>CM053592.1:156290232-156313340 GCA_028646515.1 Pseudochirops corinnae
TTTAAGGTGTTATTTTCTTCAGTCAGGTTGTTGACTCTCTTATCATGATTTTCTTGCATCATTCTCATTTCTTTTCCCAATTTTTCCTCCACTTCTCTTACTTGATTTTCAAAATCCTTTTTGAGCTCCTCCATGACCTGTAACCAGTTTACATTTTTTTTGGAAGCTTTTGGTGTGGGAGTTCTGACTGTGTTGTCTTCCTCTCATTCCATTCTTTGATTCTTTTTGTCCCTCAAAAAGGAATCTAAACTTGGATTGCTTTGCTTCCCTTGCCTGCTCATGTTGCCAGTCAATTACTTGACTTTTGGACTCAGTAGAACTCTGCTTCCAGAGGGGAGAGCTTTGTCCCAAATTGATGGGGTTTTCACAGCTGCCAGAGCTATTAGGAGGCTGCTGTTTCTGCAGCCCCCACCAGCTTTGGCTCACTGGTCACGCCCCTCAGGATCGCCACATAAAACCACAATCCCAATCCAGGCAGGTTAAGGCAAGAGCACTTAGCCTCTGAATGATTGCTTGGCCCCCCTGCAACCTGCAGGCTGAGAGCTCTGAAGCAGCCATGGGGAGGCAGCTACAGAGCCACTGCTTTCTTGCCCTGGAGGCAGATGGCTGGACCTGCTCCTCTCCCCCAAATTTAGCCAAGTTCCACTGACCTTTCACTTTGTCCTTGGCTCTTATGGGTTGATAATTCTGGAAACTGCCACAACTGCTGCTGATCCACTCTCCTGAGTGCTCCAGCCATGGCTTGTCCTGGATGCCCTTGGTTCTCAAGCCGCTGCGGTTTCAGTCCAGGCCGGACTCCGCTCCCAGCACACTGAGATGAACTCTTCTGGTCTGCCTGCTGGGTTGCCTTCAGCAGGAGCTTTGTTTCTCTGTCATTTTATGAGTTCTGGAGCTCTAAAATTTGTTTAGAGTCGTATTTTATAGGTATTTGAGATGGTTATGGGGGGAGCTCAAGGAGTTCTCCTGCTTCTGTGCTGCCATCTTGACTCTGCCCCAGAGATAATTATCTTTATGATATTGTTCTTATTGTATACAGTGTTTTCCCAGTTTTGCTCATTTCACTTTGCATCAGGCCATACAATTCTTCCCAAGTTTTTCTGAAACATCCCATCCATCACTTCTAATAGTAGAATTCCATCACACTCATATGTCATATTTTTTTCAGTTATTCTCTAGTAGAAGGATATCCTCTAAGTTTCTGATTACTTGTTAGCACAAAAAGAGAGGCTATAAATATTTTTGTATATATGGGTTCTTTACTTTTTTCTTTGATCTCTTTGGCTCATAGACTTGGTAGCAGTGTTGCTGGGTCAAGGAGTATGCACATTTTAATAGCTTTTTTGGGCACAGTTTCAAATTGCTTTTCAGAATGGTTGAATTAGTTTATATTGCATTAGCATACTTACTTTCTTATGGCCTCTCCAGTTGCCATTTTTCTTTTTTTTTTTTATTTTAGTCAATCTGGTGGCTGTGAGTTGGTATCTTAGAGTTTCTTAAAATGTGCATTTCTCTTATTGTCTAGTAATTCAGGGCAATTTCTGCATGGCTATTGATAGCTTGGATTTCTTTCTCCAAAAACTGCCTATTCATATCCTTTCACTATTTAGCGGTCAGGGAAATGAATCTTTTTCTTCTAAATTTGATTCAGTTCTCCATATATCTTAGAAATGAGAAGGAGAAATTTGTTGCAAAGATTTTCCCTCAGTTTCTTGCTTTCCTTTTAATTTTAACTACATTGGTTTTATTTTACAAAAACTTTTAAATTTTATCTAATGAAAATGATCCATTTTACCTCCTGTAATTCTCTCTATCTCTTGTATGGTCATGAATTCTTCCTCTATCCATAGATATGACAGTAAATTTCTTCCCTGCCCCCCTAATTTGCTTATGATGTCACCCTTTATATATAAATTATGTACCCATTTTGAGTTTATCTTGGTATATGATGTGAGATGTTGGTTTATATGTAGTTTCTGCCAGTCTGCTTTTTGGTTTTCCCAGCGGTTTTTGTTGAGTTATTACCCCAATAGCTGGGACCTTTGGGGTTATTGAGGACTAGGTTACTGTGTTCATTTGCTTCTATATATTGGATACCTAATCTGTTCCCCTGATCAACCACTCTACTTCTTACTCAGAACTAAAATTGTTTTGATGATTACAGTTTTGTAGGATAGCTCAAGATCTGGTCCTGCCATGCTCCCTCCCTTCCCATTTTCTTCCCACCGATTTCCCTGATTTTTTTGACCTTTTATTCCCCACATGACTGTCATTATTATTTTTTTTCTAGCTCTATAAAGTAATCCTTTGGTATATTGATTGGCACGGCACTGAAAAGGTATCCTTTACAAAGGAGAAAAACAGATCTGCAGAGATTAAAGGCCCAAAGTTAGTAAGTGGCAGAGCTGGGATTTGAACTCAGGCCCTCTGGCTCCAGAATCAACATTTTCCCAACTATACCCTACTATGTTTCCCAAGGCTCTCATCTCTCTCTCTGCTCTCTCCTTTGCCAGTCTCAATCACTATACTGAGTTACTTGCTATTCCTTGCTCATGACATATCCTCTCCTGACCGTCCCCTTGCACCGTTTGTACCTGGGACCTAGAATGTTCTTCCTTTTTCCCTATTGATTCCCTATTGATTCTAGCACCTGTCCTCACTACATTGAATTACCTCTAGTACAATATTTATTGAATGAACAACAGAATCAATAATAATGAATGGATTGGAAAAGGGAGAGGTTCGAGGCAGACATCATTTAGGAAGCCTTTATAGGAGTCTAGGTGAGATACCTCAACCAGGGCAGAAACTTGTGAGTGAAGAGAAGGGACATGTGTGAGGGAGGGTTCCAAGGCCTTGGCAACTGGAGGGAGTGAGGGGAAGGATGAGTTGAGAATGACCTTGAGGTTACCAACCTGGCTGAATGGGAGGATAGTGGCAGTCTCAACAGAAAGGGAGAAATTTAGAGGAGAGGTGAGGTTTGGGAAGAAAATGATAAATTCTATTTAGGACATGCTCTCTCCACCAGAGTAGCAATCCACTCCTATCTTGTCATGCCCTGCCCCTAGCCTAGCCTCGTTGGCCCATTCTTCCATTCTTTGATCTTCCTCTTGTACCCCACCTAGCCAAAAAAGGGTTCCTTTTGTTGTTCTGTATTTGTCGACAGCCTTGGCCACCTTTTGAAGACTTGAGCCCCTAAACTCACCTGTATAAGTTGAGGACATGTAAGAAAAGACGAAGCTTTCAGGAAAATATCTGGATAGATGGTAGACTTGTTATGAGTCAAGAGCATGCCTTGACAGCCCGAATTGGGCTGCAGGATTTGGGTTACATTCAGAGAGACAGAAGGTCCAGAACAAGGGAGAGAATAGCCCCACTGTCCTCTGCTTCAGTCAGACTGTATTGTGTCCTTTGCTGAGAGGACATTGACAGCCCCGGGGCATGTCTGCGTCGTAGTTACTGGAATAACCAGAACACAAAGGGATCATTTGGAGAAACAGGAAACCAGAAGCTGAGGGGAGACAAGTTAGCTGTCTTCAAGTATTTGAAAGAAGGATCTGGTTCTGGTTGTTCTGGTTGGCCCCAGAAGACAGGGGAGCAATGAACAGAAAGTATGGAGAGACAGATTTAGGCTCCGTTCAAGAGAAGATTTTTCTAATAGTTAGAACTGATCCCAAGTGGAATGGGCCTGATTAGGGGGTGGAGAGTGTCCCTCCACGGGAAGCCTTTGAGCAGAGAGAGGCTGGATGTCTACTGCTCAGGGGCATTGTAGAAGGTCAGGTCCAGGTCAGACTCAATGGCCTCCGAGGTCCTGCTAAATCTGAGACTCTGAGAGTCCATTAAAAGTTTTGTTTCTCTCCTCCCAGAATTTGGGCCTGGCTTTACCTTGCAGCTGCTTCTGCTGGCCTCCCCAAACCCAATTCCTTTTTCTTTCTCTGTTCAAGGCTGGGAATTCCACAGCCTTTCTCAAGTTCTAGGGCTCCTGGGCCTCTTCTATCTCCTTTCCTGGTTCTTCTGTGTTTGAATGACCTCAGTGCTGTGACCTTGACCTTTTCTTGTCTCTGCCATCCCCTTCAGTGATCTCATTAACTTCTGGCTTCAGTTATTATCTTTGTGTAACTGACTCCAATTTATTTCTGTCTCCATCCCTGATCGCTCCCTAGTCTCAGGCTGGCAGCACCCACTGTCTGTTTAGCATCTACATGGTTCACCCCAAACTCAACACATCCCACACTGAACCTATTGTCCTTCCCTTTGAGCCTGACCCTTTTTCAAACAATGGTCCTCGTGGCTTCTAGTCAATGAGGCTGGGCATTTCAATCATCTTTGACTCCTTTCTCTTCTGTGATCCTCCAGCAGAGAGAAAAAAAGCAGAGGACCCCAAACAGAGCCTTGGGGGATGTCTACAGTTGGTGGGGATGGCAGGGACCAAGGAACGAATCAGAGAACCAGGCTAGTGTGGTATCCTACAAACGCAGAGAAGAGAGAATATCCAAGGGTTCGGGCAACAGTGCAAACGCTGAAGAGAAGGGTGTTAGACTTGCTCAATTAACAAATCACTGGTGACTTTAGAGAGAGTAGGTTCAGTTGAACAAAGAGGTCAGAAGCCAGAGTACACAGAGGACTGAGAAAGAGTGAGATAGGAAGTGGGGCCACGAAGGATGAGCCTTCTAGGATGTCAGAGAGTGGAAGAGCCTCCGGCAGGAAGTCAGAAGCCCCCTGGGTTTCCTCGGGAGGAGGAGTTACTGAGGAAAACCACCAAAATGGCTCTGTGGTCACCATCCTAGGGAGCCCTGCTGGGCTTGGATGACTTCCTGTCTGGCCTCCTTCCTTCGGGGCTTCCCTGCTCCTCACCATCCTGTCCTCCCTCTCCACTAGTGCTGGCTTTCCCTCCTGCCCCCAGGCTCCCATGTGGAGGAGTCAGGGCACAGAAACTCTGACTCCCTGAGCTGGCGGCCTGGGCAGCAATGGCCAGGTCAGTGTTCTCTCTTGTGGCTCCCAGGGGTCACACGTTTTTTCGTCAGCTGAGCAAGCAGTGCTGGGAATAGGCTGTGGCTCTTCCCTCTCTTTCTGTTCAGAGACACAGGTCTTTTCCGCCTGGTGTTTGCCTTGAGCCACTTCCACAGTAAACAAGGAAGGCTGCCAGTCTGGTCTTGTGTGATTGTCAAATGTTTCACAACCAGCTCTGGGTAGGGGCACTTCCTCCCCTTAGACCCACAACCCACTGCTTAGGTGGAGGGGTTCTGAGGATACAAAAACTGATCTGGGGAGCCTCAACCCAGGGGCTTCCCGAGTCCCCCATTGGCTGCTTCTGCCATTTCCTTATAAGAGACGGGAAGGGAACAGGGAAAGAACATACATTTATTAGGCACCTACAATTGTGCTAAGCACTTTACAAATACCTCATTTAATCCTTATCACAATGCTGAGAGGGTCAAATCCATTTTATGGTTGAGGAAACTGAGGCAGGGGTTGTGACTTTCCCAGGATCACACAGCTAGTAAGTGACTGAGGTCTTCCTAATTCCAGGCCCAGTGTTCTATCCACTGGAAAGGGGGGTGGGGGTGAGGCTTCCCCTTGGGACTCCATCATTGGAAGCACAAGGCAACCCTGTTCTTCTCAGTTATGCCCTGACCTTTTGGGACCTGATTAGCAGCATGCTCTGTGAGCTGTTCCAAATGAGAGACCAATTTTACTATGGTATTTCAGAGTGGGACCTGGGATTGAAACTCAAGGAAGTTACAGGTGTTCAGCTTGTCCATGAAACCTACTTGGTGTGACTGGGGCTGGGATTTTTCAGCTGCAGCTTGTTTTATCTCTAGGTTAGCCATCAGCCTCTTAGTCCAAGCTCTGAAACTCACAGAAGACCCAAAATAATTGGTCTCTGGAACCCAGGGGTATAATTACAGCCCATGTAGCTGGAGAAGGGCCCATTTGTCACTGACTGGTGACAAAGGTCAGATTAGAACTTGGAGACTCTAAGGATCTGAGCTATGGCTCTGTTCTGCACCCCATCCTTTGAAAAACAAGAGGTCCTGCTGGCTGGGCTCCAGGTGTGCCCTTCTTGGTGTTAAAATGATCACGGTTCTGCAGTTAATCTGACATCTGGGCTTGCTGTCTGCAGCCCTTGCTTGCAAGCTCAGACTCTCTCTAGCTGGACTCTTTCTACGGCCCTGCTTGGGGCCAGTTCCCAGGGACAGTTATCCTTTCTTTGCTCTACAGCCAATATACATAGAGTCCCTTCTTACCATCTGTATCGACTTCGGTGTGCTTGGCAGACCCTGGTCGAGGTCTGATTCATCTCTCCTTTCTTAGCCCCAAGCTCTCTGGACTATTTTTACCCATGATCCATTTAGGGTCTGGTCATACTCCTTTTTTTGGGCCTGTTTTCAACGTAACCTTCTTTGAGTCCCAAGAAAATGAGTGCCTACACATACACACACACACACACACACACACACACACACACTCCCAAACTTACATCAAAGGCATAAAATAAGTAGTTGTCTAAAACCAAGGTATGAGGACCCCAGAGAGCCAGGAAGGGTTAAATTAATCACAAGATGAAAACCTAAGAGCCTTATTTGCTCCCCTGGCTCGTAATTTCCATTCTCGGGCCTGGGCTTTGGTTCCCACAAGGTTAGGGAAAGCCCAGGATTAAGGACTGCACCTGGCCCAAATTGTGGAGGGTGTGGCAGTGCAAAAAGCTCATTTAGGCAATAGCTAGTGCTAAAGTATTGCCTTGGGGGTCTTTAGGAGGGTCCTAGATAGGGGTCTCTGAGGAAGTGGCTGCTCCATGCTCCATGGGGAGCCCAGGAATCTTCCAAATGTGCATTGATCCTGATGACTTTCTTAAAAAAACCAAATCAGGGCTGGTCCTTGTCCTCATCCACACCAAGAGGGTGCAGCGAGAAGGGTTCTCTTGCCTTTTAGTTTGTATACCTAGAGTTTAGCACATAGCAAAGGCTTAGTAAGGGCTGGTGGATTTGACTGAACTTAGATTCACAGAACCTGAGTTTGAATCTTGTCTCTGACACTTAGCACTTAATGACCTTAGGCAAGTCACTGTAGGTCTCAGTTTTCTCATCTGCAAAATGAGAGTTGGACTAGGTTACTTCTAGCTCTGGATGAACGAATGAATGAAAAAGAATTTACTAGGACTTACTAAGTGCTAAGTACAATGCTGGTGATGCCCAGCACAGTTTTTTTTATTTGGAAATTCAAATATGAAAAGAGAGATAAGATAGCGTCTGGCCTAAAGGAATTTCCATTCTAAAGGGCCAAGGCTTGGTCACCTTTCTTGTGTCCTGATCCCTGGGTGGTCTGGAGAACTCCATGAACCCCTTGGGTGGTCTGGGAAAGCTCATGGATGGCTTTCTTGGTCTGAAGAAGCCCATGGATGCCTTGGGGGGTGGTTGGGGAAGCCCATGGATTCCTAGGAATATAATAAAAATACATTAGATTACAAAGCAAACCAGTCATGTTGAAATACGTTTATCAAAATATATATTAAAAACTAAGTTCATGGAGCTTTATTAAGAGCCCCTATATTTGGGGGAGGTAGTACTTCTGGGGCTTGGTGGTCAAGGAAGGGGAGTTGTAGGGATGGTGAATCATGTCCTTTCCAGAAGCAATGGAGGCATGGATTTGATTACTGTGCCCAAAGCAGGAAGTGGAAAGCCAGGGTGGGGGGTGGCCATGTGGGGTACGTGCAATGTCAGGCTGATGGCAGAGTGATTGGGTGGATGACTGCATGGGACAGGAAGCTGGAGTGAGGCCTGGCCTTAGGGTCTGGGGCCAGTTAATAGAGAGAGTAGGCTAAATGGGCTCCTAGGGCCAGAGCTCCAGAGAGGAGAGAATTAGCTTCCCCAGGGCTTGAGGGCCTGGATTCCGGAGCTGCAGAGGTCTGGGTCTAAGGAGGAGGCTGCTGTCCTGAGGGTCAGAAGGTGGGCAACAGAGAAGGATGTGGCCTAGCAGGAGGGCTGGATGAGATCTGCTGAAGCCTTTGGCTCTGCTTGCAGAGGTGACAGAGATGGCTTAACAACCCTGGAGAGGGCCCCTGGGTGGGCATGTCTGCTGTCGCTGCAGCTTGATAACAGGGGCCAGCTGGTTCCTGATTTGATTAACAAAGCCAGAATAGAGGAATAATTCAATCCAGAATGCCCTTTCTGTTCTTCATCTCCAGGTTAGTTCCTTTTGGTGGGAGAGGTGCCCACAGGCTCTGACTCAGTGAAGCTCTGGGTTCTTCTGGCCATATGGGTCTGGGATCAGGTGGAATTATGAAGTCACCCTGTGACTGTGAGGGGCCCCTCCTTTGGCTCCAGGAGTGGGAGGGATGCAGGGTGGGGCTTCAGGGCTCTGTCCCCATTCTGGCCCCCAGGTTAGCCCTGGCCTGACTCAGGGGTCAGAATCTGACCACTTACCCAGAAGATTGTACAGGGGAGTCTTTCCAGTTCCGAGCTGATCCTTCCAGCTGGGAGAGAGGACAGGATTGTGTAATTTATTGCTAGCAGGGATCTCACGGATTATTTCCTCCAGTTGTCCCCTCCCTTTGATAGATGAAGGAAACCGAGTCCCAAAGAGATTCAAGACCTTGCTCAAGAAGGCCACAGTAATTAGGAATGAGCAGAGCAGGATTCAGCCCCAGGTCCTCTAGCTCCTTTTCCCATCACACCATTCTCAGAAGAGACTCCAAACTGGCTGCATGGTGTAAGCATGGGGGGCAGTCTGTTCTTCCCTTCTACCACTCCGTGGGGCCATGGGAGGCCAGTCGAGCAAGGCCCAGCTGGCCAGAGCCCTGGGGCTGCAGAGGATCCAGGCCCAGAGGAGGAGGGGATGCTGGAGGCCCCATGGAGCCCCACCCTGTGGGCCTGGGGGGGCAGACCTCGGCCCGGTGGATTTTGGGGCTCTTGGACCTGTATCTCAGCTGGGCCTGTCTCCATTGGGCTCACGGTGGACACTGTGAGTATCTGAGCCATAGGAGGCTCCCCTAAACACGAGCCAGGTAGGCCCCAGGCCTGGCCTCATTCACCCCTTCCAGTCCTGATGTCCATGTGTCTTTACTCTGAGGTCAGCTCTGAGGAATGTGGAGCTGGGGGGGTTGCAGGCCGAGGAGGAGCTCCTGGAGGGGCGGGGCTGAGCTCTGCCAGGGATTTCTCAGAGGACCAAGAAAAAAGGGTTTCATAATAAGCAAGGGGATCGAGTTTCTGAAAACATACTGTGAGGGTCAGCAGAGCAGCTGGCAGTGGGGGAGCAGGGCCATGACCCGCCTCTGAACCCTTCCAATTCATTTCCTGTCAGAGTGCAGACCCAAGGGGCCAGGCAGCCAAGATGTGGGGCTCTTTTGGAGACCAGGCCTGCTGGAAAGCTGGATTCCAGGGATGGCTGACATTCCTTTCAGCCTCTTAGCCCCGCCGCGGCCACTTGCAGTTCCTGGGATTGTTGAGGGGGGGACGGAGGGGGCTCTCAGGGGAACCTGGGGGTAGGAAAAACGGGTCAGCGAATGACTGGCTGCATTGCTCACTTCCAAGGCTGAACAGAGAATAGTCGTAGACACAGGGGCCTTCCATTAATCACTCACTGATCCAGTAGGTATATATTGAGTGTGGGGACATGAAATATGTCCGGAATTGAGCAGGATACAGAGGACAGTCACAGCTTCCTCTCAGGGTATAGCACTGACTCCGGCAGAAAACAACACACGTCTCCAAGCATCAGAATAGATGCTTTTAAGTGCATGCCCTACAAGTCTTTTCCTTGTAGAAGGAAGGTCCCATTCAGGGTTCATTTACCTTTATTTTACTTATAATTTTGATAATCTCGGTGATTTAGGTTTTGTACACAGGGGGCTCTTAAGACATTGTTTTTTTTTAAATTTGAAATCAAGTCCAATCATAAGAAAAGTCAATGTGGGTGGAGCTGCTAGTAGCCCCTGACATTCGTTAGGAGACTAAAGAACTATTTAAAAAAACAAATTACACAGCAGACTGGGCCAGTTTGAGGCTGGAGCCGGCTGCCCACCTTCCTTGGATGGGCTGGAGGGTATTCGGGGGTCAGAGTCCCTCACAATAATGGAGGCTGTGTAAGAAGGTAGGCATGCCTGGGATACTTGTCCTCAAGCATAGACTCCATATTTGCTTGTGGATGATGTTCTCCAGAAGGTTGTCTATGAGTCTCCAAGGCTGTGGGAAGTTTTAAAAAGCTCCAGAGGACATCTTGGGAGAAGCCCAGGTAGACATCCATGGAAAGACAAGAAGACAATGACAACTGAGTTCTCCAGCGTCCCATCTGGATCTTGATGACTATGAAATTCAGGGTTAGAGTTTCTGGGATCATCCGGTTCTTGGGACAAAAAGCCAAGCATTCTCCACTTGCTCTTTCTATACCAAGAAGGTGTCCAACACTCCCTAGCCTTCAGTTCAGCAAGTGAGTCAACAAACATTTGGGGATGGTCCATCCGGGCAGGGCGGGAAACAATCTAAGGGTTCACTTCCAGAACAAGAAGGCAGCTGAGGCATGATGGTAAAGTTCAGAGAGTCAGCAGCAGAGATGGGAAAGGGAAGAGGGAGGATTGGCCTGGGCTCTTCTTCAAAATGGGGCTTCCCAGAGCAACTTACCAATGGGAAAAATGGGCCCTTGGGATGGAGGGATGTTTCAGGATTCTCGTTCCTGGAAGCTCAGAGCTCCTCAGAGTCACAGCAAAAGTTTCCTATCACCCCACTATGAATGCCTTGATGTGTGATGCTAACGATTCCTAGGAGGCATGTGTGAGGACCTAGGGTAGTTCCTAAAGGGACCACCACGCCTGGGCTTCTGGGATAGTGTCCCTTATATTTGCATACTGAAAGGCTTAAACCCCCCCCCCAGCAAAAAACCCCTTTCACTTAAAAGGATTGACCCTCAGCTCTTTGGAAGCTTGGCTTTCCTGAGTAATTGTTTCCCCAAATCCCTACCGTCCAGGAATTTGTAATTTAGCAAGGGAAAGACTTTGCTCACTGAGCATGGTGTAAGTGGTGAACTCTAAAATCGATTTCCTTTCAGATTGAATGGGGAAATTCACCGAAAGCCAAGGGATTATATAGACTGAGAGAGGTTGGTACCCCCTGCTCTAAAACCTGTATTACTGTGCTGTTTCTGCAGGAAAACCTCTTCCATGCGCTGACGAGAGACTCCACGAACGCAGACCCCCCTGGCTGCATTCCCAGTGATGAGGGGCTCCCCGCCCCATTCCAGCTCTGAGACGTGGCCTTCTCCCCTTAACCTGGGTCAGCTTGGTCTCCTGGGGGCCTCCGAAGGACAGTTAGGGCAAGACGGGCCTCTTTATCTCTGACGCTGCCGCCGCCCAGATGGACTCTAAGGGCCTCATTTCTGCTTGGTCTTCTTGCCTCAAAGCTCCCCAGGCTCCAATCCATGCTCCGCTGAGCCGTTGGGTTCTGAGTGTGTTACTCCCTACTCAATAAGCTCCAATAGCTCCCTATCCGGCAGCTAGGTGGCGCCATAGTGCAGAGAGCGCTGGGCCTGGAGTCAGGATGACTCATCTTCCTGAGTTCAAATTCAGCCTCACACACTTGCTAGCTGTGGGACCCTGGGAAAGTCACGTCACCATGTTTGCCTCAGTTTCCTCATCTGTAAAATGATCTGGAGAAGGAAATGGCAAACCACTCCAGTGTCTTTGCTGAGAAAACCCCAAATGGGGTCATGGAGAGATGGACACAAGCAACCAACAGTCCCCTTATCACCTCCAGGATCAAATATGAAATCCTGCTTTTAGCTCCTAAATTCCTCCCCCCTCCCAGTCTTTTTAACCCTTTCCTTCTCTCTACAAAATAGAGACACCGCCTTTCTTGTTCTCCTTCCTACACATTCTCCTCCGTCCAGGACTTTCACTGGGAATCTCCCCCAGGTCCCGAATGTTTCCCCTTCCTCTCTTCTGCCTTCTGGCTGCCTCGGCATCCCTCTAGTTCCAGCTCAAATCCCACCTTCCAGAGGAGGCCTTTCCCTGCCCCTGCACCTCCGCTCCCCTCCCCTGCTAGGGTTTTTCCTCCAAGGTAACCTTCCTTCTACTCTCTCTTCACGTTAGATGGTCAGCACTGTCCCTGGCTGTCTTGTACCCTCAAACTGGGAGCTCCCTGAGAGCAGGGACAGGGCTTGTGTCTTTCTTTGAAGGCGCCCCTCTTAGCACCGGGCAGGCTTATCCTCAATGCTCTATAAATTGCCGGTTGGCTGACTGATTGAGATGATGGAGGTGGATGAGGTGACAGAAGAACACATCTTCTGGCTGGAACGGGGCAAGGGGAAACCTGGGGGATCTCATGGCTTCAGGAGGCTCCCCAGAGCAGGATGGGGATGGGGTAGGGTGGGGCCGGAAAGACGTGCCCAGCGCGGTGACAGCAGGAGCAGCCGCCGTGGGTCCCGCAATGGCTGTGGAAGGCAGGGCTCCTTCCCTAACCTGGAGGCTGGGGCAAAGATGGTGGAGGTGGGGTAGCAGCCCCCATAAACCGTAGGAGGCAGTGCGCCCCACTCCGTAAAGGCTAGTCAGGCAGATCCGGGCTTGAATCCTGTCTCTGACCCTCCTGGCTTTGTGAACCTAAGCATTATCAAGTTATTCAACTTTCCTGAGCCTCGGTTTCCTCACCTGTAACACGGGAATAATAATCCTTGTGTAGTATCTACCTCACCGGGTTATTGTGGGGATTGAATATATGTAAAGCATTTGAAAACATTCTGGAGGTCTGGAAATGTCAGCTGTAATTGCTTTTTTTGGTCCTGACCTGTGATTTCTTCAGTATGGGGAACTCCCAGTGGGGAAACTCCCTCCCCTGGTGCAAATGATGTCAAGTCAACAAGTTAGTGAGCATTTCTTGAGTATCTCCCGGGTGCCAGACACTGGACTAAGGTCAGGTAACCCCTCTGTGATTTGTGGTCTTAAGCGATTTGCTTGGGGGCACTGAGAGTTTAAAGCAAATTGCTCAGGGTATCATCTACTATGAGCCAGAAGCAGACCTGAATCCAGGTCTCCCTGATTCCCCACCTCCCCCCTTATACCCTGCTCCAGTTCCCCCCCCCCCAAATCCCCTGCTCTAGCCCCCCCTTTATCCCCTGCTCTGGCTACCCCATGGCATTATGGGCAGAAAATTCACAAGTTCAGAGATCTACTAAGTAGGAGCTTCCCTGTGTTGAATGGGAACAGTCGGTATTTTTTTTTCTTAGAATGCATTTATTTTGCTTGTTGTAATTTCCTACTTTGTATTTTTGGGGGACGTTTTCATTACTCTTGCAAACAGATCCATTTTTGCCATCAACGTAATTGCATTCAGTGACTGAAAGGAAATATCTGATGACTTGTTGCTTATTTTAGTACTTCTGGAAGGCAGTCTTGAAAATGATCTCTCAGACATGTTACCAGTAGTCACCCTGAAATAGATGTTAACTCTCTCTTTTCCCCCCTGGCACCTGAATAATTTAGTTTCTGTCTGTCCATCTCTTTTTTTTTAATTCAATTTTCTTATTTTCAGTTCTGAATTCTCTTCCTCCTACCTCCCCTTCCCCCACCCATTGAGAAAGCAAGAAAACCAAAACCATTCTTAGTTTTGATCTTGGACCAAAAGAGAATTTGGATGTAAAGAAAATAAAATTGATTTAAAAAAAGACAACCATCACCTTCGGAAGACTTTTCTTGTGCTTTGGAAGACTGGAGTGTTCAGTAGGGGGTGGGGAGAGGGTAGTTCCAGATCTCCTCACCAGAAAAGAACAAAAAAAGAATTGTCTCCTTCAATCATAGCCCTTCTGGGACTTAATAGATAAATCTTTTGAGTCCATTGAAGTGCATAGAGTTTAATGTACTTTAACTTAATCCAGAGGGTCTAAAACCCAGGACTCTACAGCCCTAGCCTAGCTAGATGGTGTAACAGGTAGGGCACTGAACTTGGAGTGAGGAAGATCTGAGTTCAAATCTCACCTCAGACACTTACTAGGATTACATAGATTCTGAACAAGTCTTGCCTCAGTTTCCTCTTTTGTAGAAAGAGGGATTGGAACAGACAACCATCTAATGTCCTTTTTAGATTTAGATCTGCTGTGTTAAGCTGCCTCACATTTGTGTGCATATATCATTGGGTATCGATGTGCTAAATTTATTGAGATGAGACTTATAATGGCTTTATTCATTTTTTGGTAACTTCAGAAAATGTTTATGACCTATATTTTCTCACTAAAAGATCCCTTTGGATACCTTGGGAGGTAGTGAGTTCCTTATCACCCAAGATATAGAGGAAGATGGATTCCTGTGTAGGGAACTCCCTTCCAGCTCTGAGATTCTGATTCTGGAGCTTTCCTGGTGAGGAGGCGGGGCTTGGTGTAGAGAGAGAGCGAGAGAAGCCTAAGCTAAAACAGTGAGACAGGAGATGTAGTGTGTGTTTTGGACAGTGAAATATTCAGTTTTCCTGGCATATAGAGTGTATAGAGGGGAATAATGTGGAACAAAGCAGGAAGGTGGGGTGATGCCAGGCTTTTAACAGAGGAAGGGAGTTTAACTTTATTCTGAAGACACCATGGAACAAATGAAGGCTTCAGCAAAGGAAACAACATGACCAGCCCACTCTCACTGTCAGTCAGTTGGTTGAAAAGCATTTATTACTATCTACTAGGAGCCAAGCACTGTAACAAGTGCTGGGGATACAAAAAGAGGCAAAATTCAGGCCCTGCCCTCAAGAAGCTTACACTCTAATGGAGGAGATCTGTACAAACAAGCTAGAGACAGGATAAACAGAAAGGAATGAACAGAGGGAAGACACTAGAATTAAGAAGGGTTGGGAAAAGTTCTTTAGTTGACACCTGAATGAAGTCAGGGAGGGTACAGTAATCATAGCAGAGGAGGGAGGGCATTCCAGACACAGGGTCAGCCAGAGAATGCCCGGAGCTGAGAGATGGAGTGTATTGATGGTGGAACAGCCAGAAGATCAGTGTCATTGGATTGGAGAGTATAAATAGTCCTCTATTGGACAATGTGGAGGCATTGTTTTCTTTCCAAGGCTTCGGATGTCTTCCCCAGAGCTGATGTTGGATTCTGGACAGACTTGAAAGGGAGAGGAAGCTAGGTTGTGAAGGACTTTGAATGCCAAACAGAGCATTTTGTATGTGATCTGGAGATCATAGGGAGTTACTGGAGTTTACAGGGGTCAGGGGAGGGTGACATAGTTGGAACTGCATTTTACGGAAATCATTTTGATTGCTGAATGGAGAATGGATTGGAGTGGAGAGAGGCTTGAGGCAGGCAGAGCCATGAAAAGGTTATGGAAGTAATCCAAGTGTGAGGTGATGAGGGCCTGCACTAGGGGAGGCTGTGTCAGAGGAGAGAAGGGGGCATATATGAGAGATGCTGCAAAGTTGGAGTCAACAAATCTTAGCAACAGGTTGGATATGGAGGGAGGGAGGGAGAGAGAGACAGAGAGAGAAAGAGAGAGAGAAAGGAGAGAGAGAGAGTGTGTGTATGAGAGAGACAGAGAGGAAGAGACAGAAAGAGACAGAGATAGAGTGTGAGACAGAGAGAGAAGAGAGAAAGAGAAACAGGGAGAGATGGGGGGGAGGGAGGGAGAAAAGGAAAGGAGGAGAGAGGAAGAGAGACAGACAGAGAGAGAGAGGGAGAGAGAGAGAAGAGTCCAGTATGACATTTAGGTCTCAACCAAGGGACTGGGGGGATGGTGATGCCCTATACAACAGCGGTCCTCAACCTGTGGGTTATGTTCAATTTGTAACAATGAAAATACATCCTGCATATCAGATATTTACATTACGATTCATAACAGTAGCAAAATTACAGTTATAAAGTAGCAACGAAAATAATTTTATGGTCGGGGGTCACCACAACTTGAGGAACTGTATTAAAGGGTCGTGGCATTAGGAAGGTTGAGAACCACTTCTCTACAGCCATAGGGAAGTGGGGGGGGGGGAGTGCATTTAGGGGAAAAAGATAACAAGTTCAAGTTTGGACATGTTGAGTTTAAGATGTCTACTGGCCATCTGGTTTGAGATGTCTGAAAAGCAGTTGGAGATGGGGGCTGGAGGTCATAGAGCAGCATGAGTAGATTCGAGAATCATCTGCATAGAAATAGTAATTAAATCCATGAGAGCTGGTGAGATTGCCAAGTGAAGTGTCCACAGGTTGTGACTAATCAAGATAAATGGACTCATGGGCTAATTTATTAGATTGCCCATCCAACTATATGTCATCAGCCAATCAATACACATTCTTGCCTGTTTTCCTCCTCTGTATTGCTTTTTCTGAACAGCCTTGGATTTCCTTGGAGTGGCCCTGCAGTGTTTCAAGGCTCATTGTACTTAGCACAATATCATCTACAAATAGGAGCCCCTAGAAAACACCACCATCTATTAGGAATCCTTCCACTTGAACTATGCATATTCTTCAGGACAATGGTACACTCCTTTGGTTTGAGGCTTTGCTTGACAGCTGATGGGGGGGTTGTTGCACCAATTTCTCCCCTGGCTGCAGTTATTAA
Organism: Pseudochirops corinnae; assembly: GCA_028646515.1. Lineage (NCBI taxonomy): Eukaryota > Metazoa > Chordata > Mammalia > Diprotodontia > Pseudocheiridae > Pseudochirops > Pseudochirops corinnae. The sequence goes on from CM053592.1 coordinate 156,306,744, forward strand.
GGAATTATATATGTTCTTAACATAGTGTGGCTCTGGCATTGGGAGGGAGCCAAGAGCCCCAAGCTGAGGCTCTTATGTCTGGTTCTGCTGCTTTTGCATTCACCTTCTTGGAGCCCTCCTGGGTTTGTAGCTGGTCCCGGGGCTCAGGCTGCTGGAGGATGAGAATAAGGGGTATCTACAGTCCTGTAGTAACTCAGAGTCTGGTAAGGTAAAAGGACATAATTGCAGTAAGACTAAGCTCCTTATTCATCCTGTCACATTTCTAATGGAAAGTATTTTGAGTGTTTATTGTTCAGTTTATTACCTTTTACTTGATTTAAAATGTTTTTGTTGTATTACACCATGTATGTTGTAGCTTAACAATAAAAAATAGCTTATTAACACTTTTATAAACAGTTAGGCTCCCAAGTTAAAAAGAAAAAAAGAAAAAAAAAAGGGGGCAGCTAGGTGGTCCAGTGAAAAGAGAGTACCAGCCCTGGAGTCAGGAGGAGCTGAATTAAAATTGGGCCTCAGACACTTACTAGACCTGTAACCTTGGGTAAGTCACAGCCCTAATTGCCTCAAAAAAAAGGGTTGCAATTTTCTTAGGTGTTATTCCATTTTATAGATGAGTAAACTGAGCTTCAGAGGGCCCAAATGACTTGCTTTTGATCACACGGTTCTGGTGTCAGAGGCAGGATTGGAACCCAGGTGTTACTGGCTCTAGTCTCCATACTATGTGACCTTCTGTACATTTTCAGCTCTTTAGCACAGGGGATCTTAACATTTTTTTTTTTTTGGTCATGGATCACTTAGGCACTCATGTGAAACCCATAGACTCCTCAGAATTATAATTTTTAATGCATGAATAAAATACAGAAGCTTACAAAGGAAACCAATTATATTGAAATAAAGATGTAATTTTTTCCCCACCCAAGTTCACAGGCCCCCTGAAATCTCTCCACACATCCAAAGACTCCAGGCTAAGAATCTCTGCTTTAAGGTTTTCAAAGGGCTCTCTTCAGAATGACCCTGTGAAGTAGGAAGGACAAGTGTGGTTCTCTTTATTCAGATGATGAAACTGAGACTTTGAAGGTATTAAAGTGACATCAAGGTCACAAGCTAGTGAGTTTCCAAGAACTGGGACCCAAACTCCCAAGTCCAGGGTTCTTTCTGTTACCCTGGTGCTCGGAGAACTCAGTAATGCACGTCTGGGGCAGGAGGAACACACCAGTGCCAACCACAGGAAGGACTGGAGACTTGCCAGCTGCTTTCCTGTCACCAGCAGAGGCTGAGCAGAGCCTTGGGCCTGGGGGATGGGAAGGGCCTGCAGATCAACATCTCAGAGCCCTTGGAAACCTTTGCTTCTTCCTGGGTCTCAAGACACAGTTTCCTCCTCTAGCTGGTCTGTTGGGTTCTTGACCCATACATACCCCTGCCCCCTCAGGGCCTGAAGGGTAGGAGACTGTGAGGGCTTTCCTAAGATGGGCTCAGCCCCCATTCCTGGCTGGCTGCCATACCCTAGGGGCTATGGTGTTTGTTGTTCTGCAAAGCCAACTCATCTCAACACATCCACCAATCAGAATGAGAGGAAGGGCCCCTGGGGCAGGGGATGGGGGCAGTCTAAGACCATAATTGAAGGAACCAGGATGCCAAAGACTATATGGAAAGAACACAAACTCTCATTTCTAGGAAGTTTTCCTGGCCCAGCCTCACAGTGTTTCGTTTCAGGCTGTAGTTGATTATCATTGCTTTCTTTTCTCTCTTCTTGCCTCCCCTGTGTCATCCAGGGAGTTCAGTTGGACCTTGGACCTGCTCTGGACAGGCAGCACCTGGTCCCGGTCCACTGATGGGTCTGCATCCTGCTTGAAGTTGAACACTTCCAGGAAGTACCCATGCTGGCTCAGGTCCCCAGATACCTGCCTGCTGAGACACAGGGATGGCTGCTGGCCTAGGAAGGGAAGAGGGTCTCTAGCCAAGTTCATAGCTCACAGTGCTGATCTCCCCCAATCTCTGAAAACCCAGGCATGGGACAGCTGGTCCTTTGGGTGGGGGTTAGAGGGAAGTGTAAAGGATTGGCCTAGATGCAGGTCCCTCCTGGGATTTAAGCTTCCCTGGGGAATTGGATCCTTGGCAGAGCTGAATCAGGAAAACTTTGACCTTGTCCCAGTCTTCCTCTACTTTATAATCTAAACCTTGCCTCTCTCTAGCCATGACTGGAGGTTAAGGGTGGGCCAGGGAACCTTCTGACCCTCTTTGTCTCTGAGCTATTATTATATTTTCTGGATACAAAGTGCTGCTACATCTGATCTGTCCAGTCCCAGAGGATCATGTGATTTAGAGGGAGAAGAGTCTGTGCCGGGCACCTCTTCTCTCCCTCTGCCACACCCTTAACTTTACATTTGAGGTCACCCAACTAGCCGGTGGCAGCTCTTTATGCTCCACATTCATTTCTATTACATCCATCGCCAGAAACCCATTTTCTGTGCTCTCCCTCTGTCTGCCAGATCACTTTTGCCAGGATCTATTTAAATAAAAACGATAAAAGATAGTACATTTCCTTAACAAACCAGCAGATAACATCAGCCCCTCTTCGAGGAAGCAGAAGATAGCCGCTTGACAGACAGAGAGGGATTCTAGTGGGGATACAACTCTATTAACACAAGTTATCCAGACTTCTCATGTTTCCTCTCTCTCTTCACACCAGTGGGGTCTAAAGCTCTTGGAGACCGTGTCCCTATGTTTATGGTGGAGGAGAGAGGATTTTTCCTTCTTGACTACCTAGCTATTCGGTGTAATTTAATGAAACAATAGAATAATATATTGTTATATAGAATAAATATTCTGGGGCAGCTAGGTGCCAGGACTGGAGTCAAGAAGACCTGCCGTCAAATCCTGCCTTTAACATGTCCTAGCTGTGTGACCCTGGGCAAATTACTTTACCCTGTTTGCCTCAGTTTCCTTATCTGTAAAATGAGCCGGAGAAGGAAATGGCAAACTACTCCAGTATCTTTGCCAAGAAAACCCCGAATGGGGTCATGGAGAGTCTGGTCTGACTGAAACAACTGAACAATGACAAATAATAACTGTTATATATTTATAATAAATAATATGAGTTAAAGCTTTCGCTTCCACTATTGCTGTCTGGCCGGCCCGTTAAGAGGGAAGCAGGGTGAGGGCTCACGGGCTGTGGCTCTGAAAGGGTGAGCACTCGCCGAGTTCCATGAATTTACGTGCCGTTTTCTGAGGCTATTTTGAGGTAGATGAGATTCTAAATTCTCCACAGGGTACAGGCTGTTCTTTGTAAACTCAGGATAGAGATTCTTGCTGACAGGAATCCAGGCTCAGGAGGAGTAGAATTCAGGGAAAAAGAAGAGATGGAGAGCCAGGCTTTTAAGGGGTGGATTTTCAGATGTATGGACCTTTGGTAATAAAGATTTTGCAGGGATGGAAAATTTTGCTAGAAAATCTGCTTTCCCAAGGTGGGGAGGGGAGTGTGGAGAAGGAGAGTTCTTATGCATTACAAGTTTTCCCATCAGCCCCTCAAACCATATCTCAACCCCTGACCCAGTTGATTTCCAAGGTTCACAGAAGAGTCCTCCCCAGACACCTAACTCTGCAGGGGGTAAGTGAATTATTAGTCCAACTGACTCCAGGTCCCTCAGCCAGGAGTGGCCCATGGGACTTGGGGGCACTGCTGTCTTTCAATCAATCACCTCCTCTTTCTGTCTGCATTTTTTTTTCCTGTCCTCTCCTTTTTCTGCCCTTCCCCTTGGACGGTCCAGAAAAGGGACAGGGGCAGCCAGGGCAGCTGGACACCAGGTGGCTGGGCTGTTTGTGTTCTTCTCTCAACACACCAAGGCCTGAGAATGACTCTATGACCTCCCCAGCTTCTCCCAGGCCAGCCACAAATCCTTCTTGACCTGGCCTGGGACAAGGCTTGAGTCCAATTTCAATCACCTTAAACATAGCTTTATGCTTTTGGGTGATTGTAGCATAGTCCCCACCTGGCCTATATCTTACCTTGTTCTTAAAGTCTCAGACCATGGAATATAAAAGGGCCTGTGGACCCCTAGAAATCATCCAGTCTCTTTTTAATGATGAGGAAACAAAGACAGGTGACTTGCCCAAGGTCACACAGGGGGTAAGGCTTAGAGGTGGCATTAAACTCAAGTGCTCTGAGACTCTGAGACTGTAGAGCCAGTAATCTTTCTACTGGAACGTGAGCCCTGGTCTTCTGAGTCCCAGGACAGTATTGACCAGAGGGCACAAGGAAGGGTTTTAGGTATCATAGTGGATAGAGCATTGGGCCTGGAGTCAGGAAGACCTGAGTTCAGATCTAGCCTCAGACACTTACTAGCTTTGTGACCCTGATCAAGTCACTTCACTCTGTTGGCCTCAGTTCCTTATCTGTAAAATGGGCTGGAGAAGCAAATGACAAACCACTCCAGTATCTGCCAAGAACACCCTCAGTGGGGTCACAAAGAGCTGGACATGACTGAAAACAACATGCCAGGCACTTTGTTAAGGAATTTACAGATATGACCTCAGTTGATCCTTACAACTCCATCAGTGATTCAGTGGCCTTTCTTCTCTGCCATCTTTCTTGAGCACTTTGTAGCATTTAACAGTGTTGCTCCTCATCTCCTCCAGGATACTCTTTCCTCTCTCTGGGTTTTTGTCATGCCGTTTTCCCTTGGTTGTACTACCAGCTATCTGACTGCTCCTTCTCAGTGACCACTTACATCACGGCCCATAGCTGGATGAACCCCAAGGTTTTGTCGTGGTGCCTTCCCCACTTCCTCTCCTCTTTCAATGATCCCATCATCTCTCAGAAGTTCAGCGAATGTCTCTATGCAGATGACTCCTCCTCAGCCCTAGTAGCTCTCCTGAGTGGTCCCATATCAATTGCCTATTGAATACTACAAACTGGTGATTCAAAAGGCATCTCAGATTCAAGATGTCCAAAGTGAGATAATTATCTTTTTTCCAAAACACTTCTCTTCTGAACTTCTGGATTTCTGCCCTGGTTACCATCGATGATTCTTCATTTACATTCTCACCTTGAGTTATGCCCCACTCCTCACTCTCTCTCTTACCCCACAGATCTAACAAGTTGTCAGATTTGGGGGTTCCTCCTCCACCTCTCTCCCATTCATCTTTTTCTTTGCAGCCACTCTAGTTCAGGCCCTTGTTACTTCATCTCTCCATTATTGCAATGACATTTTAATAATTAGTCCCATTTCTGATCCAACCTCTATACACTCTGTCAAAATGATGTTTCTCAAACTCAAGTCTGCCCACATCACTCCCTTGTTCATTTAACTCCAATGGTTCTCTCTTATCTCCAGGATCAAATGTGAATTCTTTCTTGCATTTCAAACCCTTTACAATGTGGATCCAACCTTTCCAATCTCATGATACATTTTACCCCATAATGTATTCTCTTCCCTAGCCAAACTGGTTTTCTTGTTATTTCTCAATATGATGCTCCATCTTTCACCCCTGAGACTGTGCACAGGCTGTTCCTCATGGCTGGAATGTACCTCCTCCTCATCTCTACCTCTTTTTTAAAATTAAATTTTATTTTTTCAATTAACTAGCATTTTTCCCTCTTTCATTCCCCCTACCCCCACCATCAGGAAAAGAAGAAAAACAAAGCTCTTGCAACAAATATGCAGAGTCAAGAAAACCAATTCCCCAATGGGCCATGTCCAAAAATGTGTATCTTATTTGGAATATTTAGTCCACCTCTGCCTCTTTGCATGCCAAGTTTCCTTCAAACTTAGCTCCAATGCCACCTCCTTCATGAAGCCTATCCAGCTCCTCCTGGCTGCTGGTACCCTCCCAAATTTCCTTGCATTTTTTGGGTAGGTAATTTGAGTCTATTTTTTATGCACATGGTATTTCCCCTTATAGCAGTGGTTCTCAACCTGTGGGTTGTGACCCCTTTGGGGTCTAATGACCCTTTCACAGGGGTCACAGGGGTCTCCTAAGACCATCAGAAAACACATATTTCCGATGGTCTTAGGAACCTCCTCTATCCACCCTCTATTCTCCTCTATCCTCCAGGTGGGTCTGTCCACATGCAGACATGCCCACATACTGCTATTAAAGGGTCGTGGCATTAGGAAGGTGGAGAAGCACTGCCTTAGAGACTGAAAGCTCCTTTAGGGCAGGGCCTATGTCACTTTTGCCTTCGTAGCTTTGGTTTCCAGCACTGTCCCTGGAGAGTAGTAGATGCATAATAAATGTTTGTTGTGGGAAGGGAGAGCTTGGAGGGAGGGAAGATGGATTTTTGTTAAATAAAACAAAATAAAAAATCAAGAAATGTTTCTTGATTGATTTATTAACCATTTCTTTAATGATTCCTTCTAGATTTCCCCCTAAGAATCTAAGTCAGGCTCACTGGCCTATAGTTTGCAAACTTTATTCTTGTCCCTTTTTTGAAAATTGGAACGAAGGGCGGAGCCAAGATGGCGGCGTAGCAGCAGCAACATATCGCAGCTCTCACATAGCCACCCCAAAATACCCATAAAATAGGACTCGAAACCAATCTTAGAACTCCAAAACGCACATAAAGATACTTCCCACTAAAGTCAGCTTGGCTACGAGGAA
>CM053592.1:156313840-156367993 GCA_028646515.1 Pseudochirops corinnae
GGTTGGGAGATCCATCCTGCCCTACCAAAAAGTGACATAGGAGAGAATAGACTGGGGGAGGGGGGACACACTGGGATGGCTGTTTTGGGGTGGTGGGTGGGGGAAATAGGGGGAGAAAATATGTAACTCAAAATCTTGTAGTAGTGAATGATGTAAACTATAATAAAATTAAAAAAAAAAAGAAAATTGGAACGAAGATTTGCTTATCTGCCATCCTGTGTTGTCCCCTTGCTCCCAAATGGATCTCCAGGATCTTTTGGGATAGAGCCTTAAAAATTGCCACATAAATCTCCCCTTTTCTTTGTCATTGAAAGATATGGAATATGTAGAAGAAAATGAGAATATGGTAAATATAGTAGGAGGCTAAGTGAGGCTAAGATAAGTGAGGTAATCTCTCTTTATACCTATAATCCAGCATACTCCGTTTAGCCCTGTGGAGTCAAACAGAATTTGATTCTTTCTTCTATATGACAACCTTTCAAATACTTGAAGGCAGTTCTCATGTCCTCAGGATTATTCTCTTCTCTGGACAAAAAATTCCTAGTTCCTTCAACCAATCCTCATACAGAGTGAGCCTACAGTCATAACTATGCTGGTTTTCTTCCTTTGGATAGTTTATTAAGATTCTCCCTAAAACACAGAGCCCAGAACCAAATCTACTATTCCAGATCTGAGGAGAACAGGTTTCAAAAGGTTAGGAGGAAAAATAAATAGGATCCTATGGCCAAGGGGAAGTAAACCCAGGGGGGATAAGTGACTCCCAACAATAAAAATCTAAGGCATCCAGGCAAACAGGTCTGATGAGGAGGACAAATGACACCTGTCTGAAGAGAAGGATGTGGGTTTATAGAGAAGTTACTAACCAATTTACATATTAAAAAGATAGGTCCAGATGTTTTCTAAATTTCATTTCTGTTTTAATTTTGTTTTGTTTCTCAGTTTATATTTTGTTTTTTCTTTCTCTGCCAATGAGAATGACCTTTCACCTAGAAAGGACAGAACAAAAATAGTTAATAGGGAGTAGATACTCAATATAAATCAGGAGCTGGGTTGAGAACACTTGGCTTCCCTTTTGTGAGTTCAAATCACCTGAACCATGGATCAATATGATTGCCACATTACTGTGAGAGTAAATATTTTGAAAAATAGGAGAAGTACTGGACAGGAGTGAAGAAGGACAAGCATTGTTCCAATTTTCAAAAGAGGGAAAAGAATAGACCTAGTCTACAAATTATAGGCAATGATCTTGACTTACTGGCAAAAATCTAGGAGTCATTACTAAAGAGATTGTTAGTGCATAACTAGAAAAGGAAATGGTGATGATAGAGTTAGCACGGCTTCATCAAGAAGAGATTATGCCCAAGAGGTCAAAGGATATGAACAAACAGTTCTTAAATGAAGACTTGCAAACTATTAACGATCACATAGAACACTACACTCACTATTAGATTGCACAACAAAACCACACTGAGGTTTTATCACATCCACAAAATTGGCAAAAGTGACAAAAAAGGAAATAGTTAATGTTAGAAATGTTATGGGAAGGGAGAGGAACTAAGTGGTAAGTTGATCAACCATTCTGGAAACCAATCCAGAGTTACGTTAAAATGCAAAATAGGAGTCCATCTATCCAGTAATGACTAAAACAAATTTGTGTTCCAAGGATGCATTGGGAGATTATTCTACAATAAGTGATGAATAAGAAGAATTCATGAAATCACAGTAAGACTTATGTGAACTGATACAGAGTGAAATAAATAGAACCAGGAAAACAGTACACATACTGACTACAGAAATACAAATGGAAAGGACAAAAAACTGCCACTAAATTTTATGGAATTGCAATGACCTGGTCTTACTCTGATGAAAAGTTGAGAAAATGTACTTTCCTTCTGCTTCATATCCGTCACATGAGGGAAGCTGACAAAGAAAGGGACATGCTAAATGCTGGAGGAGCTGAGGCAAAATAAGCCCACGAGTGCCCAGTTGGTGGAGCTATGACTAGGCACAGCTGCTCTTGGAAAGCAATTTGGAATGCCAAACTGTGCCTGCACTGTCCATTCCCTTTCACTCAGACCACCTAGTAGTGCATACCATGACCAAGTCTATGCCCCCAAAAGATAAAAGAAACAGGAAAAGGACCCCTGCATGCAAAAAATAATTTTAGCAACTCTTTTAGTAGTGGCAATTACTTAAGGAGATACCCATCAATTGAGGCATGGCTAAATAAATGATGGTATGTGAATGTAAAGGAAAATACTATTGTGCTATAAGAAATGATAAAAGGGGCAGTTTGAAAGAAACTTGGGAACTTTTGCATGACCTGACTCAGAATGAGGTGAGCAGAACCAGGAGAACAATTTATATAGGAACAACCACCTTGTAAAGACAAATGGCTTTGACAGATTTAATGACCAATGTAACAACAATCACTATTCCAGGGTTTGATTACACTTGCGATTTACTTGCTCTCTGATGCAGAGGTGATGGACTTAAGGTACAGAATTGAGATTTGTCTGTTTTTGGACATAGCCAATGGGGAAACTTGTTTTGCTTGCCTACGCAAGTTTGTTACAAGGGTTTTTTCTTTCTCTTTTTTAATGGGGGTAGGTGGGAGGGAGAGAAAATAAGAACTTATCAATTGAAAGACAAGAAAAAAAATACTTTCTTCCCTTTATTGCAGAGATAGTGACCTACAAATTTAGAATACTGCAAACATTATCAAGCCAGGTCAATATTAGCTCTTTTTTTTAAAAAATTTTTTTTGGGAGCAGGGTGGGGCGGAGCCAAGATGGTGGCATAGCAGCAGGAAAACTCCATGAGCTCCCCCCATAACCACCTCAAATACCTATAAAATATGACTCTAAACAAATTTTAGAGCTACAGAACCCACAAAGTGACAGAGATAAACAAATCTCCTGCTGAAGGCAGCCCAGCAAGTGGACAGGAAGAGTTCATCACAGCACTTGGAGTCTAGCTCAGCCCCACATGAGCCCATGGTTTTAGCCCCAGGGCAGCTCTGACCAGCTATGCCTGGAGTGGACTTTGGGAGAGTGGATCACTAGCAGCTGTGGTGGTTTCCAGAAATATCAACCCATAGATGCCAAAAACAAAGTAAAAGGTCAGCATAGAAATCTGTTGGAACTTGGGGGGAGGGACAGAGTGTGGTCTGACCTCTACCCCTGGAGTGAGAAGCAGTGGAGACGCAGTGGCCATACAGCTGCCTCCATGTGGCTGCTTCAGAGCTCCCGGCCTACAGATCATAGGAAGACAAAGCAACCATTCAGAGGGATAATCACTCTTGCTTTAACCTGCTTGGATCTGGATCGTGGTTTTTGATGGTGGCCCTGAGGGGTGTGACCAGTGAGCTGGTGGAGGCTGTAGAGATGGTGCCCTCCTAATAGCTCCAGCAGCTGTGATAACCCCAGTGATTTAAGACAAAGCTATCCCCTCTAGAGGCAGAGTTCTACTGTGTCAAAGAGCTCAAAAGTCAAGTAATTGAGTGGCAACATGAGCAAGTAAAGGAAGCAAAGCAAGCACAGCAATCCAACTTTAGATTCCTTTTTGGGGGACAAAAAGGATCAAAGCATGGAACAGGAGGAAGACAACACAGTCAGAATTCCTGCACCAAAAGCTTCCAAGAAAAATACGAACTGGCTACAGGCCATGAAGGGGCTCAAGAAGGATTTTGAAAATCAAGTAAGAGAAGTGGAGGAAAAATTGGAAGAGAAATGAAAATGATGCAAGAAAATCATGAAAAGAGAGTCAACAACCTGACTGAAAAAAATAACACCTTAAAAAATAGATTAACTCAAATGGCAAAAGAGGCCCAAAAAGCCAATGAGGAGAATGTCTGAAAAAGTTGAATTTGCCAGATGAAAAAAGAGTTTCAAAAGCTCACTGAAGAGAATAATTACTTCAGAATTAGATTGGAGCAAATGGAAGCTAATGACTTTATGAGAAATCAAGACACTATTAAACAGGTCCAAACAAATGAAAAAATAGAAGGCAATGTGAAATACCTTATTGGAAAAACCACTGACCTGGAAAAGAGATCCAGGAGAGATAATTTAAAAATTAAGGTACTACCTGAAAACCATGATCAAAAAAAGAACCTAGAAATAATCCTTCAAGAAATTCTCAAGGAAAATTGCCCAGATATTTTAGAACCAGAGGGCAAAATAGAAGTTGAAAGAATTCACTGATCACCTCTTGAAAAAGATCCCCAAAAGAAAACTCTTAGGAATATTATAGCCAGGTTCCAGAGTGTCCAGATCAAGGAGAAAATATTACAAGCAGCCAAGAAGAAACAATTCAAACATTGTGGAAACACAATCAGGATAACACAAGATCTGGCAGCTTCTACATTAAGGGATCAAAGGCTTGGAATATGATATTCCGGAGATCAAAGGAACTAGATTAAAACCAAGAATCACCCACCCAGCAAAACTGAGTATAATGTTGCAGGGGAAAATATGTTCATTCAATGAAATAGAGGCCTTTCAAGCATTCTTGATGAAAAAACCAGAGTTGAATAGAAAATTTGACATTCAAATACATGAAGCAAGAGAAGCATGAGAAGGCAAACAGGGAAAAGAAATCATAAGAAACTTATCAAAATTGAACTATTTACATGCCTACATGGTAAGATGAGATAATTGTAACTTATGAAACTTTTCTCAGCATGAGGATAGTTGAAGGTAATATCAATGTATATATATAGATATGTATACATACATATACGTCTATATAGGAGGGTATATGTGTGTATGAATACATATGTGAGTGTATGTGTATATGTGTACAGGGTCAATTGAATAGGAAGGGATGATATTTAAAAGGTGAATTTGAGAGGTGAGAGGAATACAATGAAAGGAGATAGAGACAGAATGGGGTAAATTATCTCATATAGAAGAGGCAAGGGAAAACTGCTACTATGGAGGGGAAGAACAGGAAGGCAAAAGGGAATGGGTCAACCTCACTCTCATTGAATTTGGCTTAAGGAGGGAATGACATACACACTAAATTGGGAATCTTGCCCTACAGGAGAGTAGGAGGGAAGGGGATGAGAGGGGGGATGATGGAGGAGAGGGCAGTTTGGGGGAGAGGGTAGTTAGAAGCACACACTTTTGAAAAGGAACAGGGGCAAAATAGAGAATAGAACAAGTCAGGGGGGATATAGGATGGAGGGAAATATAGTCAGTCTTTCACAATATATCCACTATGGAAATGTTTTGTGTGTACAACCTATATTGAATTGCTTATCTTCCCCATAAGGGTGGGAGATGAGGGAGGAAGGGAAAGAATCTGGAATTTAAAGTTTTAAAATAAAATGTTTAAAAAATATTGTTATTAATATTATCATTATGATTATTATTTCACATGCAACTGGGATATAAGATATACAGGCCCTGGGGTATGGAGATCTATCTTGCCCTACTGGAAAGTTGGGGGGGGTGAGGGAGGATATAGAAGAAACCAGATTGGGGAGGGGGTATACAGTGGAACTGCTGTTTTGGGGTGGTGGGTAGGGGAAAGATGAGGAGAAAATTTGTAACTCAAAATCTTGTGGAAATGAATGATGTAAACTAAAAATAAACAAAAAAATTAATTTAATTTTTTTTTCAATATTAGTTCTAATCTGATTTTTAAAATTTCTTTTAAAATGCTTGTCATAAAGATGGCTTTCTGGGTGTGTATATATATATTTAGAAAGGAATGTAATTAAAAACAAAAGATATATATGCATATACATATGTATGCATATATGTACTATGGCATATTGAATAGAAAGCTGGTCTTGGATCCAGAAAGACCTGTGTTCAAGTCCCATCTCTGAAACATATTGAGACTCAGTGACTCTGGGTAAGTCACTCACTTAACCTCTCAGGCCATGCATTAAACACATGACCTGCGGGCCACATGCAGTTCAGAAAGGACCCAAACCAGATTGAAAATGTGAAATATTTAACAAAATAAATTTTGTAAAAATACCATAAAACAGATAATATTGCATTTTAAAACTAAATCAATAGGCAGCCCATAGGTATCCTTATGTAGGGATTATGGCCCCTGTTGCTCTTTGGGTTTGACCATTTTTCTAGACATCTCTGTAAGGCCATAAAGTGCCTGGCATCAGTAGAAGGAGTTTCCCAAATCAGTGGAACCACAGGCCCAGTTCCCATCTCTCTCTATGTGTTGATATCCATAGATGTATATTGATACATATATGTATACACAATGTAAGTTCATATATGAATACATGTGTATATTCATGTGTATATATAATATATATGTAATACATATCCATACACAGGGAAATGTAGTAGCTCTACCTACATTTTAGTGAATCACTTGATAAAATGTCTCATGCTGACCTGGTGAAGAATGTCAACATAGTTAGATTCAGAACCAGTTGACTCAGAGAATAGTCCTTAATGCCTATATGACCTTCAGTGTCAGCTTGGAACCACTGACATTCCAAGTGAATGACTGAAGGAAGTTTGCAGTGGAGAAGGCAGTCCAGAGTCAGCTGGGCATCCAAGAAACCTGCTCTCTGAACAGATTCCAGCTGTCAAACGGGAAGTAGCAATGGCATCTACCTCATAGGGTTGACAGGAAATGGGTGTATTTCCTCATTTGACTTCCTTAGGGGTAATGCTTATGCCTTTGTCCTTTAAAAAATTATTTTGAACTTAAAAAATAAAACAAGCATTTCCATAATATAATAGAATAGGAAAAAAGAGGATTGTACACAAATCTGCAAATGTATTATGTACAACTCACTATTCCTTTTAAATATATAACAAAGTTATCATGTAACTTTCTTTTTCCCCCTTTCCCCCCTCTTTCCTGCCTTAGAGATGGCAACCATTAGTCACAATTATGCATACAGATATGTAAAATCATTCTACATACACTTTTATTTTCAGTTTCTTTCTCTGGATGAGCTTTCCCTCATAGGTTGTTTGTAGTTAATTTGAGTATTTATAATAGAATGACTTAGTTGCTCAAAGTTGTTCTTAAAACAATATTGTTGTTACTGTATACAATTCTTTCTTGGTTCTGCTCATTTCACTCTTCATTATTTCATGTGAGTCTATTCGTGTTTTTCTAAGATCATTGAGCTCATCATTTTTTATAGCACAGTAGTATTCCATCACCATGGTATACCACAACTTGTTCAGCTATTTCCCAATTAAAGGGCATCTTGGAAATTTTCAATCTCTTTGCCACTACAAGGAGAGCTGCTTTAACATTTTAGAATATGTAGATTCTTTTCCTGTTTCCCTAACCATCTTTGGAAACAGACCTAGTGGTATTTTGGCTGGGCCAAAGTGTATACAGAGGGTATGCACAGTTTGATAACTCATTGGGCATAATTCCAGATAGCTCTCCAGATGAATGGATTGGTTCACAGATCCACCAACAGTGAATTAATGTCCCATTTTTTCCACATCTCCTCCAACATTGTTGCTTTCCCCTTCTATCATTTTAACCAATCTGATAGGTGCAAAGTGATATCTTGAGATTATTCCAATTTGCATTTTTCTAAGCAATAATGATTTAGAGCATTTTTTCATGACTATAAATTGTTTTGATTTCTTCATCAGAAAACTTCCCGTTCATATCCTTTGTCCATTTATCAATTGGGGAATGACTTATATTCTCAGAGATTTGACAAAGTTCTTTATATATTTGAGATAATAAGACCTTTATCTGAGAAATGGTCTATAAAACTCCCCCACTCAATTTTCTGTTTTCCTTCTGATCTTGGCTACTTTTGTACAAACACCTTTTAATTTAATGTGATAGAAATGATCCATTTTATACCTCACACTGCTCTTTATCTCTTGTTTATTCATAAATTGTTCTCTTCTTCATAAGTCTGAAGGTAATATGTTCCATCTTCTTCAAATTTTCTCGTAATCTCTCTCTTTATATTTAGGTCATGTATCCATTTTGACCTTATCTTGTTAAAAGGTGTTAAGATACTGGTCTATGCCCAATTTCTGCCAGACTTGCCTTCCAGCTTTCTCAACAACTTTTTTTTAGCCAAACAATGAATTCTTATCTTTTTACCCTTTGAGCTCTAATCTTTGGGGCACTCTTTCCCTCTTCCTGATCTTCTACATGAAGTTCAGCTGTGGACAGCTCCTGGCCCCTTTTAGTTTTTTCTGTATTGGAAGCATCTGAGTTCACCCCACCAGGGCCGTCTTCCTTTAAGACTCAGCTAAAATACCAACCCCTTCATGAAACTTCCCATGGCTCTGAGTCAGAAATGATCTCTGACCTGTAAGAGTCCTCTCTCCCATCCTGACTGCCCCTTCAGACTCAATTCTCCTTTTATACTCGTTCGAGTGACTGGCTTCGTAGCCTTGAGCTCTGAGAGATCCAGGAGGCTTCTGATCTTCTTTGGGTCTTCCAGAACTCTGGGTTTGGATTTTTTGACTGAAACTGGGCTTCACCCTTGAGTTAGAGCTCAAGGGCAGCCGAGCCAGTCTGGCATCTTTGACCTCATGCTCTCTCGCCTTTAGGGACAATTCTCTTCTTGACCCCGACCACTCCGTCCAAAGCTCTTGCCCCATCCCTCCATTCAAATATGCTTCATTCACTTACTCTACACTAGTGACTAAGGACAGCTACAGCACAAACTTCCCTGGGATAAACCCTGGCCTAAGATGATGATGATGATGATGATGATGACGCTAGCCAGCATTTGTGTGACACTTTAAGGTTTGCAGAGATCCACGTTATCTCATTTGATCCTCACTATGAAGTACATGCCATTTTGCAGATGAGGAAACTGAGGCTGAGAGATATTAAGTGACTTGCCCAGGGTCATGCAGCTAATAAATTCCTATGGCAGAATTTGAACTCAGGTCTTTCTAGCTCCAAGTTCAAAACTCAAGAAGCTTTAATGGCAGAATTGCAGGCATCAGCTGGCACCAGAGTTGGTGCTGCAATGGACTGATTTTTCTCTCCTGTAGTTAGATCAGCCTAAGTATGAAAGCAGGCCTGTGAATGTTTAGCTAAGAGAAGACTGGGGGGTGAGTGGGAGAGTCCATGATACTCTTCAAGCATTTGAGGGGTTATCCTACATAAGCATGAGGTCCACCAGGAAGAAGCAGGGGCACAGGGAGTTTACAAAAATGCAGATCTAGGCTTGGTCTTGGGACAAGCTTCCTAACCATTAGAGCTGCCCAGGGAGAGATGAATCATTCTGAGGCATAGTGGGTTCCCTCCATGACAGGGCTTTAAGCATGAGTTGGATGACTTTGTTGAGTTTGCTCATGAGGTCCCATCTTACTTTGAGATTCTAGGATTCTGTGGGACCAGACCTCACACTCCCACCTGGAAACTTACTGGTCCTGTCACCAGGGGCTCAGCAGAGAAGTCATGGGCCCCTCCTCCCTTGCCTGAATAGTGGCTCTCAGGGTGCAGAGAGAGACAGAGAAGGAAGATGCAGTGGTCCTTTATCCTTCTGCTAGGGCTCCAGTCACAGAGACCCTGAAGCCAATTCTGTCACTCTGACCAATAGTCCCAAGGGGCAGCTCCCGCCCACAGGGAAGGAAGAGGACCAGCTGGATTCATTTTGGCTTGTTGGGGAGCGGAAGTACTGCTCTGTTCCCACACCCACATGGGAAGGGGTGATTGGCAAAGGAGAAGGATGCTAGGAAGAGTTCTGTGGCTTCTTGGCCTCCACAGGTGGGTGGTTGGAGCCCCAGGGGACTGTGGCTTGGCTGCCTCTGGCCGTGAACAGAGTGGGGCTTGGGAGAGAAGGAAGAGCTGGGAACAGGGAGGCCTTGCTGGGCTGTGGAAGGTCTTGTGATAGAGGGGAAAGAGTGCTGGTTTTAGAGCCAGAGAGCCTGGGTTCAAATTCTGATTTTGTCCTGAAACACACGTGTGATCTTGGGCAAGTAACTTAACCTCTCTGGGCCTCTGTCTCTTTATTTGTAAAGGGACTAGGTGGTTTCTTCCCGGATCTCAGTCTGTGATCCTCTGATCTATCCCTTCTGTCCATCTCCTTTTCCAAATCATTTGTGACACTGGAATTATTTTTGCCGTCTGATGCAGGAGTAGGTAGCACTTTTTTGGGGGGGAGGGGGAGTTGGTATTAGGTTCTTTAGCTTTTCCCTCTTTAGATTCAAGGAACATTTCAATTTCTGCTCTTATT
Source organism: Pseudochirops corinnae (assembly GCA_028646515.1). Lineage (NCBI taxonomy): Eukaryota > Metazoa > Chordata > Mammalia > Diprotodontia > Pseudocheiridae > Pseudochirops > Pseudochirops corinnae. The sequence continues at coordinate 156,324,018 of CM053592.1, forward strand.
TCATCTAATCGGGGCTTAGGAGTGAAGCTATTTCTTACCATTGCCTTGCATCGATCTGTAATTTGTGCTTGTGTAACTTGGAACTAAAGATATTGTTGTCAAAAAGCAGCATGGAATCCTTGCCTACAGCTGGCAAAATCTGTTTCCAATTTTGTCATGTCGTCATATTGGCACATAACAAAAGCATTTTTATCTTGGGTCCGTCTCATGCATATTTGTGGTTTGCCTGTTTTTGTGGTCAGTGACATCTGCCCTGAAGCCCTCCCCAGCAAAGGCAGAAATGCTATTTCTGATCTGTACTGATTTATCTTTCTTGCCTTCTTGAGGTGCCAGACCACAAAGGAGGAAGGCTGGCTCTGCTGGTCTCAGTGTCAAGCTGATTGTCCTGATGCTCTTGAGGAGGCTTCATCTATTTCTGAGGTAACCCAGGTTTTCAGCCGAGCCAGGGGCATTTCTTCTGCATGCTGTCTCCGGATGACTCCAGATTGGTAGAGAGAATGCTAGGCAGAATGTGAGACATAGTGCTTAGATTCATAAGAGGAGTTATACTGACTGGAGCATTGACCCAATTGCTAAGAGTGTCAGAGACCATTTAGCCAGTGTTTGGGGGTTCCTGTCAGGCCCTCACAGCTAATTGGAGTGACAGAGACTATGGTACATGGTATATCACTATGGTAATATCACATTCTAACTTGGTCACTGCCCCCTCTGCTCCCCCATGGCATAGATGATAGACTCTGATTATTACTATTATTGATAGTAATTGATAAATGAACTGCTGCCCAACTGGCTTAATGATTTACAATTTTAAATACTAATTTCTTTCTCAAATATTTTAGAATACTGGGTTTCTGAATTTCTCATTTAAATTTGGTTCTTTTACTGGCTTCTTGATAATAATTTTGATTTGATCTATTTTTTTACTCCATAATAGAGGGGTTATGATCTCTGCTGATAGAGAGATCATCTCTTATCTCTGAAGTCCCTGACCCTAGATGTAATTAAAGTATGAAAACTTGAATATTTCAAAGACCTGTGATTTCCCTCTATCTATGTAGACTGTGACTTCTCAGTCCTTAACTAGATGGCCTTTGGGAATGAATGACTGCAGCCAAAACTTTCGTCTCCCCGAAGGTTGCCTACTTGATGAACCTCTCCACAGTTAGAGAGGCTGGTCATTGGATGACCAACAGCTGCCACATAGCCAAGTCCATCTCTGCAGCTCTTGCAGCTCAGTAGGACTTCCCAATGCTCATATGCCACTGGCATGGCCTTTGAGAACCCAGAGTCACCTCTTTGTCATGATGAAACATCAGAGGAAGAAGGCTTTGGTGGGAAGGAGCCTAATAATGATAACATGAATGATGTTAACTAACACTTCACAGTTTACAAAGTGCTCTCTTTCTAACTGCTCTGTCAGGGAGGTTGGGCAAATATTATTGCTCTCATTTTACAGATGAGGAAACTGAGGCTTAGGGATGTTAAGTGACTTGTCTACTGTCACAGAATTAAATGGAGAAGCAGAGAAACTAGCCTAGATTGTCTCACTCCGAGTCCCAGCTCTTTCCATTGTATCTGCTGCCTTCCTACAGCTAAATTCCTTTTCCTGGGGAATGAGTAACACTATCATTTTCCTCTTCTTTCCCCTCCTCCTATTTTATTTTCCTAAAAAAAAGCTTAAAAATTGTTTGTATTTCCTGTATTTCCCCAATTAACTCCCCAATACCACTAGAGCCCCTTCTGGTAACAATGAAGTACCATTAAAAAAATAACCAACTAATGCATGGGATTTGTCTGACAGAAAGTGGTTCATCTCACTCTTATGAGAGGAGAGAGCTTAGTTTGACAATCGTCAGGTCTCTGAAGTCAAAATGGGTCTTGGCATTGATCGAGGTCTGATAGTTTTTATTTTTTTTGGAGGGGGGAAGGTAGGGCAATTGGGGTTAAGTGACTAACCCACGGTCACACGGCTAGTAAGTGTTAAGTGTCAGAGGCTACGTTTGAACTCAGGTCCTCCTGACTGCAAGGCCAGTGCCCTGTTCACTGTACCACTTAACTGTCCCAAGGTCTGATACTTTTGGTTTTTTCCCTGGCAGTAGCCCTTCCTTGCCCCATGTTCTCCCCTGACCACTCCTTTCTTCAGGCCTACATTCTCTTCTCAACCACTGCATTCTATGTGCCCATGTAGATGTTGAAGGAAGCCCCTCACCCACACCCATCACACATACTTCTTGCCTTTTAAAATCCACCTGTGTTGGGTTCAGACCATGCTTCTGCTCCTATCCAGCACTCCTCTCTTTCTTCCTCTCTACGAGTTCCTTGGGATCAGGGACCATCATTTTCCCCTTTCTTTGCATTCCCCATATTTAAAATTGTGGCTGGTATATAGCAGACACTTAATTAATGCTTGTTGACTGACTCATGAAATTTCCAGTTTAGCAGGGAGACAAGACATGAATACAGAAAACTATAATCATACACAGCACTATGTGACATCCTAGAGAGGTACAAAGCAAACTGGTTTGTGAGATCAGGTTGGGGGAGGGGGAAGGTCCTTACTGATCAGGGGAATGAGGGAAGGCTTCCTGGAGGAGGAAGAATTTGGACTGGGCTTTATTTATAAGCCAGGTAGCAATTCATTCAGCATGGAGACAGAGAGGGACACTTCATAGACATTGAGTATGGAGGCAGGAGAGCATGCGTTTGGGTGGGGGGCTGAGAGTTAGCCAAATGGGTGGGGGGCTCAGAGTTAGCCAGTTTGGCCAGAATATATGGTCATGGAAGAAAGTAACTAAGTTAAGAATGGAGCAGAAGGGTGATACTAGATTCTGGAGAGTTTTAAATGCAAGGCGATAGGGCGCCACTGAGTTTTTACTTACTGATCTTCATTTGAATCACTGGGGCCATGTAGAATGCATTGTCAGGGGTGTGCTGGTAAAAGTTTAATAAACAATCAGGGGAAAATGTGTGCTTGACATACTTTTCAGTTTAATGAATCTTATTAACATTTTCTCCATTATTCTTGAGTCTAGACAACCAAAGAGCCAATCAAGACCTTATTGTGGGGTTTGTCAGTTTGCGAGATGTAAATGCTCATTCTGAAAACTTGACAGTCAGTTCCTAAGAGTCAGTTGGAGCTGGTGCCAGCACTCCTCTGCATCTGATCCCTCTTCTGCATGGTAGCCCTTCAGAATTCAAAGATGGCCTCACCCCAATGTTTCCTCCCTCATTTCTTTAGCTGATGACCCTGGTATGGCATGGTCTTTTTACCACCCTGGTTGCGCTCTACTGGACATGCTCTGCCTGATCATTTTCCTTCTAAAATATGATGCTCCCAAACTGAACCCAACACTCTCCAATATGAGTTGACTAGGCGCTATCATCATTCTGGATACCAGGCTTGCATCATTCAATTAAAGATCTTATCAGTTCACTTGGCTTCCATATCATGCCATTTATTCACATTGAGTCATTATTGTCTTATTTAGCAACTTTTGACTGTAGATCAGGACTTCATCTTTTTTGTGTTAGATATTCCCTTGGCAGTCTGGTGAAGCCTATGGGTTTTTAAATGCATAAAATAAAACACGTAAGGTTACAAAGAGAATATTGAAATGCATGACCAGCGGGTCCTTATCTTCTCCCTATGTGGGCTTTGGACAAGATCATCAGGGTAGTGATGCTCTGCCCTGCTTGGTTCCCTCACCCATGCTGGGAGTAGGACAGGGTGGAACAGTGACCAGCAATGGGCAGGCAGGTAATGCCATCTTGGCCAGGCTCATATCCAAACCAAAGGGCATGGCTGAGAAGACACAAAAGAAAGGTCTATTAGAGTTACATTTCTCAAACCACGCATGGTATGTCTAGGCTGCCAAGAATATTGATTCAGGGATGTCCTTTCAAGCCACGAAGTGATGAATTCTAAGCTCTTTTTATCTGCAGAAAATTTAGGTTTCTCTTTATTTTTATTTTTATCCCCAATCTCCCAACCTCTCTTTTTACTGAGGAGAAATTTATCTCATAGATAATGTAAACTAGAGTAGAGTGTAAACCCCCTGAGGGGAGGGACTGTTTTTGTCTTTGTATCATCAGTGCCCAGCACCAAGTCTGGTACCCAGAAGGCACTTAAGGAGTACTTGTTGAATGAATATTCCTTGAATAGCACAATTTTTATCAGGATCTTTCAAACTCCCAAGCACTCTGTGGCTCAATTAATTTGGGAAAGGTTGGACTAGTACAGAATCTGACACTTGGTAGATCTCATTCTGGCTGGTCAAGTGACCTTAGGCAAGTCACTTGTCCTTCCCAGGCCTTAGCTTCTTTTTCTGTGGAATGAAGATATTGGGCTGAATGATCCCTTTTGACTGTAACCATCTCTGATTCTGTGACCAGACAAGATCCCTAACCAGCATCTAGCTCCCCAGTGCTCAGGAGAGGCTGAGGCTATTCTGGGATGGACTTCTGGGGGAAATTGGTGAGAAAATGGAGTAGCAGAGGACATGCTTCAGGAGACTGAGCAGGACCCTAGGGTTTGTGTTGCATGGGTATATATGGATATGTACAAGACGAGAGGCTCCCTTATTCTTTCTGGTGCATGGATGTTCTCTACATTTACTTCATTACAGAGAGATTTTCTTTGCTTTTTTTTTTTACCTTATTGAATTCTTAGTATTTTATTTTCCCCCAATTACATGTAAAACAATTTTTAACATTTGTTTTTAAAACTATGAATTCCAAATTCTCTTCCTTCCTCACCCCACTTACTGAGAAGGCAAGCAATTCAATATAGGCTATACACATGTAGACATGCAAAACACATTTCCATATTAGTTATGCTGTGAAAGAAAACAAACAAAAACCTTTGAGAAAAGTGAAGTAAAAAAAAAAAAAAGTGTGCTTCAGTCTGTATTCAGACACCATCAGTTCTTTGCCTGAGGATGGATAGCGATTTTCATCATAAGCCCTTTGGAGTTGTCTTAGATCATTGTATTGCTGAGAATAGCTAAGTCATTCATAGCTAGTCATCTTATGACATTGCTGTTACTTTGTACACAGTACATTTCACTTTGCATCAGTTCATGTAAGTCTTTCCAGGTTTTTCTGAGAGTCTCCTGCCCATCATTTGTTATAGCACAATAGATTTCCATCACAATCCACACAGTGCAATTTGTTTGACCACTCTCCAATTGATAGACATCCCCCCGTTTCCAACTCCCTGCCACCAGAAAAAAGCTGCTATAAATATTTCCATACATATAGGTCCTCCCTCCTTTTAAAATCTTTTTTTGGACATAGAGCTAGTGGTAGCATTGTTAGGTCAAAGGGTATGCACAGTTCTATAAGCTCCAAATTGCTCTACAGAATGGCTGAATCAGTTCACAACTCCACCACCAGTGTATTAATGTCTCATTTTCCCCACAGCCCCTTCAACGTTTGTCATCCTCTTTTTTTCTGTCCTGTTAGTCAACCTAATAGGTATGGGGTAGTACCTAAGAATTGTTTCAATGTGCCTTCCTCTCATCAATAGCAATTTGGAGCACCTGCTCATATGGCTATAGAAAGCTTTGTCTACTTCATCTGAAAACTGTTCATATCTCTTGATTATTCATCAATTGGGAACAGCTCTTATTTTTATAAATCTGACTCAGTTCTCTATATATTTGAGAAATGAGGCCTTTATCAGAGAAACTTGTTTCAAATTTTTTTTCACAGTTATGATACCTAAATGTATTTCTCTCTATCCTATCTCCTCCCTTTCCTTGCCCATTTATTCTATTCTCTCTCTCTCTCCTTTCACCCTGTCCCTCCTCAAAAGTGTTTTGCTTCTGACTGTCACTTCCCCCAATCTGTCCTCCCCTCACTGCTCTCCCTTCTCTTATCCTCTGCCCCTCCTAGTTTTCTGTAGGGTAAGATAGATTTCTATACCCAATTGAGTGTTATTCCTTCTGTGAGCCAATTCTGATGAGAGTAAGGTTCACTCACTCGCCCCACCCCATGATCTTCCCCTCCACTGTAAAAGCTTTTTCTTGCCTTTTATGTGAATTTACCCCATTCTACCCCTTCCCCTTCCTTCTCTCCCAGTGCATTCCTCTTTCTCACCCTTTTTTAAAGATATCATCCCTTCATATTCAACTCACACCTGTGCCCTTTCTATATATATTCCTAAGTGCCCCATAATGAGAAAATTTTTATGAGTTACAAGAATCATCTTCTCATATAAAAATGTAAACAGTTTAACCTTAATAAGTCTCTTGATTTCCCTTACCTGTTTACCTTTTTATGCTTCTTTACAATCTTGCATTTGAAAGTGAAAATTTCTATTCAGCTCTGGTCTTTTGATCAAGAATGCTTAAACGTTCTCTATTTCACTGAACATCCATTTTCCCCCTGAAGGATTGTACTCAGTTTTGTTGGGTAGGTGATTCTTAGTTATAATCTTAGCTCCTTTGCCTTCTAGAATATTATATTTCAAGCAAGCTGGTCCTTTAATGTAGAAGCTGCTAAATCTCTTGTTATCCTCACTGTGGCTTCACAATACTTGAATTGTTTCTTTCTGGCTGTTTGCAATATACTGTCCTTGACCTGGGAGTTCTGGAATTTGGCTATAATATTCCTGGGAGTTTTCACTTTGGGATCTCTTTCAGGAGATGATTGGTGGATTTTTTCAATTTCCATTTTACCCTCTGGTTCTAGAATATCAGGACAGTTTTCCTTGATAACTTCTTGAATGACAACGTTCAGGCTCTCTTTTTTTGATCATGGATTTCAGGTAGTCCAATAATTTTAAAATCACCTCTCCTGTATATATTTTCCAGGTCAGTTGTTTTTCCAATGAGATATTTCAAGTTGTCTTCTGTTTTTTCATTCTTTTGGTTTTGTTTTATTGTTTTTTGATTTCTTATAAAGTCATTAACTTCCATTTGCTCAATTCTGATTTTAAGGAATTGTTTTCTTCATTGAGATTTTATGCCTCTTTTTCCATTTGGCCAATTCTACTATTTAAGGAGTTTTTTTTTCTTCTTCAGTGAATTTTTGTGCTTCTTTTTCCATTTGGACAGCTCTGCTTTTCAGGGCATTCTCCTCCTTCGCTTTCTGTACTTCTTTATCATTTGGCCTTTTCTGGTTTTTTTTTTTTTTTATTTCTTCAGTATTTTTTTGTGTCTCCTTTACTAAGCTGTTGACTCTTTCTTTGTGAATTTTCTTGCCTCACTCTCATTTCTCTTCCCAATTTTTCTTCTACTTCTCTTACTTAATTTTCAAAATCCTTTTTGAGTTCTTCCATGGCCTGAGACCAATTCATATTTTTCTTGGAGGCTTTGGATGTTGTTATCTTCTAATGAGTGTATTTTGATTTTCCTTGTCACCATGGTAACTTTCTATGGTCAGAATTTTTTTTCTGTTGTTTGATCATTTTTCTGGTTTATTTCATGACTTTTAATTTTGTTAAAGTGGAGCGCTGCTTCCAGGGTGGAGGGGGCACTGTCCCCAGCTTCAGGAGGTTTTGTGCAGTTGTTTTCAGAGATATTTCTGTAAGTTTTCCACTCTTCCAAGGTAGCATGATCAAAGAGAGGTGCATTTACTACTCTTTTGCACTATGCTTTGGTTTGTGAATGACCCAAGTACTCTTTTCTGCCCTGGAACTATGAGGAGGCTCCCTGGTCCACTGTGGCTACAAACTCTTGTATGCTAGTGCTCCTCCTCACCCTGTGACTGCCACCCAGGACTGTGACCTGGATCTGAGTATGGGCAAAGCAACAGACTCCTGCCTCAGTGCTACCAAACGGACTCCTGTAATCTCCTTCTGATCAGTTGTTTGACCTCCTTACTGTCTGTGGGCTGAGAGCTCTGGAAGCAGCTGCTGGGGTTGCTGATTCAGTGACTCCCAAGGCCTGCTCCTGGTTTCCTGGGGCTGAGTTTATGTTGGTGTGGCCCGTACTGGACTATACTCCACTCTTACCCAGGCGCAACAGACTTTTCCTGCTGATCTAAGTTGCCTTTGACTGGAATATTATTTCACCCCATCCTTTTATAGGTTCTGTCACTCCAGAGTTTGCTTTATGGCATTATTTAAAGGTGTTGAGAGAGGTTTTAGGAAGAGCTCAGGTGAGTCGCTGCCTTTTCTCCACCATCTTGGATCCATTTCTCTGTTTTTGTTTACTTTAAAAATGAACAGGGAAACTCCAGCCACATTCTGGTCAAAGGTCACCGAAAGGTAAAAGTTTGATGTTCGAAGTGGACTGGACTCAACCAGAACAAAGGGTCAAAACCCCAACCAGTTGGAATTTCCTGGTGAAATTCCATGAGGACAACACATTGCTAGAACAACATAGTCCAATGGTTTCCCCTGGAAGGCTAGCTCTGGAGAGCGACACAAGAGGCAAAGTGGGGTGCCATTTGCTGCTCCAGTCTAAGCAACTCTGAGAGGATGAGCTTGGCTCCCATGATTGACCTTCTGGCCAGTGGTCTCTATGGAACAAAGGGGTGTCGGTCACAGTTCCCAGGATTCCATGCCTGCTACAATGCACCTGAGAGGGTTTGCACTTCTGCTTAATGAGTTTCAAGAATAGGGAACCCATTACCTCCAGGGAAAACCCATTCTTTTGGACAGCTCTAATTACTGGGAAGTTTTTCCTGACACTGCACCTAAATCTGTCTTTCTGCTGTCCCCCTGGTTCCTCCTTGCTTCTTATCTGTCTTCTAGGGCCAAGAACAAGCCTCATTCCTCTTCCATGGGATGGACCTTTTAATACCTCAAGAAAGTTATGTCTTTCCTAAATCTTCACTTATTTCTCCAAGCTAAACATCCCTACTTCCTTCCACCAAGGCCTTGAGACTCCGTTTTCCTGACTGCCCTCATCTGGATGCTCTTCAGTCTCTCTCAACATCTTTCTTACAGCCAGCCCCTCCTCAGCCTCTCCCCTCCCTGGAGCTGAAGCTAATACTGCAGATTTATATTCTGGCTGGGGCAAAGCACAGTGGGATTATGACCTCTCTGTTCTTGGACACCATCCCTCTTAATGCAGCCTAAGATTACTTTAGCTTCCTAGGGTACAATACCACAATGTTGACTCATACTGACCTTGCAGTCCAATAAAATCTCAGATCTTTTTCAAATTAGTGTACAATCATGCCTCCCACATCTTCTACCTGGGAAAAAGATTTTTCTGAACCCAGGAAAAGACTCTACACTTATCCCTACTAGTCCATCATTTCAGCATGTCAAGGTCTTTTGGAACCCTGACACTGTTACTTAGTATATTATTTTCCTATCCAGATTTATATCATCTGCTAATTTAATCAGTGTTCCATTTATGGCTTTATCCACATCACTGATAACAATATTAATTGCAATAATCAACAATGGTTAGTATTTATATAGCATTTTAAGATTTACCAAGTATTGTACATGTTAACTCATTTTTGTTCTCACAACACCCCTGGGAGGTGGGCAGTATTATTATCCCCAATATACAGATGAGAGAACTCAGGCTGAGCAAGGTTAAATGACTTGCTCACGATCACACAGCTAATAAGTGACTAAGGCAAGATCTGAATTCAGGTCTTCCTAATATCAAATACAATATTCTTATTGGCTATACCACCTAGCTGCCTAGTAGTAGAAGGATAATCACATATCCCTGTTCACTTCTCTGGAGGGGTCCTTCCAAGCTGATGGAAAAAAATAAGAAGGGGCTGTGATTAATCAATGTAGATAACTCAATATGGAGGGAACTCAAATTGAAACCCATCTACAAGTTGACAGACAAGGCCTACTGATTTGCCTGAGGCAAACAGGTTTAAATGATTCACTAAGGATCACACACCTAGTGTCAGATGGGGAATTTGAATTCAGGTCTTCCCCTCTCCAAACCCAGCACTCAATCTGCTCTATACACTGCTGTTTCCCAAGCTGACACTGAAATACTCTGGAGTCCAGTAATTCAGTCAGTTCTGTAGACACAGAATTATCTAGCTTACATTTTTTTTTCACAAGAACAGAATGACTTCACTGAATTCTTTGCTAAAATCTAGATAAAGATTGACAGCATTCTTATCTACCAGTTTAGCAATCTTGCAGAAAAAAAATAGTTTGGCAGGATCTATTCTTGGTGAAGACATGCTGGCCTTTTGTCATCACTGTTTCTGTTTCTAAATGTTCACTAACCATCTCTTTAATAAATCCTAGAATTCTGTTTGGAATAAAATTCAAGCTCAACAGTTTAGGGTTTGCAGGTTCCATTCTCTTCCCTTTCTTGAAAGTAGGAATATTGACAATTAATTTTCTGCTGTCTCTTCCTATTCTCCATTATTTTTAAAACCTTAACATGTAGTTCACCTGGGTAAAGTGACTAACTTTTACCATCTCTTCTTTTTTTACCTTTTAAAAAAACCCATCTTACCCTTTCTATCCACTGATTTTCTACAACACAGTTTTCCTGCCTTTTGTTGTCTTTACATTCCTTATCAGTCTTCCTACATTCTTAGCTTCAGCATTCCTGACACTTTTACAGGTGGGTGTCACTCTTTTGAATTTATCCTCTGTTAATCTTGCTTCCCTATTTAGTACAGATTTTTAAAAAAGATCTACTGGTTAGGGAGATCCCTTTGTATTTGCATTGTTCCTTTTAGACCCTCCCAGATTTCTAGTTCTCCTTTCTATTTCATGATCTTCTATTAGAACATAAGTTCCTTGAAAGCAGGGGTTAGTTTGACTGCTAGCATTTGTAACCACAGGCCTTGTAGGCAGTTAGTAAATGCTTGTGATGCCTGCACATGCTTGTGTGTTCACACGTTCTTTTTCTCTCTCTCCTCTTTCTGTGTCTTCTATCTTTTGACAAGTTCCCCTCTTTCCTCCTCATTGGAATGGGTTTTCTCTGTGTTTTCAGAATTATATCTTGAGACTTTCTTGTGGAATTTTAGTCCATGTATTGTCATCTATATTTTCTTGGCACTCTCAGTAATTTCATCTCCCAAGACCTTGGGAGCATGGTTGGACCATTCCTGGCTTTCCTCTTCTCTAATGCAAATTCTAAGACATGGAGTCTTTCCCCCACCAAGATTCCCATCATTTTTTGTCCCAGCGACCAGTTCTTTCCTATTGTAGATCCTATCCTTTGAAGATTGACAGAAGGGCCTGGAGATGTTTGACCTGGAGAAGGTGGAGGCATAATCGTTATTTTCAAGTATCTGAAGGGCTTGATGTAAGGAAAAACTTGCTGACAATGAGTATTATCCCAAAGCAGAACAGGCTGTCTCAAGAGGTGGTAGGGTCCCCTTCAGCAGCAGTCTGTATAAAGGCTTGCCACAGTTGGCTGTGCTGGAGAGGGGATTCTTGGTGAGATAGAGAGTGGACTAGATGACCCTGGAGCCCTTGCACCTCAGAAATTCCATAAACTGAGATAAAGCTGGAAAGTCACAGAGGGCCTTGGATGCCAAGCTCAGGAGTTTGGACTTCATCCTTCCATTGATAAGATGCTGAAGGTTTTTAAGCAAGAGAGTTTAAAGTTTCAGAACCAGGGTGATTACTCTGTTGGTGTGCATAGGAGAGACTGGGGAGAGAAGATACTGGAGCCCCTAGGTGGACACTGCAATAATTCCCAGTATACATCCAATGTTTCCCCTTCTCAGGGTCTTTGTTTATACCTGGGAGGTCCTTCCTTTATCTCTACTCTTGAGATTCTGTCTGTTTTTGAAGACCCAGCACAAAAAGAGGCAATGACATATAGTAGAGTATAGAAAGCCATGGGTTTTAAGCCAGAGGATATGATTGGAAGCTTGGGTTGGCTATTTACTGGCTGTATGGTCTTGGACAAGCCATAGTGTTGGCTTGCTCATCTTGAAGATGAGGGGGGTTGGTTAGATGATCTAAGGTCCCATCCATCTCTAAAGCCTATGTGCCTCCAGGAGGCCTGTCCTTATCTCTTCTCTCTTCCCTTCCATAGTGTGTGAGTTGTAAATGGTCTTTTCTTCTTCTGATCTCTCATAGTACACTGCATTTTTATTCTGTGCAGATTATGGTCATTTTATTACGCATGAGTTACTGAACATTTGTTTATGTGTCCATAGTAACCTCCACATGCTGCCAACCCTGTCTTCTCTAAAGCTTAGCATGGCAAATGTCTTCCCCCTTGCCTCTCATTATGTCTTGCACATGGTAGGCATTTAACGGTGGTTAATTGAATTAGTGATCTAGGTAAGAAATTATGAAGATCTGGACTAGGGTCTAGGGAGCTTCAGAAAGAGAAAGGGGGGGTACTGATAAGAAGTCACAGATGTCTGTGAGGTTCTGAATCAGGGTTACTGGCAGGATATGAAGTCACCAAGCGAAATAGGGAAGTTGGGAAAGCAGGACTGGACATGCTGAGGGGCTGGTGGGACTGCCAGCTGGATGTGTCTGGTAGTCAGCATGCTGCACAGGCTGCTGGGAAAACAGTCTCCTCACTTGGAAGGCTCTCCCTGCTTGGGTTTCAGCCCCATATCTGAATCCTAAATCTATTAACCCCATTAACTCTATGCATGCAAAGCACAGAGAGTGCCAGGCTGGGCTTGGATTCCCCAGGAAAGGAGGGATTGTGCTTTTTTAAGAAGTATGTTTATTACAAGATGGTTATAAAGTCATGTCACACCTACATAAAATTGTTAAAATAACCTCATTACCAAAGAATGTTGTGCACAGTTTCAACCTATGAAATGATGGGGTCCATATCTTACAAAGTACATAAAAAAGTACTTCATATACAAAGAAAAATACAAATTATGTGCAATGGCCATTTTCACAAGTGGAAGTGTATAAACTGAAAATGATAGAAAAGTCCTTCATTCCTACTGTCTCCTGCCCTCACCCAGTTCCTTAGATATTCAGACAACTCTTTGTTCCTGGTACGTATACAATTTGAAATTGGACATTTTACTCTTATTCTTCAACCCCCAAAGAGAGTGATTTTTCTTAGAAAAAGGACCCACTGAATAACCAAAATCCTATAAGTGAATCAGTTTGGTTAGTTTTATATTAAATTACAAGCAAGATGTCTGAAAAATCAGAACATACTAAATCATATATACATATTCTTTGAAATATTAGTCTGATATTTCACATATTAACATTTCCAAACAAGACACGATGCTCTAGCTCCCTGCTGACAAGGAAAAGGGTGTCTGCTCTGTAGCTTTTAGTTTAATAAACACAATGTTTTCAAATGTAAAAATCTAAAATTGTTCTTACAATTTATGTGCAAAAAACGTTGCCTTCAATATCCAATCCCACCCCCCAGCCTGTGATGACCCTCCTGGGCCTTTTCCTCTCCTTTCTGTCCCCTTCTCTCAGACAGGCTTGGTTTGGAGGCATATGGTGGCACATTCCTGCATGCCCACATGGCTGCACCGGGAGGATTTCAGGGCCTGTGCCTGCTTTATTGTTTAGTGCATTTATCATTATGTTACTTTGTGAATACAAGTTGAGAGAAAGCAGAAGAGCACACAATGAGCATTCTTTCTTTCAGCCTTGGGAAAGCAATTTCTTTTAGAGTCTATACATTTGAAGACTAATTTTTCTCCCATTACCCCGAAGGTCAAATCACTTGACAGGGTCACATGGTTTGTCTCTTCCTTCAGTCCCACCAAAGCTGGAAACCTCAGAATGTATTGGAAACAGCCCACAGCTGGCAGAGCCAGTGGCTGGCCATGGGACGTAGCCCGTGCAATGTCTATGTCAGGTCTGCTGGCAATTACTACTCCAACTACGAATGGATGGCACTAGAGGTTTTCTACTTTTGCTTGTAAAACCACTGGCTCTGCTAAGTAAAGAGTGACCCAGGCAAATGTTTTTCAGAATGGTGACAGCAGGCTCTCAGGTCCCCCTGGGCTAGACCCAGAATGCTGTCATGGCCTAAACCTCCATGTGGAGGCTGGGCTGGACACGCTGCCCCATCAGTGCAGCTTAGCAGGCCCCTGGCTGCCTTCATACTGAGGCTGCATGTGACTGACAAACACAACTTGGGGAAGCAGCCTGGGGAAGCGAGTTAGATTAGAAATCTACACAGTAAGTGAGGCTGGCTCAAGGGTAGAGAGAGCTACATCCTTGGTACTAGTGTTCCCCAAAGTCTCTCCTGTGACTTTTCCTATTGGTGCAGCCAAAGGCCTCCCTCTCACTCCTATGTCCTGCAGGGACTCTGGTCAAGCATCAGAAATACAGCTCTGGATCCGATCCATCCACTGCTGGGCACTTTGTGAGTCCTGGGCACAGAAGTTATACACGCGTTTGCTGGTCTTCAGCTACACAACGAAACAGAAACATCAGAGATGAAGAGGAAGACTGTCTGAAGGCTTTTTGCCAAGGCAGGAGTCAAACACTGTGATGATTTTAAGCCTGCTTTGCTTTCGCTTAGTCAGCTGTCAACAGCAGCTAGCCCAGAGGCCTTCTTTGGCTAACTCTTCTACTTCCTCTGGCTCTCACTGGGCAATCACTTTCTTACCCTCGACACCTCTGATGTGGCTTTCTATAAATACTGTTCTTTGCAGTGCTCCAAGGAAGAAATACTATCAGGTGGTCTGAAGGGATGGATGCAAGCAAGGCACAGGGAGTCAGAGCTCTGGGTTTTCCTGCCAGAGTATCTGCCCTTGGAAAAAGACTGCCTGGTCAGAGCAGGAAAGGACAGGGGTGAAGGGGAAGGAGGACTGAGGAGCAGAACTGCACTGACCAAGGGTCTTGCCATAGGTCATGGTGGTGACTGCCTATCTGCTCTATGCCCTCTGTGCCAGCTGCTGGGGCTGGGCTCTCTCAAGTGATCCATTGATATTTAGCGAAGAACAGGTCTGGGAAGCCTGGTCTTTGGTCTTTAAGGAAGCTTGACACAACCGGGGGGCCATTTTTCTACTAGTGGAGTTATTGGGTAGAGAGGCCACTAAGCCTGGTCATAAGACAAAGGAAAATAAGGATCAGTTGTTGCTCTGTGGGATAAACTGACAGGAGAGTGAGTGATTTCAGAGTAATCTGCAGATTTCATTTTTGTCCAAGGAAAGTGGGACTCTCATCTGAACCAATGGAGTAAAAGAAAAATGGGATATAAACCCAATGAAAAAAAGTCTGTGGTGAAGATGTTGTCTATGTGTATCAGGAAAAATTAATCTTCACAGAAGAAATGGCTCCAGGAACTTGAGCTGGAAGTCGACTATTTCACAGCCATGCATAGCCCCCTTCAAGTATGTCTGTTCTTGCAAACTAATAATACCCTGCCCACTCAGACGTTAGAAAGCCAAGGGCCCCTAGGGTACAGGGGAAGGGACAGAGGGCAGTGAGGGCAGAGACACCTCTCCTGGCTCAGGCTGGAGAAGCTCTACTTTTCATAATAGTATTCCAGGAGATCAGAAATCCTTGGGCTTGTGTGACATGAATTTAATTATAGAATTACTGACATTTCCCTTTTATGGAATTAAATCCAAGCTTGTTCCCATGATACCTGGTTGCAGTCCATATCAAGAGTGGGTGATCTGGCCCTACTAGCTTCTGGGAACAAAAGAACAAAAATGTTTATCAATTAGCTAAAATTTTTGTTTGCTAAATATTTCAAGTGGGCTGCACCTTGGGGACAAGTAAGTCCCTCTTGCCTTTAGGCTGCAAGTGGGCCACCCAGGCCTAAAGTAGCAGGTGTGTGACACTGCTCTCTAGTGACTACTGAGCTCTCCTTCTCCCTCTGGGCTCCTGGGAGCATGAAAATGTATGTGAGAGAATGTGTCCTAGTTTTGGAAGGAGCTGGTAAAGGCATGATCTACTTACATCAAAAAAGGCTTTGTCACTGGCATGCTTTGGAGCACCCATGGTGGGGGTTGCTGGAATGATGGTTTCCACTTCAGCTAAGTCAATGTGCCCTTTACAGCTTGTGTCCTCACCAGAATCATAGTATCTCAACTAGAACACACAGGAGACAAAAGAAAGGAATTAAAGACATGTGAACAAAACTGGAGGATCATCTGGTCTAAGTGTATGGACTCTGCAAAGAAGCTGTGATCCTGGGGTAGCATGGTACAGTGGAAGAAGCAATCGCTCTGGAATCAAGAGGACCTGGGTTCAAACCCTACCCTTCTCATACTTGCTACCCACCTCTAACATGGAGAGGTGGCACAAGAATTCACACCTCCTCTGAGGTGACCCATCCACACCTCCTGAGGATCCCACCTGTCCAAGAGGCCCAGGATCATGTATCTGGAGGCCAAGAACATCCAAGGCCCCAGTCAGGGTTCTGTTTAAAGATTTACCAGGTGCAGCTTGTTTCAGCAATCCCAATGCAGGCTGGATAAATACCTGTCTGGGATGTCACATGGGGATCATTTTCAAGGATGGGTTGGACTGGATGGCCTTTGAGGCCTTTCCTCGCTGGGATGGGCAATGGTTGACTCCATGATTGAGACTGGGCCCTGGGCCTGGGTTTCTTTTCACATCTAGTCCCACTGTTGTCTTTTACTGCTGGGCTCAGACTTCCCTTTATGTTCCCTGTGGCCATCTTCCTGGCTTGGGATCAATGGAGCTAATGAACAGCCTGTGTTCTTGGGTTTTCAAGAACTTAAAATGATCAGCAAAAAATGTGAGTGTGAGTATAATTTCATGTAATTGTTAATTATGGTTACAACATGAGAGAGTCTCCTCCTATGGTTAGTGGTTGGATGGTGCTCCCTTATGTTCTGCAGATACTAGGATTGCCATGACGTTTCAAAGTCCATCAAAAGGGCTTCCATCTGCATATCTGGAGACACATTCTCTACATTCCTCTGCCAAGAGCATGGCCTTTGCCAAACTCTTGGAGCAAAGGGAGAGCAAAGCAAAGCAAAGTCTTGACATGGCCCTAGTAGAGGGCCCCAGGGCACCGGGGAGATGGGAACACTCACACAATGAGACACTGGATCTTTGGTATGTATCTGGCACAATCACATAATGTGGAGATGTGGCATTGTGGGTATCATGTCTTTCTCACCAGACTGTAAAAAAAAAAATGCTTCACATACTATTTGCTCTCTCTTTTTTGTTTTGTTTCATTTCTTCTTTCTCATGGTTCACTCCATTGGTTATAATTCTTCACAATATGACTAATGTGAAACTGTGTTTAATGTGAATGTATATGTAGAGCCTATATCTGATTGCATGCCATCTTGGGAAGGGTAGAGAGGGAGAAAATGTAAAATTCAAAAGCTTGTGGAACTGAATGTTGCAAACCAAAAATGAATAAATAAATTTTAAAAAATGCTTCAGTTTTATAGAGGAGGACAGGAAGCCTCGGAGAAGGACGATCCCTAGTGCTCAAGAGGACTTCCTGATGGCTTGGACTGCAGGATGGTACAGGAGGGGCTGCCCTACCCCTATACCTGTCCAGGTAAGAGTGCATGTCCTAGGGCCATAAGCTGTGAAGCTGGAGGGGGTCTCAGTAATGATCTGATCCCAAGCTCCTTCTCTAAAGACAAGGGAACTGAGGCCAGAGAAGCAAAAGGTGGTTGACATGGCACTTGAATTCAGCTCTGTGACCCCCTATCTAGGACTCTCCACTTTGTTGCATTGTCCATCCTGTCACCCAGGAGGGCTGTGGGTGCTAGTGACAGCTGGACATGTGGTCCCCATTGCTAAGGACACCAGAGCACAGCAGGAGCAGTGAGCGTGGGATGGTATGAGCCACAGATCTCTAGGGACCAGCTGCCTCATTGGGGTCCTTCATTCTGGGCCCCCTACACTAGAGGATGCCACCGCCCTACTGAAGGACACTCTCCCCTGTTCAGATAGCTCATTCCCTCTCTCTGTCCTCAAAGGTTTCTTCTGACTTGTCATCATGGCGGCCACATAATCTCAGGACAAAGGACAGAGTAGGGTTGTGCAGAAGGAGCCAGTAAGGCTGATCACAGGAAGTGAGTGAACCCTGATACTTTTATAACCATGAGTGTTAATCATAGCTTCTGCCAAAGGTGGTGAGGACAGTACTGAGAGATCAGATGTTCTGTTTGAGGCTGTTCCTAGATTTTTTGATGCAGACCAGACTCAGTGCCTTTATGAAACTGATGATTATTGACATGGACAGAGAGTCTGGGATCACCGGGACAAAGAGAAATAACAGGCGCATGCCCGTGTGTCCTGCAGCAGGCGGACCCATCATCTGGTCACTCCAGTAATTGTCCCAGTCACTCAGAGCCTCATGAGAGGTCACTGAAGAGGACTGGAAGGAAGTGCCCTGCTCCCTCCCAAAGGATTACCTGATGCTTTGTCACATCCAGCACAAACCAGCGGGGCTTCCAGCCTTTCAGCAGAGCTCCTCGTTTGTAGAGTGTCCCCTCAAAAGACCTGGCAGGATGGAAGTGGGGGAGATGAGCAGAAAGGCCTTGGCCACATCCGGGCCTCACTCTCTCCCCTTGAAACCTAAGCTGGGGGTGCTGACATTCTCTGGTCTGGCTTTGTGCTTCCTTTGGCTGTTTTTGACTGTGGGTACAGCTCAGTCACCCCTGATTTTAGAAGTGAGGAAACTAAAATGCAAAGAGGCAGAGGGATCTCTGCTAGGTTACGCAGCTACTAAGTGACCACGCTGGCATATGAGCCTGGTAGGTCTCCTGACTCCCAATTTTAA
Organism: Pseudochirops corinnae; assembly: GCA_028646515.1. Taxonomy (NCBI): domain Eukaryota; kingdom Metazoa; phylum Chordata; class Mammalia; order Diprotodontia; family Pseudocheiridae; genus Pseudochirops; species Pseudochirops corinnae. The sequence continues at coordinate 156,342,611 of CM053592.1, forward strand.
AATGAATTTGATAAGTGCTTCAGATTAAATCAACATTTACTTTATACTCAGTGGCTTTAATGTAAAGGTAAGAATAGAGAGGATGGTGGAAAAAATAGGTCAGGAAAAAGAAACAAAAAAGGTCAAAGGCTTATATACTACACAGAAGCCTCACAACTGTATGTCATGAATATTTTAAAAAACTGAATCACATCACAAAAAATGAAACTGATTGCATCTTAACAGACAGAAACTGTTACCAATGTAAGAATAATCCCCAAATTAGCTGTCTGATAGGCTACGAGCTTGTTAAAGAAGAGATCAAAACACCAAATAAAAAGGATAAGATGAAAAGATGTGGCCTATGATGAAAAACAATCTTTCAATTTTTCATAATGTGAAACAGATAAAGGAACAGATATATGTAGACAAACCACTGTAGAACAATCACCAAAATGAGGCCAAAAAATCTAGAAACGGCCTCAGACAAAACATCTGATCTCTCTGCTGCACACAGAGATGTGGTAACCAAGGGCAACACAGGCTTAGACTAGAAGCTCATTTGTTAATTTTCAAATACCAAGTATGAGGATTATGGATGATTATCAGCAAAAATCACCTCATAAAAAAGTGAGAAATAACTTTAGAAACAGTAAGTTTGCAGAATAGTGGCCTTAGGTCCAACTGAGAGAGATCATTCTACAGCTATTTAAAGATGAAATTGGAAGGATGACAATAAAAAGACAAAAATGGAAAAGATCTGTCAACAAATAGTTTCTTCCCTCAGTGAGAGTAGAACCACCACATGTAGACTCTGAAAACTCCTCCTAACTTTACAGCCCCTCGGGTGCTCTGCACTCAACAAGCTGAACTAGACCAAGTATGACACAAAGAAGAGGACCATGATACGAAGAACATAGTTTTGAAGGCCCCAGGAGATTGAGTCTCCAGATATTTAAAAGAGGGGGACGTACCAAATGATTGGGAAAAGAAAGCAACTATAGAAACAATATGATAGAAAGAGGACATGAACAATTACCAACCCACATATCTACTTTTTCATCTTTGTGAAACTGTCATCAGAATTATCTATACAAAGAACAAGTGAATCTCTGACAAAAACATGAGAAAAAAATATGCAATCTTTTGCAAATGAAATTCTATAGCAAACCACACCTTTACCTAATCAGCTGAAAGTGCTGGAAAACACAAGATTCTATGACGAATATTGTTCTTTTACAGGACTAGGTGGAGGAAAAATGTAGTCTTAAAAGCTCTCCTCCAAAACGTGTTTAAAGGTATTTCTGATGCAAACATTATAATGGTATGAGATTCCCTGATGGATGTAACAGGAGAGGCAACTTAGCTCTCTCATTATTAATATTCAGTGAAGTATGAAACTGTGGAATGTATGTTCACCGAAGGGGATTTTCCATTGTCTTAGAGAATGTCCAGTGCAGAATGCAAATGAAAGACAGACTGATTCTCTATAAATGATGATATTACTGAGATGCTTCTGTTTGCAGATGACATTCTGTCCCTGTGCTTCTTAAACTGTGGGTCACAACTCCACATGAGGTCATGACCCACAGTTTGAGAAGCACTGAAGGGGTCAAAAGTGGAAAAAGTTTAAGAAGCCCTGCAACATTGAAGAGCCTTGTAAATAAGACTCACAACCGCTCTTCATTCACCCTCACAATTCATGTGGTGAACAACAAGTGGAAGAAGACTACTCAGTGTCCCAACTATAATACGTGTAGCGACACGGATGAATGAATGAAAAGGCGCTTGCTACGTGGCAAGCACTGGACTAAGCACTCATTACACAGGACCTTTTGTTCAACAGAAGGAGACAGCAGATGCGAGGGACACGATCTCAAGGACTTATGCAGACAGACAAAAACCTCATTAAAGAGATTCTGACCAATTCTTAGCACAGGTAAGGAATGCCCGAGGAGAAGGGCTAGTGGGGCACTGGTACTCACAGAATGCTAACAACAGTAGGAAGGACCCTCAGTGTGAAGCTGGCTCCTGGCAAGGAGTTACAGAAAACATGGGGAAGAGCAGGAAAGTAGGAGAAGGTGTGGGTGGGTGGTGACCTACCTTACTGGAGGGAGTGCCCACACCAATGAGATCACAGAGCCACTGAAGTATATTAAATGTTTACCTATGCAAAAACTAATCAAACATTCCATAAAAGAGAAATGCATCCTAAGATTTGCTGCCTGGCAGACAGTAGGCAATCCCACAAAGAATGCCAAATCAAGTTAACTCTAGGGACAAATGAAGAAAAGGGACACAGAGATGACCATCCTCCTTGCCTATGTAGTGACCACAGGGACACATGCTTTAGGTGGCAGGAAACTGGAAAGGATGCTGCATGTCACCTGTTCTCATCATTCTTGGAAGTAAACTGGCTGTAGAGTGTGGCTGCTCTCCGATCCACTCCATTGGATGGGGGGATGCTGGCATGCTGTTCTTCCCCCAGGCCACTGTCAGGATGATGAAGCAGAGATCTCTTCTGATAGGAGTGTAAGTTGGTAGTCACGATTCCTGAGGAGCTAGAAGGATGTCTCCGGGGCTGAAAACAAAACACATTTCTTATGCCACCTTGGATAGAAAGTTGGAAAAATCATTTTTTCAAACAAATAATGAACTTAAAAAATTGTTTAATATTTATTTTCCCTGTTACATGTCAAAACAATTTTTAACTTTTGTTTTTAAAAATTTGAATTCCACATTTTCTTCCTTCCTCCTTGCCCACTCCCTCTCATTGAGAAGGCAAGCAATTTGATATAGGTTATACATGTGTAGTCATGCAAAACATTTCTATAACAGTCATGTTGTGAAAGAAAACATAGATCAAAAAAGCCTCAAGAAAAATAAAGAAAGTAAAAAAGTCTGCTTCAGTCTGTATTCAGACACCGTCAGCTCTTTCTCTGGGGATGGGGAGCATTTTTGTCACAAGTCCTTCAGAGCTGTCCTGGATCATTGTATTGCTGAGGATAGTCGTTCACAATTGACCACCGTACAATATTGCTGTTACTTTGTATACTTACGTTTCACTTTGCATCAGCTCATGTAAGTCTTTTCACGTTTTTCTGAGAGCATCTTGCTCATCATTTCTTATGGCCCAATAGTATTCCATCATAAACACATACCACAACTGTTTAGCCATATCTCAATGGATGGGCATCCCCTAAATTTCTAATTTTTTGCCACCAGAAAAGAGCTGCTATAAATATTTTTGTACATATAGGTCCTTTTCGTTTTTTTTTTAAATCTCTTTTGGGATGCAGATGTAGTGGTGGTATTGCTAGGTCAAAGGTATGCATGGATTTATAGCCCTTTGGACACAGTTCCAAATTGCTCTGCAGAATGGTTGAATCAGTTCGTAACTCCACCAACAGTGCATTAATGTCTCATTTTTCCCACGTCCCTTCCAACAGTTGTCATTTTCCTTTTCATTTCTACTAGCTAATCTAATAGGTACGATTTAGTACCTCAGAATTGTTTTAATTTGCATTTCTCCAATCAATTGTGAGCTAGAGCATTTTGAAAAAATCATTTCTAAAACTCAACAGCTTGCCAGAAAACCTGAGCCTACAGACATCATCCTGTTCCTAGGGTACTACCACCAGGCAGCCGTCACCCACTCCTATGAGTAGTCTTTGCATCCCCAATGGAGAGAATTCAATTCAACAAATACATATTCAGTATCTACTGTATGCGAGGCAATGAGATTGTTCACAATAACTTCATTCTATAACATCCAATGGCTTCCTGTTTTTTTTTTTCCATACCTCTCATGAGATTGTAGATTTAGAACTAGACAAGACCTCAGGGACTCTCTAGTCCATCCTTTGTGTTTTACAGATGAGGAAACTGAGGCTCAGAAGATTCAGTTACTTGCCAAAGGTCATACAATTTCTAAGTCTCAGAGGCAAGATTCTTAACACAAAACTTCTGACTGCAGAGTCAGGACTTACAGCCACACTGGACATTATTTCATATTCCTCTCTCTATCTTTTTTGGGCTTAATGACTATTTACTGAATGTTTACCAGGTGATTATAACAAAACTGACATTTACAGAGGACCTAAAAGTTTCTGTATCATTTCATTGTGGCTTTACAACAGTTACATGGAGGGATAGACATCAGCATTCCCATTTTACAGATATGGAAGCTGAGGCTCACAGCGGTTACATGATTTGACCCTAGTCTCACAGCTAACAAGTGTCACATGCAGGTTCTCTTGATGCTAAGGCTAGACTGTCTAGCCTGAAAGTGTGAATGAGGAAGTAAGAAAAGCTGACTGGAAACAGGCAGTGAAGGTCTTTTAAAAGCTCAACAGAGTCAGTCAGTTAACAGACCCTTATTAAGCACCTACTACATGCCAGGCATTGTGCTGAGGGCTGGAGATACAAAGAAAGACAAAAGACAACTGCTGTTCTCAAGGAGCTCACAGCATAACAGGGAGACAACAAGCAAATCACTCTCTACACACAACATAAGAGGGAAGGCACTGGCGTTACAGGGGATTAGGAAGACCTTCTTGCAGAAGTGGAGACTTTAGCTTTGACTTGAAGTAAGCCAGGGAGAGTAAAAGTACTGGTGATGGTGGAGAGCATTCCAGACATGGGGGACAGCCAGTGAGACACCTGGAGCTGGGAGACGCAGCCAGGAGGCCAGCGTCACTGAGTCACAGCAGATAAAGCTGGGTGTGGGTGTAAAAAGACTGTTAAGGCAGAAGGGACCGGGTTATGAGAGGGCCTTATAAGATGAACAAAGTTTTTTGTCTTTGATCCTCAAAGGAGAAGGGAAGCACTGGCATAAGTTAATGGGTGTGTGTGACAAGGTCAGCCTTGTACTTTAGAAGCTCACTTTGATAGGAGAGGGGAGGATGGCTGCAGGGGGCAGGTGGACCAGACAGCAGGACACTGCGACAGCCCAGACATGAGATGAGGAGAGCCGGGGACAGGGGGTGGCAGTATAAGAGGAGAAAAGGGAGTGTACGTGAGTGGGGTCACGTAGGCAGAAATGAAAGGACTTGGCAACTGACTGATGATGGGGGGCGCAGTGTCAATGAGGAGCTGAGGCTGACACCTCGGCTGGGAGGGTACGTGGGAGGATTTTGGGACCTTTGACAGCAATAGGAAAGTCAGACAGAGATCTGGTTTTGGGGAGAAAGATAATGGGTTTAGTTTTGGACAAGGTGAATTTAAGATGTATACAGGACAACCAGAATGAGGTATCTAGGAGGCAGTAGGAGATTTGAGACTGGATATCAGTGGAGAGGTGAGGGCTGGACACATAAATCTTAGAATCAACTGCAGAGAGATAATAGTTGAGTCCATGGGAGCTGATGAGATCACCAAGTGAAACGGTACAAAGGGAGAAGGCCTAGGGCAGAGCCTCGGGGACACCAACAATTAATGGGCGTCACATGGATGAAGATCCAGTAAGGAGGCTGAGAAGTCGCCAGACACATGGGAGGGGAACCAGGAGGGAACAGTGTGCTGAAAACCTAGGGAGAAGAGAATATCAAGGAAAAGAGGGTGACTGATAGTGTCAAAGGCTACAAAGAATTCAAGAACAATGAAGATTGAGGAAAGGTCATTAGATGTGCCAATGAAGGGATCATGAGGAACTTTAGAGAGCAATTTCAGTTGAATGAGGACAGAAGCCAGACTGCTGAGAGGTAAAAGTGAGAGGAAATCTGCCCTTCTTTCAAGGCTTGGCTCAAATGACAGCTCCTTCATGAGGCAAGGCCTCCCTGGAAATGGAAGGGCCTCTGCCCTCAGCTGGAAGTGACTGCTTCTCCTCACTTCTCGTAGCACGTCATCCTCTCCATATGGACTCATCATCTATGAGCACACATGTATATGCATGTCTGGTTCAGTCATCCCCTGCTAGACCATGAATTCCTGGAGAGCAATGACCACATCTCCTAGTAGTTATACCTGTATCTCCCCCATTACTTTTATTTTATTTTTTGTGTGTGGAGGCAATCAGGGTTAAGTGGCTTGCCTAGTAAGTGTCTGAGGCTGGATTTGAACCCAGGGCCCCGGCACTTTCTACTCTGCTGCCTAGCTGCCCTACTTTTAGCGCACTGCCTTACACATAACAGGCATGTAGCCTATGCCTTTTGTTGAAAATAGGAATGAATCAGTGAAACAAGCGTGATTTGCTTGCACAAGGACACTTGGTGATATGAGACATCCATGCAGATGCACCTCTCGGGTCCTCTCACTATTGAGAATATCTCTGTGATGGCCTCAAAAGTCTCGTATGTGGGACCTGAAAAATTATGGCCCAGAAGATGTAAAGCTGACACATGAAGGGACCTGCCTGGAGCTACTTACTTGGTCTTGTCTTGTATCTTCCTTAAGATTCACGCTGACTCTCTCCCATAGCTGCTGCCACCTTTCTGGGGTTTGGTTCAATTTGTGTTCTAACCTTTCAATTTCCTGTAGTCAAGGAAAAGGGGTTTGGGGGAAGGTCAGTATTTCAGGTTGATTGATTCATTACCTGTTTCACATTTACAGCAAAATCTGTGAAGGACAGCAGAAAGTGGACACTGAAAAACCCAGGTGAGGAGCATTAGAACCCAGTATCTGTGTTCTTTCTAAACAGCAACCAGGGAGAGAAATGAAAGCCAGGGTCCCTGTGGCCAGGTGGTGAGACTAGCCTTATGTAGTGCTTTCATGTGTAAAGTGATGTCTCAAGAACTCAAAGAAAGCGTTTTAGTGAATGAAAGGGCTTAGATAATGAAAGATGAAAATGCTCCTCCCAAACCACTATGGAGCCTTGGGACCTGACTCTCTTGGTGCATCTGCTATAGCCAGCAAAAAAATCCCTACAGGAAAAAGCCCTAGTGTGGGAAAGACGTCCTGAGGGACGTCTACATAGGCCTGAGGTAATGCTGTCTAGCTGTGCCCACACAATCTGGTCTTACTGGTCTAGATTTCATGCTTAGAAATCTCCCAGCACAGGGTCAGTAGACATAGCACCAGGAGAGGCAGGCAGTCGGATAACTGGAGTTTACTCCATTTCCAAACGTTTCTTGGTAGGGATGAACTTTGTCTGGGAGTAGTCCTCCAGCGGGAGGCAGCTCGTTGGGCCATCATGGACACTACAAAGGAAGGTGGGTTCTTGATTGGGGTATTAATAATTACCCTGGCATATTTCACATAATTATGCCACAAAATTGGCCTTGCTGGGTCCCAACTACGTAGCCGTTTTGTTTATTTCAGCAGAGAAGACCAGTTAGTACTTTAGCAGTGACATCAGGACACCAAACTTTGCCAGCTCTGCTTTTTCCCATGACAATGTTTCTAAGCAAAACTGGTTTCCAATACTGTGCATACTTTGGGGCTCTCTTACAGTACTGTCACTGAATAACAAGAGCAGTGTGTACATCTGTTTATGAAAACAACAGAAACCCAGGCCCAGGGTCAATTGCACTGACTTCCTAAGGTCACAGGAAAAAATCTCCTAAGCTCAAGACTCTAGCTGAGTATGACGCCTAGGTTTCTATCTGGAGGAGGAAATGGACACTTGTGTCTTAAGGCAACTTAAGAAGTGGTATTTTTTGAGTGTGCTTACATTGAAGAGGCTAGTGATTGCATCTGGCTGCACCTTATTGACATCATCATAGCATGGCCACACTATTCTTCTCTGGCTCTGTGGCCTGGTTCCATCTGCTTGGTCTATGTCTTCATAAGGTGTGGATTTTGTAGTTAGCATTGTCCAGTCATAAGAAGGCCCTGTGGACAGTGTTTCTTCCATGTAATAATCCCATTTCTTGAGGCTGGATACATTTATATTGGGCTTTAGTACCTGTTTAAACGGAATGGTGTAATTTATACCACTACCTTGAAGACTGAACATTTTTCAATACAATGGGAATCTGCTCTCTCCATACCTACATGCTGGGCTCCAAGAAGTGAGGCAGCTTGCTTTAAGTAGTAAATTTACTGTTCCTTTGAAAGTGTCAGGAATTAACATGAAACATTTTGACCATCACCTTGGGCAGACATTCTCTCAGTATCAGTCCTGGTGACCTGACTTTCCTAAGCAATTTATTTAAAAGCATACATTTAAAACTGTCTATGAACTGAGCCAAAAGGACTCTGCATGAAGGTAAGGAGTGATACCTTTATCTAATTTCCCCTTACAAATCATTCCTGAGCATGAGAACTGTCACTCTGAGTTACTCTTTTCAACCCTGAATTCTTCTGTCTTTGCAAGAGGCATGAGGGATATAGGCTGCTTCTACACATCCTGCCTTCCATGACAGCCTCCTATGCTAGGGCTATGCCCCAAACAGCTCTGTTTCCCTTAATAAGCCATTATAGCCCTGCTCTTATATGACTTCACTGAAATCTCTTCAGAAATGATTTAGACTTTCATCCTGGATTAAGGCTAATGAATTTGACCAGTTGACTTCCAGCTACACAAACTTCCTTCTCTTCCTTTTATATGTCCTGACCTTGCCCTTTTCAAGCTTCGTACTCTTCCAGTGACAGTGTTCCAGGACTGAGGAAGCCAGCCCAAATCCAACTCATCCTGGATGTTCACAATTTTTCAGACTTCAATCATAATCCTAGAATCCTCCTTTTAACCTTGAGTCCTCATCATCTTTTTGTCTGAGTTCATATAGGACTGTCCCCTCCCTTGCCCCTTCTAGCTTCTTGATCAGAGGCTACCAGGCCTACCCTTAGAACTACAGATACAGACATACCATGATTCTGTACTAGTGTGAGATTCCTCTGCTTGATGAGAGCCCAACATCTGGCTGGCCTATGTGGTTGTAATACCTCAGCCCTGTCTGTTTAGGAGTCCTAGGTGCCTTTGGAGAGTTCAGATATTGTTTTGGGGTAGAGGAATTTGGTTTACTTTCCTCTTACTCCTTTATTTTGCATTTAGAAACACTGAAGCTCAGCTGCCCCTTTTTATCTCACCTATGTATCTTCTTAAGATCTTCCCCAAGCTTATTTATCTGACTTCTTATGATCTGGAAGTGCTTACTATCATTTCACAAACTTGGAGGATTCCACTGAGCATGTCTTCTTTCAGATGGTTTATTAAAAAGCTAAATAGGACCAGATCTGGCATTATTCCTTGGGGAACAGTATTTTTGTTTCCTGTCTCTAAATTAAAGTTCTTTCCCTGACAAAACAGTCCCCTTAGCCCCTACCCCAAATCATCCCAAGGTGCCTTTGGTGTTTAACTTTTCTGAAAGTCTAAACAGTTTATATTCAGTTTGTGCTATTTTGATTAAACTCAACAAAACAATTACTCCAGGGCAATGTTAAAAAAAATCAAACAAGAATGATTTCTCTGAGTACCTCTGTTTCCACTGGTGCGTATATGTAATTAAAAAAGATGGGACTCCTCTTGTGCATCCTCTCAATACATTCCCAAATGCAAATTCCCTTTTTGGCATGCTTGTCTCCTTTATCTTCAAATAATGTTCCTTAAAAACAACACAGGAATGAAAGTTACATAAAATGAAGTTTAGGATAAAAATGGGGGTGAGAAAAAAGTTCCAACAGGAAAGAGAGGAACATTTTATATGGAATAGAGAAGCAATCAATAAACACTTATTAAGCACCTTCTGTGTGCCTGTTACTATGCTAAGTGCTGGCAAAATGGACTCAAAGAAATCACAGCAAATGCCCACAGGTCTTAAAACCAAGAGAGTTTTATAGAAATGAAAATAACAGCTTTCACCAATCAATGGGAATAAGAAAAAATATGGAGTACGAAAGAAAGGACACTGAATTTGGAGAAAGAGGATTTGATCAGCCTCTCCCTTACTACCTATGTGACTTGGGCAAGTCATTTAACTCCTTTGGCCTCAGTTTCCTCATCTGTAAACTGAGGAGGATTGATGGCAATGACAAACAACTCTGAAAGTCTTAAGAATGTCAATCAACAAAATGACCAATTATGGCGCCCACATCTTGACCTCTAAGAGGTGATGCACTTCAGGCATGGACTGAGATGGAGATTTTAGGAACACAGACAATTTGGGAATTTGTTTTTCTTGACTGTGTATATTTATCATGTGGGCTTTGATTCTTTTTATCTTCCAATGTTGGTGGTGGGAGAGGGGGAGAAAACAGATTAAGTGGATTTAAACAAAAACGGGGGTGGTTAGACTCATTGACCTCTCAGGACCCTTCTGGTTCTCACTCTATAATGCACTGGCTCTGGACCATGGCCTGACTGAAACTCGGCCCTGGGTCCCACTGTTCTGACTGGTGACTGCTTCTCTAGGACCACTCCTAGAGGAAAGCCCCCAGCACATTTCACTTCACTCTTTGCTCTCTGGCCAGCTTCCCCAAAGTCTCTCCAATCACCTTGTCCTATACTCAAATGTCCATATACCTATCACCTATATCCCTAAATCCCCAATTCTGGAACCAGGATCAAATCAACTCTGTTTGATCCTAGATGAGGTATGTCAATTTACTCATCTATGGTCTTACTCATCATCCCCTTAACGTGAATCTGGACCAAAAGTCCATTGGTCACCATTCCTCTATGTGTTTATCTTTCCCATTAGAACATAAACTCCTTGAGGGCAGGAGTGATTGCTATTGTATTTGTATCCCTAGCATTTAGCACTGTGCTTAGAACATAGAAAGTTTTAAATAAATGCTTTTTCCTTCCTTCCTTCATAGAAACTCTAAAGTCTGAGAGCTGGAAGGGTCCTGAGAGGTTCACTAGTCCAATCCACCCTGAACAAGAATTCTTTCTACCACGCTTCTACTTAAGTGGCCATCTAATCCTTCTTTGGAGGGGGATATTCCTACCTCCCTAAAACAGTCCACTCTATTTTGAGATAGTTGTAATTAGGAAGTTTTTTCTTAAAATGAAGCTTAAAAGCAAATTCCTTGTACCTTTTACCTAGTGTTTCTAGTTCTGTCCTTTGGGATCATGCAGAATAGATCTACTTCAGCTTCTAAATGTTATACTTTCAAATATTTGAAGATAATTATCATGTCTTTCAATCTCTTCTCCTCTAGGTTAAACATCCCCAATTCCTTCAACTAATTTGTCTGCACTCAAGAGTCTAGCAGTTTCCTCTCTGGTGACAGACAGAATGTTACATCATGGGTGCCTTGGAGTTGTGGTGGGTCATCATATTGATCAGAGTAACTGAATCTTTCACAGCTGATCGCTGTTACCAATATTGCTGTTACTGTGTATACTGTTCTCCTGGTTCTGCTCACTTTATCTTGCATCAGTTCATATAATTCTTCCCAGGTTTTTCTGAAACCAACCTACTTGTTATTTCTTATACCACAACAGTATTCCACCACACTCATAAACCACAACTTATTTAATAATTTTTTAATTGATGGGCATCCCCTTAGTTTCCAATTCTTTGCCAAACAAAAAGCTGCCATGAATATTTTTGTACATATGAGTCTTTTCCCTCTTTCCTTATTCTCTTTGGAGGATAGACCTAGTAGCTGTACTGCTGGGTGAAAGGGTATGCATAGATTAACAGCCTTTTGGGCACAGTCTCAAAGTGCTTTCCAGAAGAGCTGGACCAGTTCACAACTCCATCAGCAGTGATTATTTTCCCACATCCTCTCCAGCTTTTGTTATTTTCCTTTTTTTGTCATCTTAACCAATCTGATGGGTGTGAGGTGGTATTCCAGAATTGTTTTAATTTGCATTTTTTAAAGTTATTACTGATTTAGAGTATGTTTTTCTCATTGCTATTGACAGGTTTGCTTTCTTTACCTGAAAACTGCCTATTCAAATCTCTTGACCATTTATTAATTGGGGAATAGCTCTTATTTTTTATAAATATGACTCTTCTCTATATCTTAGAAATAAGACCATTATCAGAGGAACTTACTACAAAGATTCCACCCTCTCCCCTTCCCCTCCTCCCCAGTTTCCTGCTCTTTTTCTAAATTTGGCTGCATTGGTTTGGTTTGTGCAAAAACTTTTTAATTTTGTGTAATCAAAATTATCCATTCTATCTCCTATGAATCTGTCTTATTTGGTAACAATAACAGTCTTCACATATCCATAGATCTGACAGGTAATTTCCTCTTTGCTCCACTAATTTGCTTATGATAATACCCTTTATATCTAAATTATAAGCCTATTTTGAGCTTATCTTTGAATATGATGTGAGATGTTGGCTTATGCTTATTTTCTGCCAGACTGCTTTCCAGGTTTCCTACTAGTTTTTTGTCAAAGGGTGAATTCTTGCCCCAATAGCTGAAATCTTTGGTTTATCAAAGATTAGATTACTGTGTTCATTTGATTTTATATACTGTGCACCTAATCTGTTCTACTGATCAACCCTCTATTTCTTACCTAGCACTAAATTATTTTGATATTTGCAGCTTGACTTTTTGTTTCTCCAGAAGAATGTTCTTATTTTTTTTTTGGCTCTATAAAATAATTCTTTAGTAGTTCAAGTGGTATGGAATTGAATAAGTAAACTTAAGTAGTATTGTCTTTTAAAATTATATTGGCTCAACCTACTCATGAACAATTAATATTTATACAATTATTTAGATCTATCTTTATTTGCATGATACAGGTAGATTCTCTAGTATTTTATATTTTCTGTAGTTATTTTAATGGAATTTCTCATTCTACTTCTTCCTGCTGGATTTTCTTTGCAATATACAGAAATGCTGATGATTTTTGTGGGTTTGTCTTATATACTGCAATTTTTATGAAGTTATTTGCTTAAGTTAGTTTTTTTATTTGACTAGTGTTGTCTTTGTCACCTCTATGCACCTCTTCACCCTGGAACTGTGACCTAGAACTGGGTAATGAGTAACAGTGCTACCAGATGGCACTTGTTCCTGCTCCCAGTGCTAGTTCATGGGTTCACTGGGGTCTCTTTCTGCCCATTTGCTTTCCACCCAGGTGTTCAGTCTTAGCTCCCTTACCACTCTCTATGGGTGCTAGAGTGTTCCCCACTGCTGCTGCTGGATCATGTTCCTGGCAGCCCCTGCCCCAGTGTCTGTAGACCTCTCTATCTTCCCAAATTGCTATGAGGCTGGAAAAATGACTTTTTCTGACTTTTTCTTGGCTTTATTGATCAGAATTCAGTACAGTATGTTTCCTAAGTTGTATGTAGAGGATGTATATTAGGTGAGCTGGACAAAAATGCTGACTCTTACTCCACCTCCATATAGGTTTTTATAAATGCTTTTTCATTCAATTATCTGTTCATTCATTACATTTCACATTATTTGATTCAGACTCATATTCTAGCTTGCAAAAATCTTTTTGGATCCTGACCTTTATCCAATGTATTAGTAATCCTTTTTAGCTTTAGGTCATTTCCAAATCTGAGAAGCATTTGTATTCACATCATTGATCTGGGCTAAGCCTAGATTCCTGAAGTATTTCATGAGACCTCTTTCCAAGCTAATAATCAGATTCTTAATGGCTGCTCTTTGACTCTAGCCATTCTGTATCCACTAAATGGTACAATGGTCTAGTCTACTTTATTCCATCTCGTTCATTAGCATGAGAACCTTTGTCAAATGCTTTGCTAAAATCTAGGTAAACTAAACAATATCTACAGTGGTTCTGTCTGGTAAGCTTGTAAAAAAAAGGAAACGGGGTTAGTCTGACATGATCTGTGATTCAGAAAGCCATGCTGACTCTCTGACCCCTGCTTCCTTTTCTAGATGTTTGCTACTCCTCCAATACTATATCCTTGATGTTTGCCAGGAACTGAAGTCAGCTCACTGGCCTATAATATGCAAACCCTACTCCTTTCCCTTTGTTGAAAATCAGAACAATGTGCAATCATATGCTGCACCCCATTACATAATTGGAATTTTCTCCCCAGTCTGTACTTGTCAGACATGAAACCATTTTAAGGAGTTTTCTTAATTGTTTAACCATTTACATACGCCTTAAATAATGATCATGGTGATTTCAGATGATAGAGAATAGGTGTAGTTTCAATCCTGAAGCACTAAACTTAAAAAAGGTGATAATCAAAGAAATATTTGGAAGACCAATTCAGCATTTGCTCTATGCAATTCTTTTATATTTTCTAATGAATTAAAACAGGCTGTAACCTCTTATCACATTTTACCTAGAATAATTCTGTAAGTAAATTGGGCAAGCTGGGGTAAGACTGGACTGGAGACATGGGACCAAAAGCCAGGAGCCTCTTCAGATATGTTGGTTCCTTGATAATTAAGCATAGTGCCTCATCTAGGAGTGACTTCTTGCTATGGTATGGTTCAAATGACTCATGTCAACCAGCAATTTATTCATTTATCAGAAAGGAGTGGCTGAAGCTTGTTTTAAAATTCCTGCTCTGCTAGATTACCTGAAAGCTACATCAAATACATTATGATTGACAAGACTTCATCTACCCATAATGAATGAACTTGTTCATTCATTGAGCCTTAATGCAGGTAGAGAAATAGGGAATGTTCTCACCCACTATGTCATTCTATCTGTGAGATAACATCAATCCAAATCATCTCTGATCACTTTTTGGAGAAAAGGACTGGAGCTGTATCTGAAGATACAATATCCTGCCTCTCATACCCTAACATAAGCTCATCCCATTTGGGACATGATATTTACTGGTATTTGTTGGTGAGTGAGATGAAAAAAAGGTCAGTGGGGAAATTTTTAAAAAAATCACAGATAGATCACACGCCCTTTCACATTATCAACACCTCCTTTAGTAATTTGTAAAGTGTTCGGGCATGTAGGGTTAAATCTTCCAAGGCACACATTTGACATCTGTTAGTGTATGCTCAAGTCTTTAATATTCTATTACATAATTATATGGATGGGGTCCCTGACTTACATTCTTTTTAAAGAGTATTTTATTTTTTCTGATTATGTATAAAGACAATTTTTAACATTCATTTTTTATAAGATTTTGAGTTCTAAAATTTGCTCCCTTTCTCTTTCCCCTCCCTCCTCCATAACATGGTAAGCAATTTGATATAGGTTATATATATATATTTATGTAATTATGTAAAACATATTTCCATATTCTGACTCTTGCATTCTTGACAATGGTGAAGGATAGAGAGCCAAAGTTATTCCTCAAATATATTGTTAGTGATTCACTATAGGTATTCCTAAAATATAGTCATTCTCTAAACTTATTAGGAATAGGAGTGACAGAGGTAGTGGTACAGTGTAAAGGGCACGCACTAGGAGTTAAGAAATTCTAAGAAGAGTGAAATATGTAGAACAATGAGAACAATGTACATGACAATCTCAGTCATGTAAAAGAAAGATGTAAAGATTTCAGAACTCTGACTCTTTGATGGATCCAGATTTCAGAAGACTAATGGTTAAGCATATCTCTTATCTCTTGGCAGAGAAGGGGTGTGAAATGGACTAGGGGTGTGAAATGAGGCATACAGGGCAGAGTCAAGATGGCGGCGTAGAAACAGGAGAACTCTGTGAGCTCCCCCCAATACCACCTCAAATACCTATAAAATATGACTCTAAACAAATTTTAGAGCTCCAGACTCCACAAAAATGATGGAATAACAAACCCCCCGCTGAAGGCAGCCTGGCAGGCGGTCATCGCAGTGTAGCGTGCTGGAAGCAGAGCCCAGCCCCATGTCGTTTCAGCTCCAGGGCGTCCAGGAGAAGCCCCGGCAATAGCGTTCAGGACAGCAGATCATCAGCAGCTGTGGTGATTTCCAGAATCACCAACCCGCAAGAGACAGAGACAAAGGGAAAAGGTCAGTGGAACTCAGCTAAATTTGGGGGAGATGGTCTGGCCAAACTACCTCCAGAGCTAGAAGCAGTCTGAAGCGGCAGCCCTGCAGCTGCCTCCACATGGCTGCTTCAGAAGCTCCCAGCCTGCAGACTGCAGGGGGGCCAAGTGATCTTTCAGAAGGTAAATGCTCTTTCCTTGAGCTGCCTGGATCAGATTACAATCTTGGGTGGTGGTCCTGAGGTGCGTTTTCAGTGAGCCAAAGATGGTGGGGGCTGCAAAAAACGGTGGCCTCCTAATAGCTCTTGCAGCTGTGAAAACCCCAGTGATTTGGGACACAGCTCTCCTCTCTGAAAGCAGAGTTTTACTACTGAGCCCAAAAGCCAAGTAATTGACTGGCAACATGAGCAGGCAAAGGAGGCAAAGCAAGTCAAGCAATCCAACTTTAGATTCTTTTTTTGGGGACAAAAAGGACCAAAGCATGGAATGGGAGGAAGACAATACAGTCAGAACTCCCACACCAAAAGCTTTCAAGAAAAATACGAAGTGGATAGAGGCCATAGAGGAGCTTAAAAAGGGTTTTAAAAACCAAATAAGAGAAGTGGAGGAACAATTGGGGAGAGAAATGAGAATGATGCAAAAAAATCATGATAAGAGAATCAACAACCTGACTGAAGAAAATAACACCTTTAAAAAACAGACTAACTCAAATGGCAAAGGAGGCCCAAAAAGCCAATGAGGAGAAAAATGTCTTAAAAAGTCGAATTTGCCAGATGGAAAAAGAATCTCAAAAGCTCGCTGAAGAGAATAATTTCCTCAGAATTAGAGTAGAGCAAATGGAAGCAAAGGACTTTATGAGAAATCAAGATACTATGAAACAGATACAAACAAATGAAAAAATAGAAGGCAATGTGAAATATCTCCTTGAAAAACCCACTGACCTGGAAAATAGATCCAGGAGACATTTAAAAAATTATTGGACTATCTGAAAGCCATACCAAAAAAAGAACCTAGAAATCATCCTTCAAGAAATTCTCAAGGAAAATTGTCCAGATATTTTAGAGCCAGAGGACAAAATAGAACTTGAAAGAATTCACCGATCACCTCTTGAAAAGATCCCCAAAAGAAAACTCCTAGGAATGTTATAGCCAGGTTCTGGAGTTCCCAGGTAAAGAAGCAAATATTACAAGCTGTCAAGAAGAAACAATTTGAATACTGTGGAAACACAATCAAGGTAACCCAGGATCTAGCAACTTCTACATTAAGGGACCGGAGGGCTTGGAATACGATATTCTGGAGATCAAGGGAGCTAGGATTAAAACCAAGAATTACCTACCCAGCAAAACTGAGTATAATGTTTCAAGGGAAAATATGATCATTCAATGAGGTGGAGGACTTCCAAGCATTCTTGAGGAAAAAACCAGAATTGAACAGAAAATCTGACATTCAAACACAAGAAGCATGAGAAGGTAAACATAGAAAAGAAATCATAATGAACTTATCAAAGTTGAACTATTTACATGACAACATGGAAAAATGAGAATTGTAACTTGTGATACTTTTCCCAGTATGAGGATAGGTGAAGGGAATATAAATGTATATATATGTATCTATACACATATGTCTATATAGGAGGGCATATATGCATATGAATACATATGTGAGTGCAGGTATTTATGTGTATGTAGACAGAGCGCACAGGATCAATTGAACAGGAAGGGATGATATTTTAAAAGGTGTAATTAAGAGGTAGGAAAGTAATAGGATGAGAGGAGACAGGGAGAGACAGAATGGGGTTAATCATGTCATATAAAAGAGGCAAGGGATAACTGTTACAATGGAGGGGAAGAACAGGAAGGCAAAAGGGAATGGGTCACCCTTACTCTCATTGAAATTGGCTTAGGGAAGGAATGACATACATTCTAAAGTGGGTATCTTGCCCTACAGGAGAGTAGGGGGAATGGGGATGAGAGAGAGGAGGATGGAGGGGAGGGATGTAGGAAGCACACACTTCAGTAAAGGGACAGGGACAAAGGAGAGAACAGTACAAGGTGGGGGGGTGGGATAGGAAGGAGGGAAATATAGTCAGTATTACACAATATGTTCATTGTGGAGATGTTCTGTGTAACTACACATGTACGGCCTGTATTGAATTACCTGACTTTCCAGTGGGGGTGAGTGACAAAGGAGGAATGGAAAGAATCCAGAATTTAAAGTTCTAAAATCAAATGATAAAAAAAAACATATATATATTTTAATTATTATTATTATTATTATTATTATTATTAATTAAATGCAACTGGGAAATAAGATATAAGTCAGAGGGGTGAACAGACTGGTGGATGGAGTATACAGTCGGATCGCTATTTTGGGGTGGTGGGTAGGGGAAAGACATTTAGAAAATTTGTAACTCAAAATCTTGTGGAAACCAATGATGTAAATCAAAAAATAAAAAAATAAACAAAAGTTAAAAAAAAAGAAATGAGGCATACATTTTCAGACATAGCCAATGCAATGACTTATTTTGCTTGACTATTTTTATATCTTACAAACTATTTTTATTTCTTACTCCTTTGTTGGGGTGCAGGGTGAGATAGTGTAAGGATATGAGATGGAAAAAAAGAGAAACATTTAAATAAGAAATATAGGTTCTAGTCTCACTTCTGTCACTAGCTCTTGGCATTACTTAGGCAAATTAGCTCTATTCTCTGGGGTGATTTCCCAGCTTGTACTAAGCAATCTCTAAAGGTTCCTTCTGGGTATGACATCCTATGGCTCTAGGATTCTAAGAAAACAAAACTAAGAGAATGATCTTAAATGACAAATGTTTTTATAGTTCTTAAATGGTGATGATAAGTTTTCACAAATGGCTTCACCACTCACAGTACTGTTTGATGTACCATATTTTCATGATGACAGAAAGAACGAATGAAAAAAACATTTATTCAGCCTAGCTCTATGTCAAGCTCTGTGCTAAGCTCTGGAGATATAAATAGAAAAACAGAGATGGACTCTGCTCAAGAGGTTCCCTTTCTAATAGAGAGAGGCAATACATTAAAGGTGCTAGAAAGGCCCACAAGTCCTAAGTTTTGCAGCACGGAGGATGATAAGTCCCATAGGGTGCATTAGGAGGTCAAATGAAAGTGCCTAGGGGTCTGGAGGCTGCAGAGGAAGGGCAGATGGTAAGAACCAGCAGATCTTAGGATGCAGTTGCAAGGCAGAACAGATGGCTTGGTAGGCCTCCTCACCAGGAGTACTGAATAATTGACTCCTATCCTATCTATACTGTGTAAATAGTCATTTTGCTTTTCTTCACTCTCAGTCTTGACAAGGTCTAAGTGGTCCAGGGAAGACAAATGGAGAGGCTGCCAAAACAAGTGGTGAGGCTCGCCAGTTCAGTTAAACAACCATTCAGATTCCTCTTGGAAAGGCAAGGAGATCATGTTGCTATAACCAGCTTTAATCAGCCTCATCACAATGGCTACACTTGGGAGTGCTAAATGAGGCTTTCTGATTATGTTCATGATGATCATTCTCTTAGGCAACAGTGAAAATCAGAGGTGGACACATGGGTGGGCACTTTGTGATGGACCACTCAACTTCTGGCGAGATAGTCTTTTTTTCTGGGTCTGTGTCTTCTTTCACAATATGACTAATATGGAAAAATGTTTTGCATGACTGCCCACGTATGACATATCAAATTGCTTATTGTCTCAGGGAGGGGAGGAAGAAGAAGAGAATCTGGAATTCAATTAAAAAAAATGAACGTTAGAAATTGTCTTTACAAGTAATTTGGAAAAAATAAAATATTTTTAAAAAGATGACATTCATCTGCACATTAAACAACTAATCTAAATTTACACTGTTTGTTCTTCTACTAATGTTGTCTCCTGCTGTCACTTGTGACATGGAGGTGACCTTGAAGGCTCTGTTGAGAGTTCCAGCAATAGATTGCTTGCTGGCATTTGAAATGAAGAGCTCACCACCAGAATTCTGGGCACCAGGCAGGTGTGATTACTTTTGGTCACAGCTATTTATGAAATTATTTCTAAAGGTATAAAAAGGGCTATAATTAGTGCTGGATAAGACCAGAGGTCACAGGCAATCTCAGAAGGAAACACTAGCATTGAGGGAGACCGGAAAGGCTTCATACAGAAGGGGGGATTTCAGCTGAGTCTTTAAGGAAGCCAAGAAAGCCAAGAGGCTGGGAAGGAAATCTTCGCTTAAACTTAAGTTCAAGTCAAATCACCACCACCAATACATGTTTTTTTTAACTCTTTCCCACAAAAGCCCCCAAGTATGAATATTTGGACACATGTTAATATACAGAAAACACATTTTTCAGAATAATTAGATTCAGAATAACAGCAACAACAAGAAGCCCATTAAGTATAATTTCAAAGAATTAGAATATGAATTACAGAAGCCTTTTCTTAAAAATAAAATTAAAAAATCATCCTGTGACAGTTTCTTTTCCTCTCTTCCCAAGGTAAAGAACCATAGGGATGCAATTACCACATATAAGTTTGCTTGAAGTACAGTGATGAACAGTTTCATGAAATTAGCTGATGTAATGAAATGCAAAGTAGTTCTACTTTGTATTTGTTAACTTTATACAGTTTTAACATTTTCAAGAGTGAAATATTTGCCTTGAAGAAGAACTATCTAGAGTTCAAAATCCAGGTCTGACATGGCTAATTTAAGGTAAACTGCTCCACTACAAAACTCTCCTGGCCTTGTCACGAGAAAAATACACAAACCTATGGACAGAGATGTAAGGACTATGTATAGATACATACCATGCTCTAATCGCTCGTGGTCCGAGTTCAGAAGAAAGGTTTTAAAGCGATTGGAGACGTAGTGGAAAGCCAGGAATTTTAGGTAATACTGATTGAATTCAAATTCTGTTGGATACTGGTTGTGAACCTAGAACAAACAATGAGAAAAGTGATCCATGTGATAAAACAAAGTTGTCACCTCACTTTATTGAAGATCTCAAAGGAGAACCTGTGACAGCATGGTCTTGTGTATGGTTCACACTACTTCCACACAAGTATGTCTCCAAATGAACTTAATCATCTAAATTCATTAAATCAGGAAATATTTACTGATCATCCCCTATGTACAAAGCATTGTAATAGGTTTGTCCTTCAGGAGCTAATACAGGAAATAAGATACATAAGCAAATAACTAGAATATGAGGTAGAATGTGACAGGTGTCATAAAACTGGCACATATATATTTATGAATGTGCACAGATAACAACTGGTGTAAGGATTTAATTTCCTCCTCTGAAAAATGAAAGGGTTGGATTGAAAACTTCTAACACCTCCTATAGTTCTGATAGTCTATGGGTTTAGCATAGGGGAAATCACAGTGGATTCTGCTAATAATGGAACCTGACATTTCTATAAGGCTTCATGGATAGAAAAGAAGTGCTGTCCAGTGAGATTGTTACTTTTGATTCTCACAACTCTGTGAGATAGGTACGGTATTTATGGAAGACTTCATGGAAGACAGAAGGATTTGAGAGGGGTTTTAAAATAAGTAGAGGGAGGCAGAACCAAGACTGTGGAGTAAAGGCAGGGATTCACCTGGCTCTCTCAAATTACCCTCTGAATAATGTTAAAATAACACCTCAGAACAAATTCAGGAGTGGCAAAACCAACAAAAGGATGGGGGTGAAACAACCTTCTACTACAAGATAACTTGTAAGGTCAGCAGGAAAGGTCTATCTCACTGGGATGAGAGCAGAGTGCAGACTTGTACAGGACATGCTTTGGAAACAGGAGTCTATTGCAATGCCTATAAGCAGTTCTGGGTTGCAGTTGCAGGTCAAGCACAGGCCAGGAGAGCAGTGAATTTACCTTTCCTTAGGTCATATGACCCTGAAAGAACTGAGAGATTGCAGAGCCCTAGAGCTAGTTTTGAAAACAGAGGCATGAAAAACCTGAAACTTGGAACAGTGTTCCCTCAACCCTGGCAGCAGAGTCTAACTTGAACATATAGTTAAAAGTAAAAAAAATAAGCTTGAAAATGAGCAAATAATAGAAAAAGAACCTGATCATAGAAAGTTACTATGGTGACAGGGAAGATCAAAACACAAACTCAGAAGAAGACAGTTAAATCAAAGCAAACCTTAAAGAAAAATGTCAATTGGTCTCAGGACCTTTAAGGGCTCAAAAAGGATGTAAAAAAATCAAATAAAAGAAGTAGAGGAAAAACTGGGAAAAAAAAATGAGAGTAATGCAAGAAAATAATGAAAAAAAGAGTCAACAGCTTGATAAAGGTGGCCCAAGAAAATACTGAAGAAAATAACACTTAAAAAAAAACCAGAATAGGTCAAATAGCAAAAGAGGTGCAAAAATCCACTGAAGAGAACTCCTTAAAAAGCAGAATTGGCCAAATGGAAAAAGAGGTATAAAAGCTCATTCAAGAAAATAATTCCTTAAAACTTAGAATTATTGGACCACCTGAAAGCTATGACTAAAAAAAAAAGAGCCTAGATATTATCTTTCAAGAAATTATCAAGGAAATATGTCCTGATAACCTAGAACTAGGGAGTAAAATAGAAATCAAAAGGATCCACTGATCATCTCCTGAAAGAGATTCCAAAATGAGAACTCCCATGAATATTATAGCCAAATTCTACAACTCACAAGTTAAGGAGAAAATACTGCAACCATCCAGAAAGGAACAATTTAAATAACATGGAGCCACAATCAGGATCCCACAAGATGTAGCAGCTACCATGTTAAAGGAGCAGAGGGCTTGGAGTATGATATTCCAGACAACAAAAGAGCTAGGATTACAATCAAGAATCACCTACCCAGAAAAACTGAGTATAATCCTTCAGGGGGAAAAATGGACCAGAGTGGAATACGAAATTTAACTTTCAAATACAAGACTCAAGAGAAGAATAAAAAGGCAAACATGAAAGAGAAATCATGAGGGACTTAATATGGCTAAACTGTTTACATTCCTATATAGAAGATGATACTTGTCACTCCTAAGAACTTTACTGTTATCAGGGCAATTAGAAGAAGTACACATAGAGAGCGGAGGTGTGAGCGATGAAATGATATCCAAAAAAATAAAATTAAGAGATGAGGAAGAGGGATGTACCATGAGAAGGGGGAATGGAGAGGTAGAATGGGGTAAATTATCTCACACAAAAGAGCTTTTACAGTGGAGGGGGTGGTGGGCAACAATGAACCTTACTTTCATCAAAATTGGCTGAAAGAGAGAATAACATCCACTCTCAGTGGATACAGAAATCTATCTTACCCTACAGGGAAGTATAAGGGGAGGGAGATAAGAGAAGGGGTGGTGGTGTGCTGATAGGAGGGAGGTTATATGAGGCAGGGATAGCAATTATGATTTCAGACAAAGTAAAAGCAAAACTAGATCTAATTAAAAGAGATAAGCAGGGAAACTACATTTTGCTAAAAGGTACAATAGACAATGAAGTAATATCAATACTAAACATACCTACATAAAACTTGACCATGGACTCCTAGCATTAAAATCCCACAACCAAAAGCAGAAAAGCAGAAATAATAAATGCATAATTTTCAGATGATAATACAATAAAAATAATACTCAATAAGGAGTTGTAGAAACAAATTAAAAATTAATTGGAAACTAAACATTATAATCTTAAAGAATGGGTGGGTCAAAGGACAAATTATAGAAACAGTAATTTCATTAAAGAGAATGATAATGATGAGACAACACAGCAAAATTTAGGGAGAAAATTATTTCTCCAGATGTTTATATCAATAAAATAAGGAGTGAAAACAGAAAAAGAAAACTATAGACCAATCTCCGTAATGAATACCAATACAATAATTTTCAACAAAATACTAGTGAGGAGATTACAGCAATATATCAATCATACACTATGACCAGATGGGATTTATACCAGGAATTCAGGGCTGGTCATCCTCTTTAATGGAATTATTAATTGTTCTGTCCTAACGCATGGTCAATTTTTGGGTACGTGCCATGTGCTGCTGAGAAAAAGGTATATTCCTTTCTATGCCATTTATTTCCCCAGAGGACTTTCATATTTAACTTTTCTAAAATTCTATTCACCTTCTTAAATTCTTTCTTGTTTGTTTTACGGTTAGAATTATCTAGTTCTGGGAAGAGAAAGTTGAGGTCCCCTACTATTATAGTTTTACTATTTCCTCTTGTAACTCATTTAACTTCTTTAAAAATCCGTATGCTATACCACTTGTTGCATATAAATTTAGCATTGATATTACTTCATTGTCTTTTAGCAAGATGTAGTTTCCTTCCTTATCTCATTTAATTGGATCTATTTTTGCTTTGTCTGAGATTGTGATTGCTATCCCTGCTTTTTAAATGTCAGCTGAAGCATAACAGATTCTGCTTCAGCTCCTAACCTTTCTCTGTATGTGTTTCTCTGCTTCACCTATGTTTCTTGTAAACAACATATTGTAGGATTCTGGTTTTAAATCCACTCTATTTGCTTCTGTTTTATGGGTGAGTCCATGCCATTCACATTCACAGTTATGATTACTATGCATTTCTCTCCATCCTATTTCCTCATTTATCCTTTTCTCTCTCTCCTTTCAATCTGTCTCTCCTCAAAAGTGTTTTGCTTCTGACTACCAACCCCCTACCTCAATCTGCCCGCCCTTCTATCAGCTCCCCTCTTCCCACCTTCTCTTATTGCCCACCCTTCCTACTTCCCTATATGGTAAGATAGATTTTGATACCCAACTGTTGAACTGAATGGGTGATGAAAACCATGGTGAAGGGTCAGAAAACCAGGAATATTTTTCTTGGAATGAGTGATTGAATGAAAAAGCATTTATTAGGCACTTAGAATATGCCAAGCATGGTAGATACAAACATAAAAGTGAGACAGTCATTGATCACAAGGGGTTGTATACTCTTAATGAAGACAACACACTTGGGAGGAGATCATTTGCAGAATAGATAGAAAAGCCTCTGAGTCCTAAGGGTGCTGAAGTAATGTAAAGACCTAGGAGTCCTCAGGGAACAGTGGTAGGTTAGATGGCAGTACCCAAGGGGGTCTGGAGGGTAGAGCATTAGGGAAACTGGTAAGGCCTGGTGGTCCTTCAATTTAGCAAAAGAACTTTAGTCAGTGACTCCTGGTTCATCCAAACGGCATGAAAGATCACGTCTGTTCTGGACGGTGGGGGATTTTAAGGGGTCTGGCACACCAAGGGGAGACATAACAATTTTCTTTAAATATCTAAACAGGCTATCATGCATTATCAGACTCCTAGAATATTAAAGCTGGAAATAACTTCAACTCCCTGCTTTTACAAAGGAAGAAATTGATGTACTGAGAGAACAGACTTGTCCAAGGTCACCTAGCTTGTTAGTGACCATAATGGGATCGGAAACAGGAGTTTCTCACCTCTAATTCCAATGTTTTTTCCCCTCACAAGCTCTACCTTCCTGGAGACAAGTTGCATTCTGTGTTGCCTGCGAGGACTGAACCTGGGCCAAGTTTGTCAAACAGTGGGAGAACTGTCCTTACAAACAAAGGCAATTCTCCCTGAGAATTTCTTGAAAGATGCTTTGTAAGTTCTGTTTTTGATCATGGCTTTCTGGTAGTCCAATAATTTTTAAGTTGTCTCTCCTGGATCTGTTCTCCAGGTCAGTGGTTTTTTCAAGGAGATATTTCACA
>CM053592.1:156368493-156389984 GCA_028646515.1 Pseudochirops corinnae
AAGAAGGAATCTAGGGTTTGGGAGCTGTTCTTACTTTGCTTCTTATGCTTATTCTTACTCATGGTTGTTCAGACCGTGATTTTATTTTATTTTTTTAATCTCTATGGGACTCTGCTTCCAGAAGGGAAAGCTCTGTCCCAAATCGCTGGGGTCCTCCCAGCTGCTGTAGACTTCCGGCTGACTGGATAATGAAGACTCCAAGACCGAGGCCCAAGACGACGATCCGGATCCAGGCCGCTCAATGCGAGAGCCCTGGCCTGAAAACAATCGCTCAGTCCCCCTGCTGTCTGCAGGCCGCGGGCGGGAAGCTACAACGTGGAGGTGGGTGCAAAACCTCTGCCTTTCGCTTTTCTGCTCTGGAGACCTTTCGGACTGCTTATCTCCCCCTTTCGCAATCCCCACTCGCATGGAGCTGGTGCTAATCCGCTCACCTGAAAGGCTCTTCCGCCACCCCTGGGGCACAGCCGTGGCTTCAGGCCAGGCTGGCTTCAGTTCGCCATCTTGGCTCTTGAAGATATATTTAGAAGGCAATCTGGCGTTAGCAGAAGATGGGTTTAGTTTCTAGGATTCAAATGGACCATCTGACTGCAGATTTATGATATATTCTTTAATCCTTCCAGGATCAAGAGTGGAGAGAGTAAACGAGAGGGAAGGGGAAGGGAAGGGAGAGGAAAAAAGGGAGAGGTGGAGAGGGGGAAAGGGAGGGAGAGGGGGGAGAACAGAGAAAGAGAGAGAGAAACAAGAGAGAGAGAGAGAGAGAGAGAGAGAGAGCGCACAACTCCAACTTCATTCTGCCTGAGCCAAAAAATATTTTTGTTGGAAGGTAAGACATCTTTGGCTGGATGAATAAAGTCCCGATCATAATTTTACTCTATTAAGAAGCTGTTTCAAATTAGCATTGAAGTTGGAATTTTCAAAAAGCGTTTATGTCAACTTCGTTCTTTCTTTAAGCTGATGATCTCCAAAATACATCTTGCATCAAATACATTCAATTGTATTTTGTAAGCCAAGGTAAACTTGGTGCTTTATAGTATGTTAATTGTTCCAAAAGGAAATAGGAATTCAAAGTCATGTATGCTGTTTCTGCATGTTGTTTGCCATAGTTTACACAGTTGAACCTTAATTTCCCACAGTGAAGAAAGGCTCCTTCAACATATTTTTAGCCTTTTTGTTAATTTTATCACGGCTAAAATGCTCTTAATTTATCCAGAAAAGACATGGAATTCAGGAAGAGGCAATAAGAGGACAGTCAGGGCCCTCATCAACTGCACACCTGGACAGTCAGCCACCACTCTCTCTAAGCTGCCCCAGATGGTCTGTTCGAATGGACAGGAAAATTTGCCTCAAGAAACAGGGTCACAACTCCCTGTTACTAAGTTGTTAGTAAACCGATGGAAAAAAGCCCTTGATTTGGGAGTTAGAAGATACAGATTCTGGTCCCAGCTCTGCCACAAAGTTGCTCTAAGCAAAGCACTTGATTTTTCTGGGCCTTAATTTCTCTCTCGGCATTTTACAAAATGATCTCTAGATTAGACCAGTTTCTGAACATGCCTGAGGAGCAACAAACTATGAATACTGAGTGAGTGCACATGAACAGAGCTTAGTGTTTTAATCATATAAAACTCATTCAAACTAACTTGACATGCAAATTAGCATGCTGCATGGTAATTCAGTATAATTAGCCAGAAGTTCACATAACAGGACTGTAATTTGCATCATGCCTAGATTTTCCTTCTTTGTTAGTATTCTAGTATCCACAACCAACATGCTGGTTGACAGTTTGCCTCCATATGACATAGACTCTAATTCTAACTGCCCAGAGACATGCTGACATTCAAGACCTGAGTATCAAAGACAGAAGATTTAGATCTGATTCTGTAATACCTGGGCCTGAGCTTCCGTAACCCCTAGGATGGTGGGAGAACTCCATGTCCTGCCTAGTCATCCACCAAGCTTCGCCCACTCCCCAGCAGGTGCCTGGCTAGCTAGAGTGTGGCCACTGCACTCAGAGCAAGTTTACCTGCCTTTGGGAAAGAAGCCGCTGCCACATTAGCTGGTGGGCTAGCCATAGATTCCTACTATCGGATACATAAATATCATACACTTCATTGGCATGAACAAACCAATAGCTGACAGCCACTGGAAATCAGACTTGAGGCCTTGAAATTCTCATTATCAACAAAATACTTTTTCTCCATTTGTTCTAAATCTAATGTACCTTTACAAATACAAGGCTTCATTAAGTTTGAAGATGGCTCTACATGGTTTCAAAGAAAACTGTCAGAACTGGAGTTTCAAAGACTGAAGCATTTCAATGATCTCTCCTAATATGGAAGGAAAATGGAATATCTCAGTTCTTTAAGAAAGGAATCCAAAGTGGCTTTTGGTGAACTATATATTTTACATCATTTCTGACTGTGTACCATTAAATACTTTCCTAAAGTGAGAGGCCAAGATGGTGGATATATGGGCAACTAATGAAGCCCATCAAGTTAAAATGAATTCTCACATTGATGATTTATCATGCTACTGCAAGCACAGAAAATTTTAGAAAAGAGCCTAACAGCAGATGAAAATCCAATGTGGAGGATTGATGTGGCCCCACAGAAAGAGCAATAGACTTGGAATTTTAGGTTTTGGGTTTGAATTCCTGCTCTAATACTTAGTAGCTATGTATTTTGGGGCAAGTCTCTTCCCAGATCTGGGCCTTGGATTCCCTTTCTATACATTCAGAGAATTGTACCAGATAGTTCCTTGAAGCTCAATCACTCAACTCCAATTGTGGAGCAGGAAGCCATGATGCTGCTATGGTTTATGCTACCTCGACTGAATAAAGCAAGGTGCTCTGTTATGACACTCAGTCTGTATTAGCTGTGCCTGTGTAGGCTGAGAGCTGAAAAGTGAGACAGAGGGTTAGTGTTTGCTCCACTTGCACTGGCTCCATCCCATCTGGCAATGCCTCAGAAGAGCCCAAATCTGCACTCCCATTTTATAGCTTAGCTGACACCTCATGACACCAACCAGAGAATTCAAATCTTGAATGAAGTAGATTACCGCCTCACTTTTTTGAACAGTCCTAATTAGATTGCTGGCATTTCGTAACTATGTCTATAGATACACTGGTGTTGTCAGTTTCATTAAAGTTTAGAATGCAAAAAATGTATTGTAGTTATTTCTTTCTCCAAATTTGTCCTGGAAGCATCTGTCAGAATTCCAAGGGAGAACTCTGACATACTCAGAGAAAACAGATTCCCTGATAAGGTAGGCCTTTTTGCTGGCACATAATTGGAAAAGCAACTTACTGTAATAATTGGCTCTCGGCAGTTTGGTGATTGTCCTTCTGACTTGAGTTCCGTTGTTGAAAGCAAATGAAGCTTCCTGTAATGACATCACTTTAGCCAAACTGTCATTTGGAGGAGAAAATCGCCAGATGTTGCTATTATGAAACAGTGATTTAGCATTTGTAATTCAGCTGACACCTGGAGCTACTGGCATCAACAACAGCTTTTTATGCCATGAGGCAGTTCTAATTTAAGAGGCAGAACCTCCTGTGTTTTCTTTGTAATTTGATTTGAATTCATGGACAAGCTCAGGTAGTGTTTCACTGGACTGCTCTGAGGCTTCAGGATGTGAGTCTGAAAGAGTTAATTGGTGGAGAAAACAGTCAAAGCGGGATGTTTTCATGAGTCACTGTTTCCAAAATTATTTTGGTAGCAACCTTTGGTGTATTGGTTTTACTTCTGGTAGCAGCCAGGCCAACTGGAGTCTGCCTGTGACTTTGACATCTCCCTGAAGTTCAGTGGAAAGGGAACCCAACGAGGCATTTATTCTCCTCCTTGGACCAGCCTACTGGAGATGATGGAACACCTCCATAGAGTTAAGTAAGTCAGGGCAGATAGGACACCTGTTACCAGTGGCACTCCTTGGCCTCCACTGCTCCTGGGAGAACCAGCCCCACTCTAACATAAAACAAGCTGCTCTCTAAAAGCCACAGAATGCTCTGGGACGGCCAGCATTTAACAACAGCATATTTTGAGTGCTCTGATTACAGAGGCCTGCCCACTCTGCCACTACTTGCTTCAGCTGAAGTTCTGCTTAGAGGAGTTCTTCAGTCACAAGAGAGTGTGATGAGACTTGAAATGAGGCTGAAAAGTCTTAAGGCAGCCTTCTTTATTCTTTCATTGTGTTTGGTAAACCATTAGTATGTAATACATGAAAAATAACTTGTCTTTCATCCCAGAATCAAACAATCTAACCAAAAAATACTCTTTTAAAATGGATTTTTCTATATTAATATAATAACTGACAGAGCCGCAATAAGCCTGGTCTACTAGAAAAAGCACAAACCTGCCATCTCTTAGTTATGGCTTTACAGCAAATCATCTGGCCTCTCTGGGTCTCAGTTTCCTCAACTGAAAAGTGGGAACAACTAAAACTGAGCCCCTTGGGGCTGCCATGAGGCACAAATGAATGTATTTAAAGTACTTAATTAACTATGGAGTATTGTATTAACTTAAAAGAAACAGTAGTGGGAAACACCTTTGGTGGCCGGACAGCTCTGGTGTGTGTTTTACTTACTGTCCCCATAGCATTCATAGTGTGAATAGTCAGAGGTCTTTGCCTCTATCATGGAGAATACTCAGCATCATATCCACAGAGAAGGGGGAGGCACCACAGAGAGTGAAGCCCTCCATCTGCTCCTGTGTGCAGATGAGACATTTTACTAACTGCATCAAGGCCCAGAATACCACAGAACCTCCTAAATGAGATTCATGAATATTCTGTAATATAGCTGAAGTTTGGGAGAGTTAGACCACTTTTATAATTCCTTTGAAATTCTTGCCCACTTGTTTTTCCATATAACTTTCATATTGATTTGATTTGGTTTCATGAAGAAAACTTTTGGCATTTTCATTGGTCTTGCACTGAATATATAAATTAATTTAGTGAGTCTTGTCATTTTTACTATAGCAAACCAAGCTATTCACAAACACAGAATGTTCCTCCAATTATTTAGTCTTCCTTTATTTCAGTCATTATAGTTTTACAGTTTATATACATTTTTAACTAAATTTATCTCTTAATGACTTCATCAGCTCACATGGCTTTAATTACCTCAGTGCTAATGATTCACAGATCTTTATATCTAGTATCAGTTTTGCTCCTGAGTGCCAGTTATGCATAACAAACTTCTTATTGGACATATTAAACTGGATTACCATTGGGATCACAAACTCAACATGCTTAAAATAGAACTCATTATTTTATCTTGAAAGAAATTTCTCTCTCATATTAAGTCAACTATTAAAATTGGGAAAACCCAAGTTTTTTTCCCTGTCCTATTTCTTTGTCCAAAGCCCAGTCTTCTCAAGGACAAGGCTAATGGAAAATAGGATTAACATTCTCCTCATTCTGGGTATTGCTACTCCACCCAACTAGATCAGATTTCTAATCTAAAATCAATTCCTTCCCATAGCATTCTATTAAGGCTAATTTGGGCAGAGGTTAACTCTCGGTCTAGGTTGCCCAAGGCTGTGGGTGGTCTGGGTGTAGAGATAGTCCCCCAGTTCAAGAAAGACAGAATGTCACCACCCCCCCTCATTAGAATATGTGTACCTATCATTAATTGTTAACCAATCAGAGTTGACTGTCACCCTTTGAAACATCCACTTTTCCAAGGGCATATAAACTGTGAGCCTTGCCACCATGACTATCTTTGGTCTAAGAGAGCCTGCCAAATGACTGTTTGTTTTATTAATAAAGTGATCAGTTATCCAGAAATTACGTATCTCGAACTTTTTAAACGCCACAATCTCCTAAGCTCATCATTCTTTCAAACTTCACTGTTTTTGTCTGGGGTACTACCATCTTTCCAGGCACCTAGGTTCACATATCCAATTGGTTACCAAATCTTACTGTTTCTGCCCCAACATCATCTCTGCCTGCCTCCTTTTCTTTTCTGCACCAACGTGAGCTCCACTATCACTTAGGTCCTTATCACCTCTTGCCTGGACTATTCCAACATCCTCTTAACTGATTCTCCCTGTCTCAAGTTCCTCCTTACTCAAATACATCTTCCATGCAGTTGTCAGAATGTATCTGTTTTGTATGTACATGATACACACACATAATATATCTGAGTATATGTGTATATGTATATGCATATACATATGTGTGTATTCTTCCTTTCTTCATCTTTATTGCAAATAAGGATGCAAATGATTTTTTGTGGGCTAATCTTATATCCTAAGACCTTGCTAAACTCACTGTTTCAATTCATTTTTTTGATTCACACTGCTAGATATTTTAGACATTCTAGCATATCATCTAAAAATAATGCTATCTTGATTTCTTCATTTTCAATGTTAATCACTTAAATTAATTTTTTGTGTATGTCTTAATGAAACTGCTAGAATTCTTAATATTCAGTAAAATAAAAGGGGAGAAAGTCAGTAGCTTTGTTTTTTATCTGATTTGGATGGGAATGTTTGGAATTTTAAATAATTTTGTATTATGTTGGCCCTTGGTTTAAGATAGATAATTTTCATTGTACTGGGGGAAAAATCCCTATTTTCCTATTCTTTTAGGTTTCTAAATATTATGAGTGATAATATATAAAGAACAATAAAAAATTTATGAAGTTTTCCCCAAATTTACAATGGATAGTCAAAAAATACAATTTCCAAAAAAAGGAAACAGAAACTGTCAATATTCATTTGAGAAAATGCTCAAGCTTGCTAATGATCAGAGAGCAACAAATTAAACCACTCATCAGTACCATTTCTCACCCTTCAAACTGAGGAGGGAAATTAAAAGTAATAAAATTCAGTGTTGGCAAGTAGTGGACAAACAGGCACACACACACTCCTTCACTGCCATTAACAGGATCTTTTTGGAAAGAAATCTGGCAGTACACAGTCAAAGTTACATCTGATCCAATGATGCTCTTCTGGGGAATACACACTGAGGCTATTCTCAAAAACTAAAGAGAGTTTATGGAATTCTATGTAATTACAGCAAACTGGATGTGTAATAAGAAGGGAATTAAATAAACTGAGGTAATAATATAATGCAATTTAAGATCGACAAATGTAATGAACATAGGAAAACCCTTTAAGAAATATTGCAAAATGAGAAAAACAGAGCCCAAAGAACACACCCTGTGACCACCTCAGAGGACAGTAAGTGAAACGAGCAGGCCAATAAAGCACCCTGATAGAGAGTCAATGGGGGAGGTGGGAAAACTAGGGGGGTTTCTAAAAGTGGAAAGAGCAGTGGCCTTTAGGGTTCAGGAGACCTGGGCTTGAAGCGAGGCTGTACCTCTTGTGGGCCATGTGAATTCCCTGTTCTTCTGTTTCCTCTTCTGTGAAACAGGTACTGGACTAGGTCACTGAATCAAAGGAGTTAGAACAAGGAAAGGAATTTAAGTGTAACAAGTTAAATTGGACCTACTGATGTTTTATATTTAATGTTCATTGCTTTATTCCTTTCCTGAATCTCGTGACTTTTGCCACCATGTAACAGTGGCCTTCTCACCCTGGAAGATTATGCCACGCCTGCAGCCCCTTCCTCTGACTGGTTGATTCCTCCAAGAACCTCCACTTGAAGCAAAGTGACCAGGTCGGTCATGTCCATCACTTCATTCCTCTCAGGCTCTTCTCCTAACTCTCTGGATTTTCTCTACCATCCTCCCTCTTGCCCTTTCACCTTTCTGCTTCCTTTCATGTACTGTATTTCCCGATCAGAAAGTAAGCCTCTTGGGTAGGGGCTGTTTTTATTTTTGTCTTTTTTGTATTCCTAGCATTTAGCACAGTGCTTGGTACAAAGTAATAGCTTAATAAATGCTTGGGACTTCACATTTAAGTGTATGATAAACCATTAAAAACTAAATTTACATACACTCACGAAAATGGTAACAATCTATGCAAGAAAAACCAAGCAGAAGAACAGGCTGTGATTTGAAAGCTGGATAGAGAGCTCACTGTACTTGTCTATTAGCACATATATTTTGGGTAGACATTGCAAATATTCCCAGAACTAAAAAGCAGGAAAAGAGCAGATCTGATTGAGCTTTCCTCTGAAAGACCCTTCTTTTCTTCTTGTGATGCTACATTGCTGGGAATAAGGGAAAATCACCATTTCCAACAAATCAAAATTTTAAGTCCCCTGAGAGAGGTGTATGGTGAATATAAATGATCTGTAGCAAATTAAAAATGACCAATTATGTGTAAGAAATGGGATAAAAAATATCAACAGAGATCTCTGGCCAAACAAGGGTGTGATCTAGCTATAGAACAAGAAAAGGTGCTAGAAAGAAAAGGACTTTGGTATTCACATGATAGTAAAGAGACCTAGAAGAAGATGAACACTAAACTAGGTGGACCCCCATGTCAGCGATATATGGGAGGATGTGGACTAGAGAGAGACGAGATGACACAGCGTGGATGAGTTCTGAGTTACACCATTAAAGGAAGTACCTCCCTCAGGTAGTGTATTAGTGCTGAAGTACTGAAATAACAAAGACAAAACACATAAAAAGAGCACAGCAGAGGGGCCAGAGTAACAGATCAAAGGCCTGCTGTGTAGTACCTGTAGGACATGGGGGCAGGTCACCTTTCTTAGAGTCTTGGTTTCCTTGTCTGTACTATAAGGGGGTTGGGCCAGACCCATCTCCAAAACCCAAATCCTAATCCTGATTGCTTTTCATGGCTCCGGATTCCAGAAGCCATTACACACCACACTGTGTAATGATTAGTTCACTCTAATTTATATACTGTTTCCTTGTTATATATTGTTTTTACCCCTTGATATGCTTGGGATGTAGATTACCTTTAAATGTACTCGTAACATATTCCCCCTTCCCCTACCTTTTTGATAACAACATTTTAAAAAGGCATCCAAGGTTCTAAGAAATGATGAATATGCTAGGGAGACAAACATGCTGGAAATGTGTGATGACACTGACTTTTGTGTCACGGCCTCACATGTTTTACTGAGTCAGGCTTGGCATCTGGGCCATTTTCCACTGTTGAACTCTACAGAATTCTGCAGTCTTAAGTTCTTTCTCAAACAGATCTTTTTTTAACATGTGTACTAGTATCTGAATTCAGTCTTAAGAAACAGATCTCTAGCAGAAGAGTAGAAAGAGCAGAAGACAGAGGTTTGAATCTCAGCTGTTCTCTTTGCCCTCTATGACCTTGGGCTAGGAACATCTCCTCTCTTCAGCTTCCTCATCTGTAGAATGAGTCAGGTGGTCTACATGAACTTTAAAGTCCCTTTCAGTCATAACCTCTTTGAGTCGATAAAGTCGTCCAACACTTATTTGACACACAAGGGAAAATGATTTGCCCAAGTTCACACAGCCAGCTAGTGCCTGGGCCTGTCTTTGAACTCAGGTCTCCTGAATCCTAGTCCAGGGCTCTTTCCACTATAAGACATTATAGTCTGCATTGAATTAAATTGCACTGTTTTCCTGGGGGTGCAACTTCGATACTTTTGTGGAAGGCATATTTGATCTTGATCTGCTGGCAATAAAAGCAATTTGCAGGAAGACTGGGATTTTCTTTGATGGAAAATGGATGTTCCTTTTGCTGACAAAAGGTTTTTCTTTTTTTTTTGGGGTGTGTATGTGCGTATGTGTGACCAACTCCACCAGATGCTGCTTACACACAATAAGTCAGAATTACTCAATAGACATTTTCTTAAAAGAGCCTAGTCAAACAGTTTAATGCCAGTTAGACTTGTTCTGAAGACCAAGTTCCTATTCTGTGGCATGAAGACATTTTCATTTTTCTTACTGATGAAGACATTGAAGATCAATGCATACCAGAAAGGCTTGCTCATCTTAATAATAACTACAACTAGCCAGTATCAGTTCATCAATTTCTTCAAGAAGTTCAATAACTTTAATAAACTGATGAACGGAAGCAGTTACTTGGTGCAATGGATAAAGCACTGGGCCTAGAGCCAGGAAGACCTGAGTTCAAATCCAGATTTCAATATTTACTAGCTGTGTGACCCTGGGCAAGTCACTTAAACTCTGACTCCCTCATTTTCCTCAGCTATAAAGTGGGGATAATAACAGCATCTGTATCGCAGATGCTTGTGAGGATCAAATGAGACAGTATTCGTAAAATGCTTTGCACACACCCTGGCACACGGCAAGTGCTTAACAAAGGCTTCTTCCCTGCTCCCTCCTTGCCCTTCCCTTGCAGACCATACAGATCCAGCTGCATCACGGTTACCTGGTGCACACAGTCCAAGAACTGCAAGAAGATGGGAGCGAAGCCACTGCCCTGGCAGTTGAAGGTCAAGTTGCTCCTCTGACTGAATTTATGGCCAAAGGAGAGCCACTCTTTCTCCACCAGCATCCGGAAGCCTGTCAGAGTCCGATAGAATGGGTCGCTGAGCAGCTGGGCGAGGGATGCGACCTAGGACACAGACAAGGAGGACAGGGCATTAGCAGCAATCCTGAAAGGGCTCCTGAGCTCTACAATGAACCCCCATGACAGGAGGGAAGTTATAAAGGAAAACAAACAAGCTGTGAAAGCACTGCCACCGGATCAAGTTGGGTGCAACAAATTCATTCATGAATTTTTCTAGGAAGTTGGAAAAACTCAAGATCAAACTGGACCATAGTGTTCTCTTTAAGAAAACAGAATGTGAACGATGGTTGGATAAACTAGCATATAATATATTTGCTTAGGGTGAGTTTATCAGTGTTACCAGAGGTTAGCTAACAAGTCAATGTTATCTAGCATTTATTGGAAGACCCCTGGTAAATGGATCCCACTATCTCCTAAAGCATCCCATTTACGTTTGGATAGCTCTGAAGTTAGGAAGTGTTCCACCTCTTTGTAATCTGCACTCATGTCTCCTTTTTCTGTCCCAAACGGGAAGAAAAGATTGATGTTTAAAGAAGGAATTTATGCTAAAAGAATTTCACTGAGCTATGATGACCAGTATACTGCAGCGGAAAGAGGACTGGATTTGGAGTCAGTGGATCTGAGTTCAAATCCTGCCTCTTCTACTATGAGTTTGGGCAAGTCCCTAAACCTCTTTCTGACTCAGTTTCCTTAACTATAAAATGAAGGAGTTGGACCACATGACTGTGACTTCTAACTCTAAATGTATGAACCTATAAAGCCTTCAAATACACCAAGGCAGCTATCTTGTCCATCCTTTTTTCTAATACGCCATTGCCTCTTCTGGTTCTCCTACCTGTCTGCTTCCTTTGTGGGCTTGCCATTCGATTTCTGGTCCTTTAGTGTGAGTATTTCTCAGGGCTCTGTCCTAGGCTCTCTTCTCTCCTCTCTCCCCCTCTCTCAGAAAGTTTATCAGCTCCCAGTGGCTCAAGTCTCCTTTCTACAGAGGACTTCCCCTGCTGCCTGTGAAGCCCCTCTTCTGAATCTCAGCCCTACACCAACAACTGCCTGCTGGAAATCTTTCCTTGGATGGCCCACAGGCACCTCAAGCTCATTATCTTCTCCCATAGCCCTTCTCTACTTCCAATTTCCATGTTTCTGCTGAGGGTACTGCCATTTTCCTGGTCACCTAGTTTTATCACTTCTTGTGTCCTATCTGCTGCTAAGCCTCGTTGATTCTGTCTCCCCATTCCTTTTTCATCACTTACACAGCCATCCCCCTAGTTCAGGCCCTCATCACCCCTCATGGCACTATGATAATTGCCTCCTATTAAGTGTCCCAGCTTCCAGTCTCTTCCATTCCACTCTACCCTCTGCGCAGTTGCTCCACAGGCCTCCTTAAGGCATGGGCCTGAATGGGTCACTCTCCTGCTCAAAAACAATCTGTGGTTTCCTGAATACAAATCTCTGGGCACTGAGGCCCTTTGTAACCCAGCTCCAACCTCTCTTTCCAGTTCTCTTTCATGCTAACCCCCTTTACAAACACTAGGTTCTGGCTAAGATCCTGCAGCTCTCACCTCTGTGCATGGGTTATTCCCCCATGCCTGGAATGTCTGCCTTCATCTCTGCCTCCTGGAATCCTTGTTTTATTTTGATCAGGTACTGTCTCCTCTGTGAAGCCTTCCCTGATTCCTCCCTGATGTTATTACTTTCTCTTTCTCATTTTTTTTCTACTATACTTATGCACATGTTATATTCCTTCCCTCCCCCTTTATCTTTGTGTGTTTCTATTCAAAGCATCTAGCATAGTGTCTTGGACATGGTATGTACTTAATGCCTGTTAAATTGAATGAAAAGGGCTCTACTGCCTTCTCTATTCTCATTATCCACCCCAGGATACTTTCCTGTTTGCCAATGTCCTTCCTACACTGAAGAGAACATCACTCCAGTGGTGGTATGATCAGGGGAGAAGACAGTCTGACCACAGCCTCCTAGGTTTTGTGCTCCATGTTTCTCTTAATGTAGTCTAAGATCACATTAGCTTTTATGGCAATGACTTATATTGAGCTTATAGTTCAATAAAACCTCCAACTCTTTTTGGTGATTAACTACGGTCTAACCATATCTTCCCAATCCTGTACTTGTGAATTTGTATTATAAGGGAAATAGTTTGAGAATTATGATTATTTCAGTTTTACAGATGAGGAAACTGAGGCTCAGATAGATTGTTACTTGCTTATTATCATGTGGCAGAACCAAGAACAGAACCCATGATCTCTTCCTTTAATTCTAGTACTTCTATTCTATTAATCAATCAATGAATCAATATGACGAGTCCATATGCAACTCACTCATATTCTCCTTGTTCCACCCATAATGCTGGTCTTTTCTCTCTATTTTCTTGACCATTTCAGGAAAAATAAGGAGGATTCCCATTGCTAAGAAATGGAGAGAAATGACCCAAATCTCTGCCTAAGTGTGTCAGGGTAAGCCCAAATGAAGGCTGGTACTCATTACTTTGTCAATCCATCATAGCTGCAAAGTGTTGGTATTTTGCCCAGCTGTGCTAAGCAAGTGCCTGATATGTGCTGAAATTCCACAGTCAGAGTATTTGGATGGAACACACATTCAAAACAGGATTTCTTCATTTGACAAAGACAGTGCTCATCTGATGACTAGATTTATTTGTTGAACTTTGCAACAAACTAAACTGACATGTAAATACAAAAATTTCAAATATGTTGTGGGTAGGCTGAGCTAATATAATAAAAATGACAATTCTACCTAAATTAATTCACTTATTCAGGGCTATACCAATCAAACTGCCAATAAATACTTCAAAGAGCTTGAAAAATAACATAAAATTCATTTGGAAGAACAAATGTCCAGAATATCAAAAGAATTAATGAAAAGAAATCCTAGGGAAGGTGGCCTAGCTATACCAGATATTAAATTGTATTATAAATTGTACTGGCTAAGAAATAGAGGGGTAGATCAGTGGAATAGGTTAGGCAACCAAGTCACAGTAGTCAATGATTATAGTAATCTACTGTCTGATGAACCCAAAGACCCCAGCTTCTGGGATAAGAACTCACTATCTGACAAAAACTGCTGGGAAAACTGGAAATAGTATGGCAGAAACTGGGCATAGACCTGATACCATATACCAAAATAAATTCCAAATAGGTACATAATTTAGATATAAAGGCTGATACTATAAACAAATTAGGGGAGCAAGGAATAGTTTATCTGTCAGATTTATGGAGAATGGAGGAATTTATGACCAAATGAGAGATAGAGAACATTGTGAAAGGCAAAACGAATAATTTTGATTACATTAAATTGAAAAGTTTTTGCACAAACAAAGCCAATGCAACCAAGATTAGGAGGGAAGCAGAAAACTGGGAAAGAATTTTTACAACTAGTGTCTCTGACAAAGGCTTGATTTCTAAAATATATAGAAAACTGAGTCAACTTTACAAGAATACAAGTCATTCCGCAAGTGATAGATGGTCAAAGGACGTGAACAGGCAGTTTTCAGAAGAAGAAATCAAAGCTATCTATAGTCATATAAAAATACTCTAAATCACTATTGATTAGAGAAATGTAAATTGAAACAACTCTGAGGTACCACATCACACCTATTAGATTGGCTAAGATGACAAAACAGGAAAATGATAAATGCTGGAAATGTGGGAAAATCGGAACACTAATTAATTCATTGTTGGTGGAGTTGTGAAGTGATTCAATCATTCTGGAGAGCAATTTGGAACTATGCCAAAGGGCTACAAAAATGTGCATACCCTTTTACCCAGCAATACCATTTTTAGGGCAGTATCCCAAAGAGATCATAAAAATGGGGAAAGGACCCACATGTACAAAAATATTTATAGCAGTTCTTTTTATGGTGGCCAAGAACTGGAAATCGAGGGGATGCCCATCAATTGGGGAATGGGTGAACAAGTTGTGGTATATGAATGTAATGGAATAGTATTGTGCTGTAAGAAATGAGGAGCAGATGGACTTCAGAAAAACCTGGAAAGACTTATATGAACTGATGTTGAGTGAAGTGAGCACAACTAGGAGAACATTGTATACAGCAACAGCCATAGTGTGCAATGACTGACTTTGATAGACTTTGCTCTTCTCAGCAACGCAAGGACCCAAAACAATTCCAATAGACTCATGATGGAAAATGCCATCCACATCCAGAGAAAGAGCTATGGAGTTAGAATGCAGATCCAAGTAGATTACTTTCTTTTCTTTGTTTTGTTTTATATTTTTCTTTCTTATGGTTACTCTCATTCATTGCAATTCTTCTATACAACATAACTAATGTGAAGATGTGTTTATAGGAATGTATGCGTAGAGACTATATCAGACTACATGCCATCATGGGAAAGGGGAAGGGAAGGAGGGGGAGAAAACTTAAAACTTGTGGAAGTGAATGTTGAAAACAAAAAATAAATAAATTAAAAAACAAATAAAAATATGACAAAATTCATGCAAGTGTTTACCTGAGTGGTGATATCCCAGCCATCTTCCAAACAGACCAGGACAGAGGAGCCGCTCTCCAGCACTTCAGCTACAACCACGGCCAGCAGCAGTAACCTATGTAGCTGAGTGATGGACAGAAATGAGACCACAATTAAACAGAGTACTGCTTGGCAACTGTGGACACAGAGACTTCATGTAAACCTGGGATGTAACGTGTTATCGTGCCACAAACATGGCTGAGTCATTTGGATGATGCAACCCCAGGAGTATCTTGTAAACTTTGTAGTTTCAGTAAAATCAAGACAAAATGCCTAGGACATTGTTTTAATATCTGCTTTTAAAAGTTTCCAATTAATAAGGTTGTGAGAGAATTTGACCACATAGAACTCCTTGGTAAGCGGTAAAGCTAGAATTTCAAAGCAAGGTAGTCTGGTCTGAGATGATCTTTGTGCTTAAGAAGACTGTCTTGGAAATGCTGAATGATTGTTCTTTTTAAAATGTTTCCATCACTTTAGCTAAGTACTGCTGAAAATGTTTCAAATTAATCATGATAATTATTATGTAATCAAATGGGAAGATTGATTATACTAAGCCAACTGACTCAAAGCCTCCTAATAGACACAACTTGAGCTCAGTAGGTAGATTTCATAGTGAATCTATCTGGGCCTGTCAGAGCCATGGAGACATTTAAAAAACCTGTGATCACATTGATCTGGAGATTTCCTCAAAAGACAATTCTTCTGTGCCTGCCCATCCAGTGTTACTTTTGCCTGGGTCCTCCTATAAATCTTCCACAGAGTTCTATCCAACATTTCAGAAGCCTTCATCACTTTTCCTTGGAAGTGCCAGCAGGGACTGTGTCCACATTTTAAAAACCATGTGCATATTCTAATAAGGGGGAGAAGCCCCAAGAACAAGGCTGGTAGCATTAAAAAAATGTTTTATTTCCCCGCTAAGTACATGTTAAAACAATTTTTTAACATTAAAAAAAAAGTTTTGAGTTCTAAATTCTATCCCTCTCTCCCTTTCCTCCCCT
Organism: Pseudochirops corinnae; assembly: GCA_028646515.1. Lineage (NCBI taxonomy): Eukaryota > Metazoa > Chordata > Mammalia > Diprotodontia > Pseudocheiridae > Pseudochirops > Pseudochirops corinnae. The sequence continues at coordinate 156,384,391 of CM053592.1, forward strand.
CTCCCTGAGATGCTAAGCAATCAGATATAGGTTATACATGTGCAATCATGTGAAACATTTCCATGTTAGTCATTCTGTATAAGACTTGAATAAAAGAAAATGAAAAAAAAAGAAAGTGAAAAACAGCATGCTTCAGTCTGTATTCAAACAATATCAGTTCTTTCTCTGGAGGTGGACAGTATGCTTCATCATTAGTCCTTTGGGAATTGTCCTGGATCTTTGTACTGCTGAGAATAACTAAGTCATTCACAGTTCTTCATTGAATAGTATTGCTGCTGTGTAGGATGTTTTCCTGGTTCTATTCACTTCACTTTGTTCATGTAAGTCTTTTCTGGTGTCACTTCTAAGCAGTGAATAGTAGGAGGGGAATGCCCTCCTGCACCTGAACATCTATCTACCCAACATGCCGGCTCATCTTTGGCTTGCCACAATAACTGTAATACTTTTGGAATATGCCCCATATGTCCATAAGTTCTCTGTTAAATTTCCTCTGAAGATAGCCCATGACTCTGTTATTTGTTATTCACACTTTGGTTTGCTGGGGAGTTAGGTACTGGGGGAACCTAACTTGCCTAGAGATTGGGGCCTGAGGGTACCAGAGACTGACAGACAAGCCTGCATGTAGGATGACAAGATAAATCTGAAGATTAAGGCACAGGACTTGGGAAGGAGACCTTGTGTGATATCTCAATTTTGGAGCAACTTGGTTGAGCACCAGATATTTGAGTGTGTATGTAAGGGCTAAGGAGGAAGGAGGAGCCAGGAAGAGGAAGAGGAGCTCTCAAAGGAGAGGTGGAGGGTACTGAAAATACATTCTATTTCCTAAAGTTGCCAAGGGACAGCTCTACACATGAAGATGATCAATTTTGCCCCAACTTAGATAAAATTGTGGTTATCTCTCTTGTTCAAGAGAGGGAAGGAATAACCAAAAAGTGCTTTGAATGAAGGAGGTGAAGTGGTTAAATTCTCTCTCAGACATAATGTAATCTAAATAATCTTTTCTGAATAGCATATTTTGGTTTCTCTTCATTTAGCTTACTACCCATACCACCTAATGATGAAAATCATAGTTTTGGACAAAAAACCCCCAACAAACTAGGGCTAGGACTTTCCTCAAAGTCATTAATTACCACCCTTTTCTTTCTTTCCTTCCACACTCTCTCTTCTCTTAGTGAGTGGACTATGCCTGCTGCTTCCATAGTCCCTCCATTTCCCTCCTCTAACTCCTAGAATCTGACCACCTAAGGACAATCTTACTGCTGCATCCAAACGGTTTTTCTCCATCTTCATCATCCTTGGCCCTTTTCAGCATTTTATGGTACTGATTTCCTTCTCTGCCCCCCTTTCTGGAAGTTCTAGCTTCTTTTAGCTTCCCTGGCATTGCTCTCTCCTGGTTTTCCTCCTTCCTCTCTGGTCATTCCTTCTCTATCAATCATCTTTGCATTCTTTTCCTTTCCTCCTCCTCTCCTGAAAGCAAATGTTTCTAAGGTTCTCTTTTCAGTCCTCCTTTTTGTTCTACGCTTAGAGAAGTTTTCTGTTTTCTCACTTTCAGCTATGCCTTTATATGAGAGATGTCCAATTTCATACGTCTGGCCTGACCTTCCAGAATTTCAGTCCCATATTTCCAACAACTTACAAGGTGTTTCAACTTGCATGTGTCATCATCACAAATTCAACCAACATGCTTAAAGGAAAACTCTGGGCGTGTGCATTTGTGCTTGAGTGAGTGTGTGCATACAAAGATAAAAAATGTGGTAAATCTATAAATAAAGTATAAATAAAGTACTAGGGTTGGTCAAAAGAGAGGAAGATCACTCTCTAGCAAGAAGATCAATAAAAGGTCCCTAGAGGAGTTGGTCTGGTACAACAGCTTGGATTTCAAAGGATACAGAGGGAATGTAAAGCCTAGACAACAACATGAATAAAGGCAGATGAATGAAAAATGCTAGAAATGTTTGTGGCATGGTGTGTTGTTAAAATTGGCTAGTACATGTTGGACAGCAACACAATAAAAGTTGGAAAAGTGAGTTGAAACTTTGTGGAAGGCCTTGAATGTCAGCCTAAGGAACTTGGTAGGCAATGGGAAGTAACATGATGTGGATCAGGCCATTTTTTATGTAGGACAGATTGAATGGGTGAGAAATAGGAGACAAGAAACCAGTCAGGAGATCATTGCAATAGTTCAGGTGGGAGATAGTGAAGGCCTGATCTAGAATGGGGGCAGTTGAAATGGAAAGACTGAAACATACAAGACATTGTGGAGATTAAATTCACAGGATTTGGTGACTAATTGGTAGTGACTGATAAATGGAAGGGAAGAGTCAAAGGTGGCATTTTGGTAACTTGGAAGATAGTACTATGAATAAAAAACGGACTGTCAAAAGGAAAACTAGTTTGGGAAATATTAATAATGAGTTCAATTTTGGATGTATACTGAATTTGAGGTACTGGCAGCATATCCAGTTAGACATGCCTTGGAATTAGTTGAAAAAATGTCTGAGGTTCAGGAGAAAAATTGGGGCTAGAGATTTAGATTTGAGAATGATTTGCACAGGGATAACAGGTGAGAACTGTCAAGGCAGAGAAGATTGAGCCTGAGGGAATGTCTGTTTTGAGAGAATAGAAAAAGAAAGAAGAGGTGAAGAAGGAGCAGGTCATAATGGTAGGGAGAAAGCCAGGAGTAGAGAGAGCCTCAAGGAGGGGACTGCCAATAGTGTCAAATGTGGCATGGAATCCAAGGAGGATGAGGATGAGCACTGAGGTCTTTGGACTGGGTCATTAAGTGGCTTGTTGATATGAAAGAGAACAGTTTTAGTAGACTGACTGGACTGTATGTCAGATTTCCAAGGGCTGAGGAATGGTAGTAAAGAAGTGAAGGCAGAGAAAAGAAATCTTAGATAGTAGGACAATTGGAGAATAGTGTTAGGAAAAGTGTCTTAAGATAGGGGAGGAATACATGTGTTTTGAGGTGGAAGGGAGAGTGTGAAGGGGGGTGTGTGTATGTGTGTGTGTGTATGCACAAACACACGCATGTGAGTGTACACATGAGGGGGAGATGACTGTGATGACAAATCCAGTGAGGGCTCAGAAAAGGGAAGAGAAATGGGGGCACTAATAGAAAAGTAGGCCTTGATGAACAGAAGAGCTGCCTCTGGCTCAGATAGAGGAAGAAAGGAGAAACAGGTCAGGAAGATACAGAGACATGTGGAGGCATGCAGGAAGGGGGTTGAGAAAGCTTGTATTCTACAGTCTCAATCTGGCTTCTCAGTGCAAGAGAAGTCAAACACATCTGCTGAGAAATGGTAGAAAAGGTTTTTGAATAGTCAGTGTGGGTGATCTGATAAAGAGCAAAGAGATAATGGTGGGGACTCAAGCTATGATTGGTGGTTGTTGCTGCTGAACTGTTTTCAGTTGTGTCCAAATCTCTGTGACTCCATTTGGGGTTTTCTCGGCAAAGATAATGAAGTGGTTTGTCATTTACTTCTCCAGCTCATTTTATAGGAAACTAAGGCAAACAGGGTTAAGTGACTTGCCTAAGGTCACATAGCTAATAAGTATCTAAGACCAAATTTGAACTCACGAAGATGAGTCTTCTTGACTTGAGGTCCAGCACTGTGCCACCTAGTTGCTTCAAACTATGGTTAAGAACCACGAATTTCTAGGAAGCCAATCAACATAGTTTTATTACTTTCTCTAGTTATATTTGTCTGTTTAGGAGTGTAAGCCAAGAAGGTGGATTGTGGTAGTCCTGTCTGTAGAGTTCCCAAGACAGAATTTTGGGATTTTCAAAGCAGTTATGTTTAAAGATCAAGGACATGAGGGATTCTAGAGGGCTTAGTGAGAGCATCATTGAAATGACCATGGTGTTTTAGCTGGGAAGGAAGGCAAGTAAAGCTAGAAGAGGCCTAAAGATTTGGAGAATAACTCAATGGTCAAGGAAGTAAAGGTCATAATAAAGGTTCAATAAGAATGAGGGAATGATATAGGTAGATACAAAGACATATGTGTTAAGGGAAGGTCTCATAAGTTGAATGTTGAGTGATGTGCAACAGGACTGTTCTAGAACTGGCAGTGGAGAGCAGCATGAGGATCCCTTTTCTCCTCCCAGCGAGTCAGGAGAGCAGGAATGGGGGCTGCCCCTGCTGGAGACATTTTAAGGATGGTGGTGTCATCAGGGCAAGGCAAGGTTTCTGTTACAGCCAGGAGATGGAGGCAGTGCTTGTAAAGAACATCAAAGGATAGGGTTTTCTTACAATCAAATGAATATTCCATAGGACACAAGGGACAAACAGAGGGTGGTGAAAGGAAGACAGAGGCCTGGTCTAGACCTGAGCTGGAGAGGAGAAATCAGGGGTGCAGGGACTGTGCGCAGAAAGGGATCTGAGGGTAACTGAGCTGGGCAGCAGGGTGCAGTGATGGTGGAACAGGAGGCCAGGAATAGCAGTGGCAGTAGAACTGAATCAGGTTCAGTGGTCTAGGGAAGGGGGGGGGGGAAGATCAGGTAGAAACCTTGCACTGGAGAATGTAGGACAGCTGTGGATATCATCCCAATTAAACTGTGACCTCCGTCAGGGCAGGGGGTGGGTTTTTTTCTTTATTTTTTCTGTATCCCAAATGGCCAAGCAAGAAGCTGATCACAAAGTTCTCTAAAGTGTTCAACAAATACATGTTGATTGAACATGCTGTCCATCGTCTCTCTTCTCGACAGTAGCCTTTGAGAAAGGGTAGCCTTCTTTTAGTCTCTCTCTTGTCCTTAATTCTGTCCATAATTTCCTCCTCCAGAAGTCTGTCCCATCAGTACTCTTTTTCTCCTCTTCAACATCTGTCTAGCTGCCTCAATGCCTACAAATATGCCATGGGCTCTTCTATCCTTAAAACAAAAAAAGGGGCAGCTAGGTGGTACAGCAGATAGAGCACCAGCCCTGGAGTAAGGAGGACCAGAGATCAAATCTGGCCTCACACTAACTAGTTGTGTCACCCTGGACAAGTCACTCAACCCCAATTACCTCCAAAAAACCCAAAGAAACCAATACAAACAAAACACCTTTACTTGATCCTGCTATGTCCATAAGTTGTTTTCTGTCTTTTTCTCCTTTGTACTTTCTAACTCCTAAAAAGAGTGATCTTTTTTCACTGCCTCTTGTTCCTTACAAGTCATTCATTTCTCAGTCTGAATTGTAAGTCCATCATCCTGCCAAGACTGCTCTCTCAAAGATTATGATTTGTAAGCAGCTAAATCCAATGACTCTCAGGCTCAATCATCTTCGTCCTCTGCGATGTGTGATCCTGTTGACCCTTCCCCACTCCCATATTGCATTCCTTTGGCTTCATTCCTGGGTATCCTTCTACTAATTTGACCATCCTTCATGGGGTTATAATCTAGCACCTGTCCTATAAGCACAATATCTCAAAAAACTCTCTTCTGTATCCTCATTTCTTCCATTTCCACTCCATGTTCCATAGTGATCTCAGTCATTACCATGCCTTTAATGATTTTTACAAATGCCTTCCAAATCTATCCTTCATTTTATCTATCTATTGCACGTGCACATATCAATATCCTACACATCTATATCTCCAATTCCTCTCCTTAA
>CM053592.1:156390084-156409608 GCA_028646515.1 Pseudochirops corinnae
TTTCTCCCCTCCCTTCCCCCCCCCGGCCATGGTGGCGTGCAATCATGTATAGGATCTGCAAATACTTTCACACTGTACGATAGTTTGGTTATATAGAAGGGTTGTAACCAATGAGTGATCACTGGGAAAAGAAAAAAAAAACAAAACCAGACATGAAAGAGAACGATAGCGTGTTTTGCTTCAGTCTCCATTTAAACTATAGTCTTTCTAGAGCTTTCTCTGAGTTTAGATATCTCCTTCCATCCTGAGGCTTGTAGAGTTGTCTTTAGCTGTGCGTTGTTGAGGATAGTCCAGTTTATCAAGGTTGGTCATCATATGTACGATATGTCTGTCATTGTGTACAAATTTTTCCTGGTTCTGCTTTTCTCGCTTAGCATCAGTCTGTATAAGCCTCTCCAGGTAATCATGAAGTCCATCTCCTTCCCATTTCTTATAGCACAATAGTATTCCATTACATTCATATACCACAGCTTGTTCAGCCATTCCCCAATTGATGGGCATCCCCTATATTTCCAGTTTTTTGCCACCAACAAAGAGAGCTGCAATAAATATTTTCTTAAACTCATCAAGCCCTAAATTAAAACTTTCCCTCTTCCAGGTTTCCCTTTCTGTTGAACACTTTGCCAATGGTCAAGTCAGTTTGTAACTCTTGATTTTTTCCTCCTCCTCACTCATTCTATCCAATCAGTTACCCAGTCTTGTTGATTCTGTCTCTACAATATCACTTATGTGACCACTTCTGTAGTTTAGGCCTTCATTCCCTGTTATATGGAATCTCATAATGGCCTCCCACTTGGTCTCCCTGCTTCCAGATGCTTGCCTCTCTGATTTACCCAAACACCAAAATAATCTTCCAAAGGCATAGCTGTAACCACACCATTTCTCAAAATTCTTTCTTTAAAAAAATGTAAAGGGATGATCTTTAGAATCTGGCTCCAGACTACTTTTCCAGCCTCATATCATGGTTCTTCCTTTCATACAGTATATGTTCCAGTCAAGTTGGACTACTAGCTATTTTCAGAATTTAACAATCCAGCTCCCACCTATGTCCTTTGTATAAGCCATCCTCTATGACTGAAATGTACTTCTTCCTCATCTCCATCTTCAGATTCTTTTGTTACCTTTAAGATTTAGTTCAAGTGTTACTTTCTACACACAGTCTTTCCTAATTTTCCCAGTTGTTAATATTCTCTGTCCCCTCAAATTACCTTATACTTTCCTGCATATGTGTATGTTGCATGCCTAACTAGAATGAGGGTATGAACTGTATCATTGTTGTTCCTGCATCTGCAGTGCTTGCCCATAGTAGGGGCTTCATACATTTTTGGTGAATTGAATTTCATTCATATTTCTGCTTTTTTTTGCTATCAAAATGATTTTAACTTTTTTCTTTGGCAGCATACTGGGGTAGAAATGTAAGCTAAGCTGTGTGGTTAGGAGAGGGGTGCATCTACCTCTTGCCATGGCAAGATTTTGGTCTTTGTTTGGGACTAGCACAAAGGTACTCAAACACTACGGTGTGGACTGTGAGTGGTTTTCAAAGATTGACATCCCCAGACTAACTTACCTTGAAGCTCAGTATCCAGTTATTCCTAATGCTGAGATATCTCCTGGCAGAGAGGATTTGGACTCTTGAGGGGACTTAGAAGGAACATACTACATCAATTAATTACCTGTGGGAACCATTCTGAGTCTCCTAGTGCCTTGAGGAACGTCACTTCAGAATCAGTAGGAATAGAGCTGGGGACACAAGCTCTCATCAGCTTTTTAAAGCTGGTTTTCACTTGCCGGATGTCATTGAATTCAACGGGAACAAACTCACAGTTTAAAGCAAATTCTAATTTGAAACCCTGTGGACAAAGGTGCCAAAGGTTATTCAGAAGAGGCACTGCAAATTACCTAGCAACACTGTTAATACTTGATGAGACCAAGCAATAGTATTAGCCTATTGTCTCAAACGCCACCCTTGAGCATGCAGAAGAGCCTCACAGGAAACAGGGATTTGTGTGACTAATCTCATCTACTTTATAGGAACTGTCATTCAAGTAAAATTTAGCGTTCCAAAGCTGGTACAAGGTACATCTTCCCTGTGTCTTCTATCGTATCATTCAAATATGGAAAATACTATCATTCTGAGGGCCTAAAGACAGAGTTGTTGTATACCTAGTTCAGTCATGTCTGACTTTACGTGACCCCACTTGGGGTTTTCTTGGCAAAAATACTAGTGTGGTTTGCCATTACCTTCCCTAGCTCATTTTACAGATTTAACAGATGAGGAAACTGATGCAAAAAGGGCCTTGGCCAGCATGTGAGGCCTGATCTGAATTCAGGTCTTCCTGATTCCAGGCCCATTACTTTATTCACGGCAACATCTAGCTGCCCTAAAGTGATGGAGGGCTTAATACTGGATGAGCTTATAACTGCCTATTCTTTAAGTCTATTTTCAACTGGTTAGGTTTAGCCTGCTAGAAGTTTAAAATGGACCAATTTAGAGGGACTTGGTGATGCAGTTAAATAGGAAGGAATCTCTTTGATGGCTGTGCTATACTAACAGCCCAGTAGTGCCAGCCAAGAGCGTCCAAAGCATGGACATGATACCGTACCTCTTCAAGCCAGGGAGAATGTCATATCATATAATACTATAAACAACAAATTACGTTGCTTCTGTGGTGCAAATTTTCTGAAAGCCAGGGAACAGACAATAATAATGACAGCTCGCATTCCACAGCCAGACATGCACATATTATCCTTCTTATACAAAGGAGGAGGCCAAGGCCCACTAGGGTGAAGTCACCTGCCGATATTCCTGGCCATGTGAACCTTGAATCCTGGCTTGTTCTACCACCCTACATGGCAGCTAAAGGTTAGTTGATATATAGGCTGTGGCTACTGAGGAATTTGCCTTTCAGTCCTGGCCCCCCATTGTAGGTTATAAACCATCTAACAGGAAGCTGCCTCTTCAAGATACCCCTTCCATCTGAAACATTTTGTCTCATGATGCTCTAAGGGTTTCCAATACTCTGGTTTATCCCACTTAGGATACTTAACTACTTGTGTGAGCTGCTGGACAGGTGACTTCTCTCTGCCCTCAGTCTTTCTTCATCTAGATGGTGCCTTCCAATTCTTGATCTATGATCTACCATCCATTAAAATATTGTATTATGGGGGAATACTGAACTGATGGAGGTCCTATTTAGAAAGTTATTTCACAAATGGGAATTAGTTTCAACTTTAAGACTGACTACTCTGCCCTTAGGATGACTTAAAAGCCTCCCAATTTCATCTGCTGGGAGACAGTTTAATTTTAAAGCCCCTCCAACATCTCTGTACAAGGACTCACCCTTACTGCTCTAAGAGGAGAACTGCTGATAAGGTCACATGTGTAGTTTTCTAGGAACAGTACTTTATTTTGGTCCCTTCAAAGTTAAGTCCGACATTTTGTTTCCTAAGTTGTGTGGACCACTGTTAGTCTGGTGCTGGGCCCCCACAGGGCACCCTGCAGGCTGCCATGTCTATGGAAGTGCAGCAGGGCATGCTCACAGGGAGTGCTGTGCCTCTCTCTCTCGAGAGTGCTGAGGATGGAGACGGCTCCATGTGTTGAAGTGTGACTGTCTAGAATAAATGGTGATACTGAGATTGGGCAGTAGGAACTCATCAGCTGCCACTGCTGGCATTCCAAGTAGTGGGGCTCCTTTCTAAGAGAACAAACAACAAACTCTGCTCTAGCACAAAGCAACTGCATCAAACGGATGAAATTGGGCTCTTTCTTATACCTGCCAGGATTGGGCTTCAACGAGTACAGGGAAAACCTATTGTTTGCTCCTTCTATCTGACGGTCCTATCACTGATGGAATGACATGGCAGGCTAGTGTCCCACTGATGAGATTGCACTGATGTTGGCATCTGACTAGCCTGCCTTGCTCCTCATCTTTCATGTGTCTGAAGATGCCATGAGGCAAGTGGGTCACAGGGAGGAAGGGAAAGGCGATTGCCAGGCACTTCTGCTCCGGCTCTGTGCTCCATGTTATAGCCGGTGCACCAGGCCTGTTCGGACTAATAGATGGGAGGTGATACTTCGGGGATGATTTCTCCATGTGACCTCAGACTGAAAGTTTCTTGGGAACTTCTTAATTAAAAATAATTTCATTTAAAACACAGTGTCAATGAGTGAGAGCTTCACTTGGGGATGGCACCTGCTGCTGCTGTAGGGCTTTCTCTTTTAGGGAGGACACTTAGTGACTGCCACAGATGCATAGCTCAACAAAGCCAGCATTCTCTCTGAGCCCCAAATCACTGGCTACTAGCCTTGTATAAAGAAGCAGAGAATATGCATCTCTCTAAATATGCAACACACATTAACCTTGCAAAGAGTTTTTAAAAAGCTTCCTTGCTCAGGAAAAACACCTTTCTCTTCCTGCTTCCTTTGTCCCAAGGGTCTGAGGACACAGATATCTGCTGATGTCTCCTTACAAACATAGATTCTAACAGAAACCAAACCAAACCAAAAGTGATTAAAAAATATTTTGAGAATAGTGATTTTATTTTGGGTTCATGGACTGATTTTTTTAGGTCTATCCTGAATTCTTTGAATTGTGGTACATACTCATTTCCATGGCTAATGGATATATAAATATACACATGTATACAAACATACTTCAGTACCTAAAGTATTTTTGTGGCTCTAAAGCAATGTGATGAATTCTAAAAACTACTTCATAGCCCTGAGTCTGGGTGTGTAGGGGCGTTCATGCATGTGCATGCATGCAGTAGTCATAGCATGCCCAGGGAGACTGAGGCTCAGAACGACAGGTACGGTAGATAGTACAACATGAATTAACTAATGACTAGACATGTAGCACCTATTCAGTAAACATATGCTGAATAACTAAAGGAACTGAAAGCAGAACCAAAGTCTTTGGAGTGTTGGGTATGCTGAGCATGCCTATTCAGGAAGACTACCTCACCAACCCAGGGTACCTAAACCTGTTACTAGCATGGTCACTGCAATGGCCAGATTTCAAAGCCTCGGTGAAGATTCTACATGTACAAGCTTATTACCAGAAAACTGTGTCCTTCGACTAGGGACTTCAAGATAGGGCATATTCCCCACCAAATGATAATTACAACAGTTTTGATCTCCAAACCCTGCCTCATAAAGCTGTTGCTGAAACTGAACAAAAAGAATGGTTGTGAAGGGCTTTAGACATGCTACTATTGAGGAAGCAAATGCCCTAAGCCAGTAGGGCCCATTATTTGAGGAGGGGATGGGCTGTTGTGATACTTAGGGGAATCATCAGGATCAGAGTCACTAGGTGAGGCTCATTATCTTTAAAACACCCCAGGGCACCCAGGGAAGCTAGGCTAGAGAAACAGGCTCACAAAGAATGGCGTCTGAATCAGAAGCCCAGAGAACTGTTCTCACTTTGCTGAGTGATAAAGAAAAATGTTACCCTTAGCTGTGATTTTTCACCAAATATGTACAAGGCAGCTTGGCGCTTCAGGAGCTGATTCTGTAAGTAGGCATTGTTACTGAAGGACGACGGGTGATCTTTGCCGGCAAGTCGGGCGCCAACATCAATGAAGGATGCTGGAGAGGTGATAAAGCGATTGCTGGAGCGAAGGCTTGCCCAGACACCTTTGTAAGAGGCACAGACATTACAAAACAGGTTGGATGAATGCAGTTGTCTTACCTGAAATTATACTGACTACAGAACCCCAAGCATGCACTTTGTACATGTTTGTGAAGAGACCAACATCAACTCCATTTAGCTGAATGATAATGAATAATGATCTCACACAGGATTAATGTATTTCTAAGACTGACGTTTTCCACGATGGACTAAAGTACCTGGAGGAGATAGAAGGAAGTCGTTTTGCTAGATGAATTTCTATTCTAATGATCACAAGTTAAGCCAGTTCTTTCTCCTCTTGGAGCCTCAGTTTCCCTATTTATAAAATGGAGACACTAGTACTTGAAGTGCCTCTCCCCCAGTGCCATTGTGTCAGAGGGCTCTGCAAATCTCAGTGCACTTCAGACATGAGTTATTATCATCAACAACAGCAGAAGAGGCTTCTGGGCAGGCTCCAGCTTCTGTGCACCCAGCAGTGCATCACTCCGCAGAGATATTTCTGCATTCTACAGGAGCGTGGCTTTTAGAATCTCAGGCCTCTTGTTTTGGTCAGTTTTTGAGTCCTATTTAACTCCTTCTGATGGCTGAGTGACCGTGTCCCTAGAGCTCACAGAGCAGCTGACTTGTCAGAGGAACAGAAGAAGCAAAGGACTGGCTTGTGTTACAGAATTATTACAAATGTCTGATTGGGGAAACAAGCCTGCCTGCTGTAAGAAAGGCTAGCTAGGCATCATCAGTACTGTGTATACTGGGCATAGTTTTCAGGCTGGAGACTGGGGAAAAGTCGGGGTAGAAGAAAGGTTGTACTCTCTGGAACCTTCTCCCCCATACTTTCTGAAGACTTTAAGAATGATGTCACTAACATTCTTCCTGCTGCAGTTAGCAGCTCTGATTAAAAAAAGAAGTTACAAAAAACCCTGACGCTGGAGTGGAAATCAATACCCTTGAATCAATCATACAGAGGCCATCATCAATAGTCAGAGTGTGAAGATTCTGGGAATGATAGAATTTCCCCTTATTTTCTCGTAACATGCAATTTCTTAAAGCCTAGTAAGCAATGATGGCTTGGAATTCTGAATTTCGCTGAAGCCAGGGAAGAAGACAAATCCAAAAGGACGGTCAGATGCAGATATGTTCTAAAAGAGTATCTGCTCTTGATGTTTGAAGAAGCCCATGTAGGTTTTAATTTTGTCTTCATTATATCAATTAACATTAAGAATTTCTCTCTTTAGGCAAGGATATTACATAGTTAGTGAAAAAGATAATTTGTTATTTGTGTGGCTTCTACAAACCTACAAACTCCAGGAAGTGTGATGAGTTATCTGAATCATGTTGTATGACATCTCACATCATAGGGCAATGGGGATGGGGTTTATTTCATATATAATGATAAAACACCTACTGCAGCACATTCAGAGCAACAGAAATATTTGCTAGCCACACACAGACAGAAATGTTTCTACCAGTGATGGGGTGACAGTGATTCTGGGCCACTTCCAGTGCCCTTGCAAAGAAAAGGTTGCATTCTTCTGGGAAGGGTCCTCTCTGACAGGCATCACATAGGGCTGAGTTTCTACATGGCTAGAAGCCAACATGATAACCCCTTGTATGCTTCTCTGTCTGCAAGCACTTTTGTGATAGAGGAGAAGCATACCCACATCTTAGGAAAACACTTTCTAGTGAACATCTGCCCAGTTACAAAAAGTGTCCTCAAACATGGGGCACTGAGCTTGCTTTAGAGCTGATGGTAATGGATATTTTTAAACTTAGGGAAACAGAATAGTGAACTTGATAATTTAGAATACGGAATATGACCAATAATTTCACTGGGATAGGGATCTCATGGTGAGAAAATGAGCTCTGCCAATGAACAATGGCAACTGCTTCATACCATATAGTCTTGGAGTGGCACCTGGGGACTTGTAGCCAGCAGATGCCAGAGGTAGGGACTGAACCCAAGTCTTTCTGACTCTTTTGTTGGCTTTCTATCCACTATGCCATGCTGCCCTTATATGTGTGTGTGTGTGTGTGTGTGTGTGTGTGTGTGTGTGTGTGTATATATATATATATATACATACACATATATAATATCCCTTTTGTCACATATACATATATATGACAAAAGGGATATAATTCAATGCACAGTGAATTAAATTGTGAAATAAAAATAGAAGTATCCTTCTGAACAGATGAAAACGTACCCTGTTATGGACATGGTGGAAAATGATGGATGTTTCAGAACACAGAGAACTGTACCTTGATTATGGACTCTTTCCTTAGCTGCTGATTTGGGGTTTGTCTGAATGAAACATTTATCTCTGTGCCCAGACACTGGTAGGTAGAATTAAAGGCGGGAGAAGGCATGGAATAGGCAGTGAAGCAAAAGTCACAGTAGAGTGAGAAAGAAGAAACTGGTTACTAATTTTCCCAGGAATTTAACATTGAAGAAAAAATATTAAGAAACCACAGCAAAAAAGTACAAGATTCAACTCATCCCACACCAAAAGATGAACCACACTCCTGTGCAATGAAATTTCAGTACCTGTTTTTTCAAAGGTACCAAATTTCATAAATATTCCATGAAACTTGAAATGGGCAGTGCAACTGAGAGGCGTCATTGTTGAATTATACCAAAAGGAACCAGATTCTTGGGAGCTCCATTCAGCCAGAAACATATTTCCTCAATGAAATAACCACATCTTTTTAGAGTTTCCTGGGCTGACAGGGAAATGACAGAGAGCAGTCTGAGCACTTGAGGAGGCCAGTATAAATCAGACCTGAGCAGCAGCAACTGAGATGAAGAAATCATGGAACCATTTGGTATAACCAAGGGCATGTTCATTAAAAAGCACAAAAACAACAACAACCACCATGATAAGAGCTCTCATTTCAAAAATAAATGCCTTTACTCATAAGCTGCATCTCTCTGCCACAACTACACAGGCATTTATGGAAGGAGCATGGATCTGTAATCTGTCTTTCTTTACATCTACAAGTGCTCTTGGGAGGCCCCATATGTGACATTTTCCCTCAAGTACCTATTTGCACCGAAGTGAGAGGCAGAATTAGAGATGGTCCTTATGTATTTTGAGTGATATAAATTAGGCTCTTTCTGATAAAAACGGATTTTTAGAACTAAAGTCACCACAGCTGAACAGAGGCTTTAGGCCATGGGGAATCTCTATGAAGCACAAAAGCCATGGTTATAAGATGGCAGTAGAAGAATGGAAAAAGGGCTTTGAGGGACTGACCCAGGCTAGTGACTGGCTGCCATGCAGAGGCATTCCCGGAGCTAGCACTGCCAAATGGCTTGGTCAGCATTTTATCCCAGAAGCTACAGCAGTTTCCTAATGATGTCTAATGACTTTTGTTGCCATATGTGTAGAAGGGAGCTGGAGGGCTTTGATAGGATTATCGTACAGACTGACAATTAAGTTCAGCCATGGTCTTGGGCAGTAGGTCTGTACTCAGTGATACATGGAGGCCTATTTCAGTCACTTCTCCATGATCTGGACTAAGGGAAGAAAGGAGAAGAAGAAAATGGAGACCAATTACAAGCTCCAAGGAGCTGTACATGTGTGGCAGGAGGCAGAGGGGAGGAGGGTGCAGCTTGAATGAGGAGGTGTCTTCCCTGATTCACCCAGAGAAGGAATGGCACTCTTCTCCATGCCTCTCTTGGGGAAGCACACACTGTGATGCCCTATGGAACTCTTGGGGCTACCATGGTCTTTTCTAAACTGTTATCTCTCTTCCTCCTAACATCAGCTGCTCTTTATGAGGAAGGAGGCATTTAGCAAATAACCCAGCATGCAGACTTCACTTTTATAATGACACCTAACCCTCCAAATCAGAAGCTCAGGGGTAACAACATTCATCCCTGGATAAGCATAAGACCCCAGGGTCCAACATCTCCTGCGTCTGCTTAGCTACAGGTCTGGACCTGGCCAGCTGATGACTGAAAATTGGGACCACTCTGGAGCTCTCACCAAGTCGAGTCATTCTTCAAATTGGGTCATTTATGCATTTCCCCAAGTGATTCCCTTCTCCCCTCAGAGATTTTCTGATGTCCTCAAGTAAAAAAATTTATAAGCCTCAGATTACTATGATACCACTTGGTTATGCATTCAAGCTTGTCTCTTAACATTTTATTAATTCATTAAGCAATAATTTATTTAAAAAGGCAATTACAAAACATGAAAAATTAATGGATATAAAGTGCTCCATGGAGACTTAAACAATTAACTATCAGCTTATGATTTCCACTTTCACTTTTTATGGGGCATTTTGTTTTTAATTATATCAGTGCTCAGTTATAAAGTTAATCCTACTAACCTCCTCGGGTAAAGCTATTGGATGGATTTACATCCAAGTGTCCTGGCACTACCTGCTTGAGCACAGTGGGCATTCTTGGAGTCTTTCTCTCAGAGCCTAAAGTCAGCCAAAAAGAAGAATAAAAACTATCATGTTGTTCAAGTTAACATTACTCAAATGACATACTGTTCTCTTCACGTATAACATGTCCAATTGCTGCCAAATATTGTACTTTTTAAGCACCCAAAGCTGTATTAGAGATAATAAGTAGACATGATTACTCTGTCAGAGGTAACATACACATTTGCAAGATTATGGAGGGTTAGGTCTAGCTAATGCAATCAGAGAACTCAATGAAGAATGCAGCAAAGCAAGCATGCTTTCTAGATGGTGTTACTTTACAAGAAAAGCCATCTTCTGCGTCTGCTGGGCTGATTCAAACAGGTGATTATGCCAAGTAGACCAACTTTTCAAGTCACATGCGCCTGTGTCTAACACATCAGGGTTACCTTTACATGAACCCTATCGGGTTTCATCGCATGATAACTGAAACAGAATATGAATGTAAGTCTCAATGGCTTCATTCAGAATAGCCAAAACATACTGAGCTCCATTTATCTAAAATACAGGTGGTAATAATATAGTGCAGTAATTTGGGGAATTTGAAACTACATATATGATAATGCAGATACATATTCCCCTATAATTTCTGTAACATCATTAAGAATTTGGGATATAGAACCACTTCATAAAATTTTACCTGAAAAAAAGATTCTCGCTTAAAACAAAATGGAACTTCTCCCACTTCAATAGTCTTCCACCCCTCATGCCAACTTTAAAAAATGACATTTCAATCTGGTCATTCCTGACCAGGAGAGGTAACCAACCTCATTTCTAAGTAGCCAGAGCCCAGCAATCTCCCAGTGACCCCCGGCTGACAGGAGCAAACTGCTAGAAAAACTAACAAGTAACTGGCTCAGCAGTCCTAACCCAGCAGTCCTGCGCTGTTCCTCCCCGAGGAAGACCTTACCTGGAGACAGAGCAAGTGCTGGCCTGACAGTGAGCGTGTTACTGCCACTGAGTCTCTGATGAACTGAAATTGCATTCAGCAAGGCTTGCAGGTATTTCTCCTGTTCTATACTACTGGATGTTTCCAAAGAGGAGGTGGGAGCTAGAGAGAGATAGAAGACAAGGTCAAAGGGGAGAAGCAATGACTATACCAATGCAACTTGGGCCCAGAGTACCTGTCAGCTGCTTATTCATGCTCATGTAAAACTCAGCTTCATGTTACCAGTTCACACACACACACACACACATACACACACACACACACACACCCCAAACTACTTGAAATAGCTCCATTTCAAGCAATACAGAACATATTCATAGTGAAAATCCCCTCAGTTTTGTCATTTTTCATAAATTTAGCCAAGTGAGGATCTCTGGACAAATCTGGTTGTGCACGCCAGATTCGGTCATGCTGGAGAGAATGGCTCTCCATCCCATGCAGGCTACTATATTCCAATGCAACTCTGCCACATAAGCCTGGTACAAACATAAGTTCACAAATACAACTGGTGAATTTCCTGATGGTGTAGCTGCTGCTCCTACAGTGTCTGGAAGAACCAAAGAAACTGGAACTGCTAGTGCCATACCTGAAAGCCATGTACTTGACGTGAATACAGATTTGGTTGTCTGTGGAGAGGAAAAGGCCCTGAATGAGGACTTAACAGACCTATGTTCTGTCATTTGCTAGCTGTGTATAGTGGGGCAAGTGACTTCTCCAGTCCAGATGTCAGTTTCCCCATTTGTAACAGAAGGTAGCTAATTTTTTTTCAATATCTAATAAGCAATGTCCTTCTGAGCTGAGAACAAAAGAAGCTCGTTTAAAATTCCTTTACCTTCCCTGGGCTCTGTGGATATGTAAAAGAGCTGCTGCCCTCGGCAGACATTAGCAAGTATTGCTCATATCTCTAAGCCTACCCACATGGAAATGTTTTGTTTTATATGACTTGAAGGGTTGATGCATTTTCTTTATCTATTCACCACAAACCTAGCCAACGTCTATAATTTGAATCTGCTTTAAAAAAAAAAACTAGAAAAGAGGAAAACAACAAAAAGTTTAGAATTTTTTTCCCATTTAAAAGTGAAAAATATTTAGATGAAAGAGGTAGCACTTTACTGAAAAGCTTATGCAAAAAAAAAAAATGCTAACATCACAAGTTTATGGAAAATCTCATCAGGAGTCCTGGAATGACTCAGGGCTGTTATGTAACTCAGATATACTTATATACTATTATAACTACAATACAACTTGGGCAAATTCCATAGGGCCAGTAATTCAGGGAGGTCAACTATCTAAAATTACAATACACATGGTCTTAAATTATTCTATACCAGGAGCAGAGGATGCCTTTGCTTTCACTGAGCCAAATGGGACAGAAGGAGGCAGTTGACTTTAGAAAAGGTGAAAACATGGAAGGATGGAGGAGAACTAAAGGTAGTTTAGGCAGCACAGGGGCGGTCATAGGCAGAACTACTTCCCACATCTTGCTTTATTCCTTCTTTGGGGGGGAATAAATCAGAGCAGTGTTTCGCATCATTTCTTGTCATTGATCCCTCTGGTGAAGCCCAAGGATGCCTTCTCAGAGTAATTTTTTAAATGCACAAAAGAGAATACATACTATGAGGAAACCAATGATATTGACATATAGTTACTCACCTATTTTAAAACACAAATTCATGGATGCCAGTTTAAGAAACCCTGACTTACAGAAAGGATCTCATCTTTTATTCATTTATCTGTAGGCAAACTGGTGATATGTTATGGATACTCACATTATTTTTTAAAATTAAATTAAAATAAATTTTTTTTTAAAGAAAAGAAATAGTCCTAGGTTATTTGAAAGGATTTTTTTTCTCTTCTTCAAAATTTTATTTTAGACTCAAACATCAGAATGCAAATACAGAATAGAGAAAAGAAACAAAAAGCATGTCATGTGCATAGCAGAATATAAGAGAGGATTCAAAATACGTAGCAATAAATTTTCATTTCAAGAAAGGCTATGTGAGACTGGGCTCCTCTCAGAAATACAAGGTTAGAAGACAACTACAAAAGAGTCATGATGGAAAGAGACATCCACATCCAGAGAGAGCATTACAGAGTCTGAACGCAGACTGAAGCAAACTGTTTGATCTCTCATCTGTGTTGTGTTCTGTTTTATCCCTTCTTTTTTCACTGGTCAGCCAGTGGTTATAATCCTTTGCAACATGACTTAATGTTTAACATGAAGGTACTTGTAGAACTTATATTTGATTACTTGCCACTATGGGGGAGGGGAAAGGGAGAGGACGGGGAGGGAGAGAAAACAGATTGTGGAACTGAACATTGTAAACTAAAAGTAAATAAAAAGACGTCAATTATTAAAAAAAAAAGATCAGAGGTGACAAACTTGGCCCACCATCAGTCACAAAACTCCACCAGATTAAAATGGTATTGGGAAATATTGAATAAAATCAATAAAAATACATAAGATAGATAAAAAAAGGTAGCCTCAGACTTGTGTCTGAGATGAAGCTGACAAAGTGACTGGGTTTAGTAATTCCTGTAACTCTGTGCGCCAATAATTATGGATCTTATCAGGCCCAGCTGCTTCCCAGTTTAACAGGAGGGCACACCAGCTGCCCTCAACGACTCCAAGTCATTTGACCTGAGTGATCTCTACCCCCCTTCAAGAACAAGCTTATGTGATTGCTAGGTCACCATCCATGATCTTTTAAAAATCACGCAAAACAAGAGGACTATAGATGGTCAGATAACCTGATTTTCAAGGGCGAAATCTGGGGAAATTTGTCAAACTACAGACTAGTACTTGTGGATTTAGTTGCTGGGATACCTTAAAGTATTATTAAAGGGATAGTTTATAGAAAAGAAAGGAGCTGCCATGATGAAGCCAGCATGTAATTATCAACAATAAGTTGTGCTGTACTAACCTCATTTCTTTTTTCTTTTTTTTTTTTTTTGATTTGGTTACTTAGATTGATAGATGAGATAAATAACATAGGCATAGAATCTGGATTTTAGGTAGGTATTTGACGAACTCTGTCATAATGGCCTTGTGGACATGATAAAGAGGTGTGTGTTGGATGATATGTATAATTATATATAATTAGGTAGATCTGGAATTTGTTGAAATGTGACTTAAAAGTGTTGATTAACAAATCAGTGTCATTCTGCAGAGATTCATGAGGATCTGTCATTCATCTGTCCTGTTAAACATGTAGTCTTCTGGTCTCCTGAGAGTCAGAAGCACTGAACTTCAGTCCTTCAAGCAGAATCTGACTATTCATTTATCGAAGATGCTTTGGGTCACAATTCAGGTTAAAAGATAAATTTGATAACTTTCAAACTCTAGGTTTTTAAAAATCTGTTCTGTGCTTCTATAAGATGGGGAATAAGCAGGCTATAGCATAAATGAGAACTAGGCACCCAGTACTGTAGCCTCCAGGAAGAAACCCCTGGTTATTTTTGTATGCAAGTGTATGTTTCAGTAGGGATTTCTGAATATGGTGGTAATTTCAACTAGTTACTATTAAAGTTCCTTTTAAGGTAAAAAAAGCCTATATGATAAATAATACTCGATGTGTTGAGAATGTCCATATTTGCTTCCTTGTGAGTTTTCTTTTGTTCTCTGCCATGTATTTTTTTTTACTTTGTTCTTTTTTTCCCCCTCCTCCAACTCCCCCAAGAAGGCTACAATAAAGTTTAGATGTTTCTCTATAGCTACAGATATACATACATACACACATACATATACATATACTTTCCCAAACCTACTCTACTCTTGATCTTTGTTTTTATGTATGTGCATCTCTTGTTTTCTATCCCTCCAGCCTCCTCTACTTTACTTTTACACGCTATGACTTGCACTCCTATGACTTGCCTATCCCCCTCCAAGGATCCCTCCCCTATCCTCCCATTCCTATAAATCTAAACACTCTTCTATGCCCCTATTTACCTATTCCCTCACCCTTCCCTCTAAAGATCCCTCCTCTGTCTTTTCCCCCCTCCCTATGCCCCTACCTTTCTATTTCTTCTGAATTTTGAAGACTTTTATGCTCTTTTAAATATATATGTATTGTTCCCTCTTTGTGATTTTTTTTTTTGGAGGGGAGGAAGGCAAGGCAATTGGGGTTAAGTGACTTGCCCAAGATCACACAGCTAGTAAGTGTGAAGTGTCTGAGCATGGATTTGAACTCAGGTCCTCCAGACTCCAGGGCTGGTGCTCTATTCACTGCGCCACCTAGCTGCCCCCAATTGTTCCCTCTTCCCCCATTCCCAATGAAAGTAGGTTACCAGAACTATCAGCCCTCCTCCCCATCTAAGTCCTGTGTATCAGTTCTTCCTCTTGCACCTCATTTGTATAAAATAATTACTGTTTTAAGCTGTTCCTAAATGGTTTTATTTTAAAATTCCTATCATACTCAGGTTTACCCCAATCTTTCTTATGAACTATCCAATTATGCTTCTGTTCTAATTTTAGCTGAATTGATTGTTCAAAAATTTGTTAATTTTATGTAATTAAAATTGTCCATTTTCCTTCCTGCAAACCTCTCTTGTTTGGTTATGAACTTCTCCCCCCTTTAGGGGGAGATAGGTCATTACTTTCTTGCTCCTCTAATTTATTTATCATGTCACTCTTTATATCTAAGACATATACCTATTTGTAACTTACCTTGGTTTATGATATGAGATGTTGGTCTTTACCTAGGTTCTGCCAGATAGTTTTCCAGTTTTCCCAAGTTTTTGTTAAACAGCAAGTTTTTGTCTAAATGGCTGCTTGTTTATTTCTGTGTACTACGTATCTAACCTGTTCAAATGATCAGCCTCTCTACTTCTTAATCAGTACCAATTTTTTTGATATAACTTTGTAGTATAGTTTGAGATCTGATAGTGCTAGACCCATTTCCTTCCCACTTTTATCCACAAATTGCCTTGATATTCTTAACCTTTTGTTCTTCCAGGTGAATTTTGTTCTTAATTTTTCAAGCTCTACATAAAGTAATCCTTTGACAGCTTGACTGGTAGGGCACTGAATAAATTAATTAAGGACATATTGTCATTTTTTGTTTTATTGGCTTGGCCTACCCAGGAGTAATGAATATTTCCCCAATTATTTAAATTTGTATAAAGAGTGTTTTGTACATATAGTTTTTGCATGTGTCTTGGCAGTAAAGTCCCAAGGATTTTATACTTTTTGTAATTATTTGAAATGGAATTTTTTTTCTATTTTTCCTTCCTGCTGGATTTTGTTGGTAATATACAAAATATTAATAATTTATGGGGATTTATTTCATGTCTTACAACTTCAATAAAACTAATTAGCTTTTTAGTTGTCTCTTTAAGGTTCTTCAAGTAAGCCATCATATCTTCTGCAAAAATTTTGCTTTTCTTTGCCTACACTTTTTCTTGAAATTTCTTTTTCTTGTCTTATAGTTAGCATTTCTAGTACTACTCTGAAGAGCAAAAATGATCATGGACATTCTTATTTTACCACTGATCTGACTGGAAGTTTATCCCCATTACAGATAATGCTGGCTCTTGCTTTTAGATAAATATTATTTACCACAGTAATGAAAGTTCCATTTATTCCCTATGTGTTCTAGTTTTTTAAAAAAAATAGGAATAGGTATTATATCTTGTCAAAATCTTTTCCTGTATCTATTGATCTGTGAAATTTGTTGTTCTTGTTATATGGTCAACTACGTTTATAATTTTCCTGATATTGAACCATCTCTGCATTCCTGGTATAAATCCAATTGGGCAACAGGGCATAGTATGTGATGTGTTGCTATAGTTTCTTTGCTAATATTTAAAATTTTTTGGAGATCAATATTCATTAGGGATATCTCTATTTTGTGTGCTTTCTCTGGTCTGACTCTCGCTAGTTCAGATACCAAGACCATATTTGTGTCACAGAAGGAATTTGCTAAGGTCTCTTTCCTTTCCTAGTTATTTGAATAGTTTATGTAATATTGTAAATAACTGCTCTTAAAATATTTGATAGAATTTGTTTGTAAATCCATTTGGTCCTGGAGTAT
This sequence comes from Pseudochirops corinnae, assembly GCA_028646515.1. Taxonomy (NCBI): domain Eukaryota; kingdom Metazoa; phylum Chordata; class Mammalia; order Diprotodontia; family Pseudocheiridae; genus Pseudochirops; species Pseudochirops corinnae. The sequence goes on from CM053592.1 coordinate 156,407,127, forward strand.
TTGTCTTTGGAATTTTTATTTACAATTTGTTCAATTTCTTTCTCTAGTATTGGGTTAAGTGCTTTGTTTCTTGCTGTTAATCTGGGCAATTAATATTTTTATAAATATTCATTTAAATTGTCTTTATTAATGGCAAATAACTAGGTGAAATAGTTCCTAGTAATTTTCTTTTCTTTTTTTTTGCCTTTTGGAGGGGGGGAGGCAGGGCAATTAGGGTTAAGTGACTTGCCCAAAAAAAGTGTCTGAGGCTGGAATTGAACTCAGGTCCTGACTCTAGTGCTAGTGCTCTATTTATTGCACTACCTAGCAGCCCCATAATAAATTCTTTTATCTCTTCTTAATTGGTTGTGAATTTACCTTTTAATTTTTGATATTTATAACTTTTTTCTTCTTTCTTTTCAACAAATTAGCTAATGGTTTATGTACTCTGATGCTTTAAAAAAAAAAACTCCAAGATTTTTTTTTTAATTCAATGGGTTTTTGCTTTAATTTTTAATCTCTGCCTTGATTTTCAAGGCTTCTATTTTGGTTAGGTAATTCAGTGGGCTTTTTGCTTCCAAATTTAATCTTTTTTATTTTTATGACTTCCATTTTGGTGTTTAATTGGAGTTTTTAATTTGCTGGGTTTCTAGGTTTTTTTTTTTCTTCAGGTGTATGGCCAATTTCTATTCTTTTTTTTAATTGACAAAAATGTTTAGAGACATAAATCTTCCCCTTGGGTTGTTCTGACTGAATCCCCAAAATTTTGGTGTTTCATTGTTGTCATTATCTTTAAAGAAATTATTGATTCTTTTCTATGATTTGTTCTTTAGTCAACCCATTCTTTACAATTAGTCTCAAATTGATTTTTAATGATTTTTTTCAGTGGCCTTTTATTGAATATTTTTTTTTAATTTTATTGTGGTCCATAAAAAATGTTTGCTATTTTTACTTTTTCTACATTTATTTGTGAAGTTTTTTGCCCTACTACATTGCCAATTTTTGTGAAGGTACTATGCATAATGAGAAATACACACACACACACACACACACACACACACACACACACATATACTCCTTTTTAGTTCCTCTCTATTCTCATTTGATAGTTTCCAGGTCTATTATAAATTACTTTTCTAAAATTCTACTTAGATTCTTCACCTTTTTTTTTGTTTAGATTTATCTAGGTCTAAGGAGTAAATTAAGAAAACCCATTATTATAATTTCACTATTTCTCCCTGTAACTAATTTAAGTTTTCCTTTAAGTATTTAGATTCTATGTTATTTGATGCATCTATACTTAGGATTAATAATAATTCATAATCTATAGTTGCTTTCAGCAAAATGTAGTTTCTCTGTTTCTCTTCTAATTAAGTCTATTTTGCTGTTGCTTAGTCTAAGATCATGGCTGCTTTGTTGCTGTTGTTGTTTAATCATTTTCAGTTGTGTCCTATTCTTCATGGCCCCTTTTGGGGTTTTCTTGGCAAAGGTACTGAAGGGGTTTGCCATTTCCTTCTCTAGTTCATTTAACAAATGACAAAACTAGGCAAACATGGCTAAGCTACTTGTCCAGGGTCACACAGCTAGTAAGTGTTCGAGGCCTATTTTGAACTTGTCTTAAAGCATGGCACTCTATCTACTGTGCTACCTAACTACCTAATCTACCCTTGCCTTTTTAACTTTAGCTGAAGCATCTTATATTTTGCCCCTGCTCCTCACAACTCTGTGTGTCTTTTGTCTTTCAAATGCTTTTCTTGGAGACAACATATTGCTGGATTCACTTTCTAATCCATTCTGCTATCCTATTCCATTTTATGGGTGAGTCTATACTATTTACAATCACAGTGATGAATGTTAATTGTGAACTTCCATCCATTCTTTTATATTTTTCCTTCTCCTTGTTTTTTTTGCCCCTTCTTAAAAAATGAACACAAATGTGGTGAGAGAGTATGAGTGAATTCAGTACAAGGTTTGCTCTAGGTTTAGTGTGATCTGCTTCTGCTCATCCACGCCTCTTTTCTTTCCCTTGACCAGAGTCCAATAACAGATTCTAATCCTTTCTTTTAAGTCCTCCTTAAAACCAACCCTTCTTAGTCAGAACTTATTTTTCTTAAGACTAATCTATCCATTAATCTAATATAAATAATTTATCCTTATTTAGTCTTTTATGACTTTTTCTCTCACATTTACCTTTTTGTTTCTCTTGAGTCTCAAGTTTTATTTAAAAATTTCTAGACAACTGATCTTTTTATTAGGAATGCTTGGAAATCCTCTATTTCACTAAAGATCAATTTTATTCCTGTAGGATTATACTCAAATTTTTCTGGGCAAGTTATTCTTGGTTTAGGTCTATTTCCTTTGCGTTCTGAAATACCATATTTCAACCTCTCTCTCTCTTTTTTTTTATTATCTTATGTGGGTCCTTGTAATAGTTTTTTTTTTAATTTTATTTTAGTTTGCATCATTCATTTCCACAAGATTTTGAGTTACATATTTTCTCCCC
>CM053592.1:156410108-156442222 GCA_028646515.1 Pseudochirops corinnae
ACTCATGGTTGGTCAGTCCGTGATTTTTTTTTTTAATCTCTGTGGGGCTCTGCTTCCAGAAGGGAAAGCTCTGTCCCAAATCACTGGGGTCCTCCTGGCTGCCGTAGCTCTCAGGAAGGTGCTGGGTCCCTTTCCTATTTAATTCCAGCTCACTGGATAATGAAGACTCACAGGACCAAAGCCCAAGACCACGATCCGGATCCAGGCCACTCAACGCAAGAGCACTTAGCCTCTGAACGATCGCTTAGTTCCCCCTGCTGTCTGCAGGGTGAGCGTGTGGAAGATGCAATGCGGAGGCGGGTGCAGAACCTCTGCCTTTCAATTTCCCGCCCTGGAGGCGTTTCGGCTGGACCGCTTTTCTCCCAAGACCTTGCAAGTCCCGCTGACCTAGTTCTGAACACTCCCAACCTCTCTTCTTTATGTGATGGATGCCAAATCTTGTGTGATCCTGCCTATGGCTCCTTGGTACTTGCATTCTTTCTTTGTAGATCACTGTAACATATTTTTTTCCTTTTATTTGAAAGCTCTGTATTTTGGCTACAATATTCCTGAGTTTTCTTCTTAGAGTTTCTTTCTGCAGGTGACTGGTAGTGACCCAAAATTCCTTTCTATTTCTATTTATCCTCTGGTTCTAAGAGATCTAAGAAGTTTTCTTTTTATGATTTCTTGTAATTTGGTGTCTAGGCTCTTTTTCTGGTCATTGCTTTCAGATAGTCAACTGATTCTTAAATTTTCTCCCTTTGACTTTTGTTTTGCAGGCCAGTTATTTTTTTCCTATTAGATACTTTACATTTTCTTCTGTATTTTTTAGTCTTTTTACTTTGAATATTTCTTGTTGTCTCACAGAATCATTGACTTATTTGGTCCATTCTAAACTTCTGGAAGTTTGTTTCTTGGGTAAGATTTTGTACTTCTTGTTCCGAGCTGATATGTCCTTTTCCAAATCTTTTTTCTCTCATTTTTTTGATATTAAAGTGGGGATTCCAGAGGCTGAATGACTTGCCCAAAGCAATTTGTTTTCTAATTTTTTCCTCTAGTATTCACATTTGACTTTTAAAATCACTTAGTAATTATTATCTTTTTTTGGTTTCATTTTGTTTTAAACTATTATTTCATTTCTTCTGTGAATTCTAGTGGAACTTGTGTCCAAGCTGAATTTTTCTTTGAAATTGCTTTGTAGACCTTTAAGAATAATTCTCTTCTTCCAAGTTTGTGTCTTGAGAAACCCTATCATCATAATAGTTCTTTATGATGGGATTAAAAAAAAATACTCATTCTTCCAACTTACTTCTAGACTTTGGACTTTATGTTGGAACTTGCTCTTTGAAATTGTGGAGGGATCATCTGGGCTGAGCTTATCTCCTCCAGGGTCCTTTTGCTGATTTCTTGGGGCATTGAATGTTGTGTTTTCTAGAATCTCAGCAACAGGTCAGTCTTTATCTGGATCTTTAAGCTTTTAATGCTTCCAAACTCTTGTGATTTAGTTAAAAATGAATTTTTAATAGCTAAAAGTGGTCTGTTAAGAGTTTTGTTTTATATTCATCATCTTGCCTCAGCATGTATTGCAGGAGCACTTACAACATACTGATTTCCTTTAATATCTCCTTTATGCTTCTAATTGCTACCAAAAATAGGTCTTATCACTGGAAAGGAATATTTTCATGGACTAAGGAAAGTCTGTTCCTCTTCTTTTTTCTTGTCTCACAAGGTACATGTGATTTTCTTTGATCTAATGTGAATGGTTATGTTTAACAAGGACATACTTGTTTTTTAACTAGTGATGAGCATCCTCTTTTGTTGTAACAAATATGCCTTTCCTTTCTACAAGACCAACCGGCTTTGTAACAAGCATGTCTCCTTTTTGCCTGGGATAAAGAATGATTATATGAATTGCCAGCTGAATTATAAGAACCTCACATGTCCATCAACTGCTGATAGAATGTATTTCATTCTGAATGGATAAATTACAATTTTTCCTATCTGTCTTATGTTGGATTATTGGTAGTACTTAGCTAATGAATATAAAGAAAACTCATGCAACATAATTTAGGGAAAAGTCTGATCACTGCCTGCATGGTCTGAGCTCTATAGATTTCTGACCTGAGTTAGGGAATGTACCATACTCCTGTGGGCTTGCCTCTGGTTGGAAGTTCCAGTTAGACTGCTGCTATACTCAGCCACTTTCCCACACTTGGAAAACTCTGCTGATTCAGAGCAACAGAAATGTAGGCTCCCTTTTGCTCTGGCATTCCTACCCTGGTTATGATCCTGAAGGCTTCAAATTGTGCCGGAGGCTGGAAATGAGACACTGTTGTACTCCTGGGTCTGAGCCACACAGCCACTATTTGCTTCTGAACTCACTCTTCACTCAGCATACAGACTTTCCCCCCCTCCCCATCTGTTTTAGATCTGTGACCTGAAACTGTGTAGTAAATGACAGAAATGGCAAAAGGCACCTGTTCTGTGTCCTGCAGAAAGCTGGAGTCCTCCTAGGGGGGGTCTGGGCTCTTGAACTGCCCTGGTGCACACCCTTGACCTTCTGGAATGACCCATATTACATGACTTTGATCAGACTTCCCTCCCCAGGGTCCACAGACTTGTGTATCTCCTCAGACTAGAAATCTGACACACTGTCATTTTTCTCTGAATTAACAATTAGGACTTGGTATGTGCATTTTCTAGGTCTTTGTGGAGGACATATTTGGAGAAGTTCAGCAGTTCTTCTTCCTGCCACTTTGTCATCTTGGCTCTGGCAGGTACTTTTTCAAGACTTTTTTTGAGAATCCTTTTAAGATCCAAGTAAGCAAAGGATTGAAATAAGAATGAACTACCAGCAGTCAAGGTTAGCATAGTTTTGGGTCATATTATGGTTAACAAATATGGTAAAGTTGGAAAAGGCTTTAATCAGCTAAATGACAATATGACATAGAAGGAAAAAGTGATAGAAGTAAATGGTGTTTATACTTGAGAACATGAGAGAAAATAAGGTAAATCTAGACATGGGTTAAGATTAGGGCTGGAGATATGAGGACCCTTATGGATCATCCAGTCCAGTCCTCTCCTTTTAGAAGAAAAAAATAGATATGAAGAGGGAAAATGACTTGGCCAGGCCAAGACAGAAGATTAATGGAAGAGCTGGGACTAAAATAGCAGTGTACTGGGCTCTTTCCACTGTGCCCTGATCATGGCTTTTCCTGCTGAGGGAAATGAACACATTCGGCCTGTATAGGCTACACTGACTGCTTACCTGTAGAATGAGGGTTTGGGGATTTGAAAAGTCCAACAACTCCTTTTCCATGGAATCCGCCAGCTCGAAGCAGCAGGGTACTGGTTTTAGTGTTTTTCCAGCAGACAACAGGCAGGCGATTTTGGCGATAACAGCGAGCCACTCTTGGTAAGCTACTGTCCTGGACAGCTTGAGGTACCACTAACAGCCCTGGGTAGCTTCAGTTCCATAGTGAGGGAGGGAAGGAAGAAAGGAGAGGGAAGTAGGGTGAGAGGAAAAGGCAGAGGGAGTGAGAATGGTAGAGGAGAGGGAAGGAAGGAGGGTGGAGCAAAAGGGAAAGGAAGGAAAAGATAGAGGGAGAAAGAAAAGAGAGAAAGAGAGAGAGAGAGAGAGAGAGAGAGAGAGAGAGAAAGAAAGTATATGAATATCAAAATGGTTGTTCAAAGCTCCAGAAAATCTCATTTTTAGGAGAGGATCATAATTTAAGTGGTAACATGTGCAATCCCTTGGGGGATTAGACTGACTTTATGTCAAAAATTTGTTCTCTTCGTTTATTTCTATGATGATTTTGAAATGGGAGACTTTCTTTTTTTTCAACAGGACACTTTCAATGATAATCGCATCCCTTAGTGGCACAAGTTCTGTTTTTGGAGGACTCTGAAAGCTAAGCTGACTGGTGAAAAGTCTGCAGTTTGAACCTGTTTTTTCCCCTTGTACTGTGTTCTTAATTTAGCTCTGCTTTTCCTCAACTTGAAATAAAGATTGTAAAGATTAATGGTTTGGTGTCCGGTTTATGAGAATGACATGTCACAGTGCCAACAGCTCACTGGATCACTGAAAACAAAACAAAGACTTTAGCACCAGGATATATGATTGCCTGAGATGGCTAAAGGATTAAATATGAAAAACAAATCATTGTTGGTACAAGGACAATATGTTCAAATGTCAAAGTATGTTTAAATATTTTATTAACACTGCATACTGATACTTATTTTAAAAACAGATTAGCTAAAAATTGTAGGACAAGATGTAGGGAGAACAGAAAAACAGATGAACATCTTATTTTACAATTCAGTGAGTGTAAAATGATGGGCAGGTTTCAAGGAATTTAATATACTTCCTTTTATGAGTCAATTTAGAAACTCAACTCCAAGGAGATTTCACACCCACCACTATTCTCCTTTCTCTAGTCTGCGGGCGGCCCAGCTCTGATACTAATGGGGAAGGCACCTATATAGATATGCTGGCTACCTCCTTCAACAAAGGAAGATACAAAAACCATTTTTCAAGCTTCTAAGTTCATGTTTCTAAAGCATTTTGAAGGTTGGGTACCATAGGTGGCCTTATTTTGGATTTCTAATATGTAGTAAAATGTCATTTATTCAGATTAACTATGGAAGAATCCATTTCCAAATCGTTTTTTAAAAAAATCCCAAATTATCAACATAATCATGTATTGCATACAGATGGAAGGGCTATCTAAACAAGGGCTATTTTCCTCATTTTGCAGATATGAAAGTGAAGACCACAGAAACTGAATGACTTGCTCTAGGTCATAAGGAGATGGTGACAGAGCCAGGATTTTAATCCAGGTCCTTTGATTGCATATCTAGAACTCTCTCCACTATGCTACTCTGTAAATATTCTATTCTTTAAAGTCCAGGTCAAATATCATCTCCTCTATGAAGGAGGATCTGTCCCACACTCCTTCTCAGAAAGGAATGGTTTTTTTTTTCTACCCTTGGATCTTTGTTCTACTTTCATAGTTATCATGTTCTATTTCATATAACGGTAATTTGTATTTATGTCTTATTCACTTAACTATACTTTCCATGAGGGATAAGACCATATCTTATTTATCTTTGTGTCTTTAGACTGGTCAGGTAACTCAGTGTCTCATGCAACTTCTTAAGTCTGTAAAAGAGAACTCCCAATATGCACTGACAGAGGGAGTTTCCATTCTTGATGCTCCCTAGCCAATTAAATTACAGGTCTAGAATAACAAAAAAAAAAAACAACCAGTAACAAAATTCAGCACATACAATCCCTGAGTAGAGTAGAACAAGGTGAGGAGAGTAGCTTCAAACGTTGTTCAGGAAACATAGTTAAGCTCAGAGTGTGGCAGTTGTGTGGACAGTGGGCTACAGCCAATTTGTTCTCCTTGTTCCATTAAGAAATTTCAACTCATCTTGCTTCCATCTTGCACTATGCAATCTACAGGGTTTCTCATTCCCTCTATTTTTTCCAAGAGGACCATCCCATCTTCTACTCTTCCTCATGAAGCAAAGAAATATTTCTTCTTTCTTTTAAAATTTTAAACATTTTATTTTTTTCTAATTATATCTAAAAACAAGTTTTTAACATTTTCATTAAAAACTTTTTTTAGTTCAAATTCTCTCCCTTCCTTCCTCTTTTCCCCTCTCACTGAGAAGGTAAACAATTTGATATATGTTATACATGTGTAGTCATGCAAAATATATGTCTGTATTAGTCACACTGTGAAAGAAAAAACAGACCAAAGGAAAAAAAACATAAAAAATAAGGTTAAAAAAATAGTGTGCTTTGATTTGCATTCAGATGCTATCAGTTCTTTCTCTGGATGTGGATAGCATTTCATCTTAAGTCCTTCAAAACTGTCTTGGATCTTTGTATTGCTGAGAATAACTAAGTCATTCATAGCTGATCATTATACAACATTGCTGTTACTGTGTACAATGCTTTCTTGGTTCCATTACTAAACTTTGCATAAGTTCATGTAAGTCTTTCCAGGTTTTTTGAAAGCATCCTGCTCATCATTTCTTATAGTCCAATAGTATTCCATCATAATCATATACCATAACTTGTTCAGCCATTTCCCAATTGATGGGCATCTCCTCAATTTCCAATTCTTTGCCATCACAAAAAGAACTGCTATAAGCATTTTTGTACATAAAAGACCTTTCCTTCTTTTTAAAAAAACTTCTTTGGGATAAAGATCTAGTACTGGTATTGCTGGGTCAAAGGGTAAAAATGGTTTCATAGCTTTTTGGTCATAGTTTCAAACTGTTCTTCAGAATGGCCAGATTAGTTCGTAACTCCACCAACAGGGCATTAGCATCCAATTTCCCCACATCTCCTCCAACCTTTATCCTTTTCCTTTTTTTTGAGTGTGTGTCATATTAGACAATCTGATGGGTGTGAAGTGGTACCTTGGAGTTGTTTTAATTTGCAATTTTTATTCAATAATTATTTAGAGGATTTTTTCATATGACTATAGATAACTTTGATTTGTCTGAAAACCATCTGTTCATATCCTTTGACCACTTATCAATTGTGGAATGATTTATATTCTCATAAATTTGACTCCATTATCCATATATTTGAGAAATGAGGCCTTTATCAGAGAAACTTGGTATAAAAATTTCCACCCAGTTTTCCACTTTCCTTCTAATCTTGGCTGCATTGGTTTTGTTTGTGCAAAATCTTTTCAGTTTAATGTAATCAAAATCATATACTTTATATCCTGCAAAATTTGTTTGGTAATAAGTTTTTCCCTTATCCATAAATCTGACATGTAAACTATTTCATGCTCCCATAATAATGCCTACAGTATCACTCTTTATGTCTAAATGACATATTCATTTTGTCAAAAGCTTTTTCTGCATCTATTGAGATAATCATCTTATTTTCATTGGTTTTGTTATTAATGTGGTCAAATGTGCTGATAGTTTTCATAATATTGAACCAGCCCTGCATTCCTGGTATAAATCTCACCTAGTCATAATGTATGATGCTTATGATATAGTGCTGTATCTCCTTGATAGTATTTTATTTAAAACTTATACATCAACATTCATTAGATAAACTGGTTTATAGTTTTCTTTTTCTGTTTTTGCTCTTCCTGGTTTAGGTATCAGCATCATGTTTGTATCATAAAAGGAATTTGGAAGGACTCCTTCTTTGCCTACATTCCTAAATCATTTATATTAATGGAATTAGTTGTTCTTTAAATGTCTGGTAGATTTCACTTGCGAATTTATCTGATTCTGGTAATTTTTTCTTAGGGAGTTCAATGATGGCTTGTTCAAGTTCTTTTCCTAAGATGGGTTATTTAAGTATTCTATTTCCTTTTCTGTTAATCTAAGCAATTTATATTTTTGTAAATATTCATCCATTTCACTTAGACTGTCAGACTTATTGGTATATAATTGGGCAAAACAGCTCCTAATAATTGCTTTAAATTTTTCTTCATTGGTGGTAAATTCACCCTTTTCCTTTTTGATATGGGTAATTTGATTTTCTTCTTTTAAATCAAATTAACCAATGATTTATTTATTTTATTGTCTGCCCCCTTACCCTCCCCCCCAGCTCCTATATTAGTTCAATGGTTTTCTTATTTTCATTTTTATTAATCTCTTCTTTGATTTTCAGGATTTCCAACTGGGTGTTTAATTAGGGATTAAAAATTTGTTCTTTTTCTAGTTTTTTTTTTTTTTAAGCTGCCTGTCCAATCCATTGATCTGCTTTCTCTATTTTATTGATGTAAGCATTCAGAGATATACATTTCCCTCTAAATACTGTTCTGGCTGCATTCCATAAATTTTAGCATTTTGTCTCACTGTTGTCACTCTCCTTAATGAAATTATTGATTATTTCTATGATTTGTTCTTTGATCCACTCAAACTTAATTTCCAATTATTTTTAAATCTATCTTTCCATGGCCTTTAATTGAATGTAATTTTTATTGCATTATGATTTGAAAAGGATATATTTAATATTTCTGCTTTTCTACAACCGGTTGTGAGATTTTCCATCCTTAATATGTGTTCAACTTTTGTGTAGGTGCCATGTATCACTGAGAAAAAGATACATTCCTTTATACTTCCATTCCATTTTCTCTAGAGATCTATCATATCTAACTTTAAAAAAAAAATCCTATTTATTTCCTTAACTTCTTTCTTGTTTATTTTGTGGTTAGATTTATCTAGTTCTGAGAGGAAAAAGTTAAAGTTCTTCACTTGTATAATTTTACTGCCTGTTTCCTCCTATAACTGATTTAACTTTTCCTTTAAGAATTTGGATGCTATAAGTAGAACCTATATCAGATTGCACACTATCTTGGGGAGGGGAGAGGAGAAGGAGGGGAAGAAAATTTGAAACCAAAATCTTATGGAAGTGAATGCTGAAAACCAAAAATAAACTGATTAAAAAAAAAGATGAGCAGAACCAGGAGAACACTGTACACAGTAACAGCCACACTGTGTGATGACTGACATTGATAGACTTAGGTCTTCTCAGCAATGCAAGGACGTAAAACAACTCCAAAAGACTCATGATGGATAATGCCATCCACATCCAGAGAAAGAAATATGGAGTCTGAATACAGATCAAAGCAGACTATTCATTCTCTTTTTTTTGTTTTGTTTTTTTCTTTCTCATGGTTCCTCCCATTTGTTCTAATTCTTCTATACAACATGACTAATGCAAAATGTTTAATAAGAGTGCATATATAGAGCCTCTACTGAATTTCATGCTGTCTTGGGTAGGGAGATAAAGAAAATTTAAAACTTATGGAAGTGAGTGTTGAAAACTAAAAATAAATTAATTTATTAAAAAAAAAAAGAATTTGGATGTTATACCATTTGGTTCACATCCATATGTTTAGTATTGATATTACTTCATTGTCTATGGTAACTTTTAGTAAGATGTAGTTTCTTTGATTAGCTCTTTTAATTAGATCTATTTTTGCCTTTGTTTTTCTGAGATCAGGATTGTTACTATTTCTTTTTTGACTTCAGCAGAAGCATAATAGATTTTGTTTTAGGCCCTTACTTTTAAATCTGTGTGCGTCTCTATTTCAGGTATGTTTCTTGTAAACAACATACTGTTGTTGGATTCTGGCTTTTAATGCATTCTAACCAGTGAAATATTTCTCCCTAATTCTCTATCCCCAGTGAAGGCAATATTTCATCTGTTGTCTTCTCTCTCACACACTGGATGGGAAGGAGTCTTTCTGGTGGAGTAGAAAGACACCAAATCCTTTAGGTTAGATTAGATGACTGCTCAGGTTCCTTCCAAATGAATCTATCCTCTAAGTCATTATGGTAACTAACTCACTTTCCCTGTCAAATGAATTTGCTCAAATACTCGTATTGTTTTCATATCACGAATTACAAAGATGACTTTGACCTCGTCCATGCTGTGTCTCCCAACTGGTGTCTCTTGCCCTGTGTGCTGAAATTAGTAGTTACAGTTCTGTGCTTCACTTCCTTCTCTCCCTCTGTTTCTGAAGGCTACAAGCAGGTGTCCTTAGCAGTGGGGACCACATTTAGGTTTCCTTAAGTATCTCCAATTATTCACTGCAGTTTTACTCTAAACTTAGTATATAGGTACATTATTTTCTATGACAGATATTTCATAATTATGTCTTTACTATATGTAAACTTTACTGGGGCAAGAATAAAAAAAAAAAACCCGAAAATAAAATAAGGGCAGGAATGGTATCTTACCTAAACTTAACGTATCAGGTACTTAATAAATTTGCTTGTTAAACTGAAGGATTCACACTTGAAGGACACATCTTTCTGCATCTTTACATGGCTGCTACTATTTTTCATGTTCACAGGTCCCATACCATGCACAGCTGCTTCACGGTCCCTACTACTCAGGTGTAAGGCCTGGTTCTGTTACCTTCCTAGTTCTGCCTGGGCCCTGCTGCTTGGATGAGGCTTCCCTAGTTAGTTGGTGTGGATGGCATTCGTGGGGTTGAAGTATAATAGAAGAGGCTAATTATAGTCATGAACATACAGAGGAAGTGGTACCTGGTTTTTGTTAGTGGCAGAAGTCACACCCAGAGCCCCTAAGCCTGGCCTAACCATTCACTACATTCACTTGTAATGGACATATTATTAGAAATTACTGCAATAGCAATAACACAAGAAAAAGAGATTGAGAAAACAATTATTGGCTAAAAAACCCAAAATTATCATTTTGTGCAGATGATATGATGGTGTACTTGAAGAACTCTAAAGAATTAACTAAAATTATCTGAAATAATTGATAAATTTAGTAAACTTACAGCAGATAAAATAAATCCATAACTCATTAGCATTTCTTTGTAATGTCAATAAAACCCAGTGAGAAGAGAAAGAGAAATTCCTTTAAAATCACCACAGAATGTAAAAAATACATGTGAGTCTACCTTCCAAGACACACATGAGAACTATATAAATACAACTACAAACAACTGGTTACAGAAATACAAGCCTAAATAATGTGAAAAAAACACTAATTGCTCATAGGTAGGATGAAAATACTACCTAAATTAATTTACTTATTCAATGCCATACCATTCAAACTACCAAAGGATTGCTTTATAGAGCTAGAAAAAATAATAACAAAATTCACACATGGAGGAAAAAAGAGGCAAGAATCTCAAAAGAAATAATGAAAAGAAAATGGAACAAAGAAGACCAGAAATAATTAAATCAATTTGGGACTGATTGAAAAATAGAAATACTGGCCAGTGGGACAGATTAGGTATGTAACATACAAAAGGAAATGTTTCTAATGCCCTACAATAGTATTCAATAAACACAAGGACCTCAGCTACTGTGACAAAGATTCAATATTTAACAAAAACTTTTGGGAAAATTGGATAGCAATAAGGAAGAAATTAGATTTAGATCAACCCATAGCACTTCATACAAAATTAAGTTCCAAAAAGATAGTGAATCTACACATAAAAAAGATCACATCACAAATAAGTTAGACAAACATAGAAAAAAATTACCTAGAAGACCTATGGGTAAGACAAAAGTTCAGGATCATATGAGAAATAGAGAGGAACACAGAAGATGAAATGGATAATTTTGATTGCATAAAATACAAAAGTTTTTGCACAAACAGATCTAATAAAGCTAAGATTAAAGGGAAGTAATTAACTGGGAGAAAATCTTAGCAGCAAGCTGCTTGGATAAAGGTTTCATTTCCAAGATATATAAGGAATGGATTCAAATTTATAAGAATATAAGGCATGGGTGTCAAACACAAATAGAAACCAATCCCTGCAATCACAAATTAACTTTATCTATGTTGTACTGTATTTTTATTTATTTAAACATGTCCCAATCACATTTTAATGTGATTCAGGCTGCATCTGGGAGTTTTGCTGGTACTGGCCATGAGTATGACACTTCTGGTTTAAGGTTGTTAGGGGAAGAAACCAAAGTGATTTATAGCCATATGACAAAAATGCTCCAGATCATTATATAAATTAAAAAACTGTAAATTAAAGCTCTTCTGAGATTCCACCTAACACCATCAGGTTAGCAAGGATGACATAAAAAAAAAATGATAAATGTTGGAAGAGCCATAAGAAAACAGACACACTGATACTCTGTTGTTGGAACTGTGAAAGTAAATCCATTAGAAATGCACTCCATTAGACAGATATGATAGATTTAGGGTACAGAATTTACATGTATACATGTACGTGTGTGTGTATGTGTATACATACATAAATTTTTTCCAGTGAAATATGAGGCAAGATTCTCAGCTGAGAAAGTGGAAGGAGGGAGATCCATGGGGAACTTTGAGGAATGATGAAAAGGTTTGGAATAGTCACTGTAATGAGTGGGATGGTGAACCTAAAGGGACGTGTAAAAGGATTGCCTTTCAGCAGTGAGAGCCCAAGTTATGTAATATCAATTTGTCGTGGACTCAACTAGCACAGTTTCATGATCTTCAACTTTATTCAGCAGCATGAGAATAGGAGGAAAGGTAGAAGATGGTGGATATAAACCAAATGTGAGATTTGGTAAAGCCACATGATAAGAGGGAAAACGACTTAAGGAGATAGTGCAGGGTTGTACGATTCACTAGTGGGCAAAGATTAGGAAGGAAGAAGGAATGTAGGCAGGGCAGGAAACTGAGGGGTGGAGGGACTGGAGGACATGTTGAAAATGAAGAACAGGGTTTGGGGTTTTAAGGCAGAGGGAGAAGTGGAATGACAATAGATAATGAATTTCAGAGTTTGTGAACACTGAAGTAGAACACTTGTGGGTAATGGCAACATCAAGGTATAGCTCTCTCTGTTTTTTTCTGAGGCCCTGAGGCACCTTCCATGAGAGATTAAATGTTCTCTAATAAAAGCCTCATTATTTTATGCATTACTACTCCAACTGATCCTTCTGCGAAACTGCTATTAAGGACTGAAATTGATAGTTCTAAGTTAGAAAGTTTTCCTAACATCAACCCTCAATCTGACTCTTAGTTGCTTCCATGCATTACTCCTTGTTTTACCCACAATACCAGCCCTTCAGATACTTGAAGAATGCCAACATGTCCCTCTCTTAAGTCTTCTCTTCTTCAGGTTAAACAACCTTAACTTCCTTTACCCAGTCCTTACGTGGAAAGGCTCCTCCTGTCCCAGTCATCCTCTTCCTTGTTTAATGCTGTTCCTAAAATGTGGCGCCCTGAACTGAAGAGAACAATATAGTCTTACCAGTGCAGAGCACAGTGAGATAGGCTTAGCCCAGTGCCTGGGCACATACTCAATCTAAATACATTCTCATTATCTCTCATTCATATATTCTCTCTCTCTCTCCCTCCCTCTCTGTCCATCTCTCTTTCTCTTACCTTCCTTCTCTTTCCCTTTCTGTATTTCTTCCACCCCATCGACTGCCTCTCAAAGTCCAAGTTTCATTAGCTTTTTTCAACTTCCATTTTGCAATGTTGACTCACTGAGTTTGCAATTCACTAAAAACTGATATTATTTCTGTTATTGCTTGGTATGCCTTTACTCATTTCTAAAATTGATTTTTTTGGACCAAAAAGTAAAATTTATCTCTAGTAAATTTCATATCTAGTCCACATTATAGCCTATTGAGAATTTTAAAAATCTAGACTTATATAAAATGTTGTTAGTTATCCCACCCATGAGAAGCTTGCCATCAATACCTATATCCAAGTCACTGATAAAAATGTGAAGCCATATTGGGCCAAGGCCAGTTGCTGGGGCCACTTTACTATTAAAAATGTCTCCAATTTCACATGAGGCCATTAAAGATTACTCTTTCAGTCTGGGCATTCACTTGACCACCCCTGAACCCACTTTCATATACTACTGTTGAGCTCCCATTTCTCCATCTTGTCTCCAAGAAGAGCATGGTCTTCTTGTCACATGTTTTATTGAAATCAAGGCAGACTATGCCTAAAGCTTTGCCCTGATCTACTAGTCTAATACCAAAATGAGAGTACATGAACAAAATAATATGCTGTGTTGTCAGACAAGGAGGAGATGACACTGGGCTTGGGGGTGAGCAAGATACATAATGATGAAATTAAATTCAGCAATAAAATGCAGCTATAGATCTTTACAAAAGTGCTGTGACTTTTACACAGTCTAAATTATGTCTAATACAAACATTTGATTTTGTACCAAGACCTCAAAGAGCACTAGGAAACTATTTCTCAGTTTCAAAGTCATTTTTGTGAAACTGAATTATTATGTGAAAAGGAAACATATGAACAAAAGAGAGGAATTAAAATTAATTAATGGGTATGAATTCACAAAGAAAAACATTTGTGGTGAGAAAGTTTGTGTAGAATAGACATATGTTTGTATATGTCTCTCTCTATACACATTTAACTTCAATAAAATTTATCTTTCACAAATGACCTTAAAAGATCTAAAATCTAGGGAAACAATAAAGAAATTAAATTACACATAATATGGGATTACTGTAAGAAAAAAAGTCCAGGTTGTATGGAATGCAGAAATGCTTTATATATATATCATGTATGTATATATACACACATCATATATATATATATATACCATACAAATGTATATACATACATCTCCATCCATCCATCCATCCATCCATCCATCCATCCATCCATCTATCTATCCATCTATCTATCTACCTATCTCTTTATTGCTCTTCTTCATCTACCAGAGTGCTACCTCCTCCTCAGGCCTTGGTTCAGTCCTAAATTCTTCTGTGAAGGTTGCCCTATGACCTTGAGTCAGACTAATCTCCCTCTCATCTGCCAAAAGAAAAACTCTGATGTATGTACATGTATACATAGACAAAGGGCACAGGATGAGTTGAATATGAAGAAATGATATCTAAAAAATAAAGAGGTGAGAAGGGAATTTATTGGGAGGAGAAAGGGAGAGATAGATTAGGATAAATTATCTCATATAAAAGAGGCAAGAGAAAACATTTATAGTGGAGGGGAAGAGCAGGAAGGTGAAAGGGAATGAGATAACCTTAGTCTCATTGAATTTGGCTTAAGAAGGGAATAACATACACACTCAATTGGGTATCTCACCCTACAGGAACGTAGGAGGGAAGGGGATAAGAGGGAGGAGAGTAGAAGGGAGGGCAGATTGTGGGAGAGAGTAGTTAGAAGCAAACACTTTTGAAAAGGGGCAGGGTCAAAGGAGAAAATAGAATAAGTTGGGGGTAGAATAGGATGGAGGGAAATATAGCTAGTCTTTCACAATAGAACTACTATGGAAATGCTTTGTGTAACTACATATATACAACCTATATTGAATTGTTTATCTTCCTAGTGGGGGTGGGTGAGGAGGGAAGAAGGGAAAAAATCTAGAACTCAAGGTTTTAAAAATAAATGTTTAAAAGAAAATGTTTTTTTACATGCAATTAGGAAATAAGATAAACATGCACTGGGGTATAGAAATCCATCTTGCCCTACTAGGAAGTTAAGGTGGGATGGGGGAGTATATAAGAGAGAGCAGATTGGGGGAAGGAGTATTCAGAAGGCTTGCTATTTTGGGGTAGGGGTAGGGGAAAGATGGGGACAAAAATCTGTAACTCAAAATCTTGTGGAAATGACTGTTGAAAACCAAAAATAAATAAATAAATTGGAAAAAAATTTAAAAAAAAAAGAAAGAAAAACTCTGGAAGGAAATAAATTGTGAAGGAAATATTTGACTAAAAGTAATATAATGAAGGAAAAAAAAGCAAAATTAGGGAGAAAAAAAGACCCCTTGCCTTGATGTGAAATTTATGCGGCAAGAACAGACTCTTTGAAGGAGGGATAGGACCCTGCTTTTCTCATGGTGGGGAAACTTTCTTTTGGACTTTCTGAGTGAACACCTCTCCTGTGTGCGTGAGAACATACTGAGAAGGCTAATGGAAGGGGGAACATAAAGACAGAACTGTACTCACCTGCGGCAGAGAGAATACATCCTGTTTGAAGCAGTAATCCTAAAATACTCAGTTTTTGAGCGGGAAGAATTGCCACTTATGGTTCCTAGACCTAAACGCTGATAGTCTCGGAAACAGGCACGTTCCACTAACTGTTCCATTGTTGACTTTTCAGAAGCCTTCAAGGTTGCGCTTGTGGGTAGTTCATTGTCATCTGAAACTTTGATAATAAAAACACATTTATAAGAAAGGAGAAAGCTAAAAAAAACAACACCTGAAAACTTCTGGGAGACACTTTCATTTATTATAGGAGGGGTTTAATTCAAAAGGCAATTAAAGATGGTCAGAATATCACACATAAATGTCTAGGTAGCATTTTTTTTCTTGTTGCTATATAACTCTTTATAGAGAACCATCATATTTAGACACATCTACAAGACATATTTTCTTTCAGGAATGATGGGGGATGTTCAGGAAAATTAATGCCAAGAGTTAATTTTATTACTATTTCACCCATATCCTCAGTGCCATTAAACAAATTCTTGTAATTTAAAAGTAGTTCCAACTTGGCTTGATATCCAAACTCTCCTATTTTAGTTAGGTTTGTTTTTGAAGGCCAGGCAGGCTGTGAGGGGATGTGAGGCTGAAAATAATATATCAGTCTCACACCGGTGACCTTCGACTCCAGCAAAATTGCTGTACAAACTCAGTCCTGACATCCTCTGGATGGTAAATTGATTTCACTACTCAAGGACGTAAACTTAGGTTCTCTGATTCCAAACCCAGGGCTCATGAACCAATTTCTAATGTTTCTAAGAGAAACCTAGAGCCAAAGAGTGTGATTATTTGAGAAGTGCCCAAAAGTGAACCTGGTTCATGTAAATTTGGAACGGAGCTTTTGGGCCAGGGGTTACAAGTCCAAGTTATTATTATTACTGTTTTGCCATTCTGTTATTCATTTTATTTTAGAATCCTCCCAGGAAGAATGTAGCAGAATATTTATAATGGAAGCTGGGTCTACTTTCATTTGGGAGTACAGAAAATTCTATGCCTGTAGGCTTTCTGTGGAAAGATAATTCTTTTTTTCCCAAGTGCTGTGAAGGACAGTATTCCTTGAAAACAATGAGTCACTGAACTAGATGATTTAAAGAGATGTTATAGCTCAGTATAGATTCTGCCCATCAAAGTTGGAAGGGTCCTTAAAAGCCCATCTTATCCCTCATCTGAGAGGCGGTAACATGGAGAATCAAATAGGGGAAGGCACTTGCTCAGGGTCCCATGGCAAGTTAGCCCAGGTGGATCTAGAACCCTAATTTCCTGATGCTCAGGGATCTAACATGTTTTAAATTAGTCTAAGGTTCTAAATAACTCTAGTCATTTCACTCAATATATTAAAAAATCAAATATTTAAATAAAAAACATTGTGTGTAATAATTTGTTTATATAAATCTACCACCACCTCAGCCCACAGAAACTATGGAGATATGTTTTCCCTGTTTTTTTTAATTAATGAAACTTAAGAGTCTTAGTTTCCTCATCTGTAAAATAAAGCAGCTAAAGATGGTTTCTACCTGCTCCACATTTCAACCCTGATCTATTTCCAACAGCTGAATGCTCTTTACCTGCCTATCTGGAAGGATTCCTCCCGTGGTGGGTTTCAGAAGCATATCTTTGTGGTTTCATTGATTTTAGAAGTAGGAATAGGGAGAGGAAGAAGTTACCAGCCTGTTTCCCCAACAGACTTTGTTTAAAATATATCACTGCTTTCTATTCTGTTCTTCTAGGATTTCTCTCATCTGATATTTTCATATGTCGGTGAAATGGTTCATTTGTTCTTCTGAGAGTAATACTGCAAGGATCTCGGATTTCCCTGGTGTGCGCTCACCCCACACTGACACAGATAAAGGGATGTTCATTAGCATGCACAATGAGTTTCAATGGCCAATAAAAGACTGACCTCTTAGTGGGCATCCTTCTAGTGATGAACCTCTCTGCACTGGCTTAAACTGGTCTTTGGTCAACAGTTAAACAACCCCAAACTAGATCAATATTCCGGCTATGCAGACCTTGAAGGCTAATAGTCAACAAGCACTAACTGAGTGTCTGCATCTCTGCCGTGCTAAACGCTGGGGATTTAAAGAGACAAAAACAACCCCCACCATTGAGCAACTCACATTCTAATGGGGGAGACAACATTCAAGCAACTATGTCCAAATAAGATATTTAAAGGGTAAAGCACAGGTAATCTCAGAGACGAGGCACTAGCATTAAGAAGTACCAGGAAAGACTTTTGGCCAAAGAGGGGATTTCGAGCTGAGACTTGAAGGAAGTCAGGAGGGATGGATGAGGACGGAGAACAAGACAAGAAGGTGCCGGGAACACCAGGGAGGCCAATGTCACTGTGTCACAGAGTCCATGAAAGAGGTGCAAGCATAAGAAGGCTGTAAAAGGAGGGAGACTTGAAAAGCCAAAAGGAGGACTTTATAATTGAGCCACTGGAGTCAACTCAGTAAGGGGCTAACACAGTCAGATCTGTCCTTTGGTGGCTGAGTGGAAAATGGATTGAAATTGGGAGAAACTTCAAGTAGGGAGACTGACCAGACCTAGGCTTGTGCCGGCAGCACCTACAAGAACTCAAGGTCCCATTCCTGTCCACCATGAGGTACAGGTCCTGTTGGATATTTCTCTTTTCAGTGAACTTGGGAAAGTGGCCCTCTTTCAACCCTGAGGGCCCTCATCCTTAGAGCACACTCTGTCTAACCCAACAGCAAGGGCAAATTTGAGCACATTATCTGTCCCTTTTGGCATGTGCACGTGCACACATGCATACACACACACACGATATGCATACAGACATGTGCATGCACACACACATGCAAATACACATGTGCATGCACACATGCATACTGCCCCCACTCTCTCCCCCCCACTATACCAAAACAATACTTGATTTCCTCTAGGTTTTCACCACGTTTGGTTGGTAATACTGTTTGTGAACCGTGAAGCTTGATCTGGACAGACATAGCAAGGCAGCTCCAGAAATGTGAGACATGGAGTCCATTGAACAAAACCTATCTGATCAGTGGAGAACTGTGAAAGTCTAATTCTGGAATTCTGGTCAACAGCCAAAATTTTCTCTAGGAAATCTGGGTCTTGGAAAATCATAGCTGGAGGGCTATTAAATTTTATGCCAGGATGTGAGTCTTAGCATTGCCAACAATTTTCTGTACCATCTTGAGGAAATCATTTAATCTCATTAAGCTTCATTTTTCTTAGATGTAAATGGAGTGTCTAAACTAGGCGGATGACCTGTAGGGCCTTTTCCAGAGTCCAGACTCTAACAGGATTCTTGTCTTCTACATAGAATAAAAACATAAATTAATAATGAAATAGAATTTGTGTGTACCAGAGATGTCATCCTCTTCATTCCATCCGGCACGATTTCCTCGCTCTTCCATAATTGTTCCTGTTCTCCTCTTCAATAAATACTGGCGACCAATGGTCATTTTTCCTGCTCGTTTGGCGCCTTTCACTATTGTTTTTGAAAAAGTGCTAGGGATCACAAATCAAACAAAATACTCATTAAAATGTGAAACAAACAAACTTGAATTCTAATAGTCACAAACATTTCACAGACTTACCCCTCCTTTATCCCCTTGCTGCCAGCCTGACCCAGGCCTTTCCCGCCGTATAAGGACATTACTGCAACAACGTCTTGATTGGTTGCCCTAAGCTAGTTTCACATCCTCTAAACCACTGTGTGCACAGAGGCTGGATTAGCTCTTATTCAAGCATCACTTTCATTATATAAGGTTTACTCTTTCATTTAGAGCAAATAATCATTCTCTACTGCTTACTTCATCAAGTCAAAACTTCCCTACCTTGCTTCCAGGACTCCCTACAATCAAGGCCTGTTCTCTTTCCCCTTATTTCCCACTGCATAAGGTCTTGGCATGTTGGAAAACATAGTGATTCTAGGGCCTGTCTGGCAGCATGACAGGGGCATGGGCCTGGGAATCAGGAGTTCTGGGCTCTAGCTCCATGGTAACCACTAATTAAGTAGGTGTATATCTTTGGACGAGTCCCTTATAATGAGCCTCAGTTTCCTCATCTGTAAAAATGAAGGCATTGAACTAGATGAGCTGAGGTCATTTTTAGCATAGATATTCTGTAAAGTCATGCTTATAATTACCTAAAATATTTATACTTTTTTTTATGTCTGGTAGAACTGATAACAGGAGTCCCAAGATGGTGGAGTCTTTTCATGTGGCTAGTTGTATATTGTCAATGGTCTGTATTAATGGCAACTACAAATATCCTACACCTCTAGTTTTCAAACTACAGATTATATAGTGTAACTTTTCTCTGTATTTTAAAAAGTCTCCCCCCCACCTTAGTACATGTTATATACAACCTGGCCAATAGTACTAATATGCTTTTGATGACACCGATCATCTAACTAATTAGAATCAGAAACTCTAGCTCTCACAATTCATCGTTATCTTGCCTAATTTCAAAACCAAAGTGACTAAAGGCCTGGCAATAACCCCACAATCAGGCCTGGCAGTGACGAGAGGATTCACTCACTCCTCTGCCTTCTTACCGGAAAGAAGTATTCTTCTCTTTCTGCTTGGGTAAGATGACCTGTGGGGCAGTCTGGCCAGCAGCAAAGGCGAAGGTGCTAAAGATGGATGGGGGGTAGCGGGCCTTCATCAGCTGCTTCTTAAAGATCTCTACTGCCTCCGGACTCACTTCTTCATCAAAGGCCACTTGGATCAGCTGTGGAGCAGAAGGATCAAACACATTAGATGTGTTCTGACCAGGCATTCCAGAGATGCCTGCCAGCAGAGGCTGGGGGCGGAGGAAGGCTTAGACTTGCTCTTTTGTCATCATTTAAATAACTCATCTCTTGAATGCCATGTCTATACTGAGGAAAAACAAGGGTGTTAGGAGCAAGGCAGACTTTATCAGACAGGACTGCAATCTCACATCCCACACTGTGCTACCAGATGCAAGCTGTTTAACCTCTCAAGCCTTTGTGTCTTTATGCATAAAATGGGAATGATCATACTAGTTAATATCGACCATAGAGGGCTGTTCTGAGGATTAAATAATATAACTTGTGTAAAGCATTTTTCAAAGCTTAAAAATTTATATACAATTAGTTGTTGTTACTATTATTTTATTGGGTGAAGTAGCTAACAAACCACCAATTATAAACTGTCAGTCTATAATTCAATTACACTCACATTTACTATGTGCCTATTGTGCTAGGAAATGGAATCTATAAGTTAATACTATGAACTGACAGGTATGTAGCACATTAAGGTTTGCAAAATATTTGATATACATTTGATCTCTGTAAACCTTTGTGAGACAGATGCTGTGGTCATTATGATCCCCATTTTACAGATGGGGAAACTCATGAGAAGAGAGGTTAAGTACCTTGTCCAGGGTCAAACAACAGGAAGTACCTGAGGAATAAATCAAACCCAAGTCTTCTGAACTCCAAAGCCAATGTTCAGTCCACTATGGCCCCTGGCAGCTATGAGAACCTGGAGGAAATGTATGACATATTGTGCCAGCAGCTTGCTCTCTACCCAATGACTCTCTCCACCTGGGCACATGGCCCAAGAGATCTCCCCCCAGATGGGCCAGAGAGCTCCTGGCCAAACCTCATAGTCACATGGATGACCCATATGATGTTCACTGTGGAATGGCTGACAATTTGACTAGTCAGAAGAAGCCAAATGGCAGTTGGCCAAGGCCGTATGAAAATATCTTTGTTACCAATGCAGTTCATAGTCTTGAGGCATCCAAAAGTGTATGAGAACAGGAGATTCCCAGCCCTTGGGAAATGGGAAAACCAAGTTTTACTAAACGGTGACCTCATTTACCACTTTATCATCATCTTTAGGAAGGTCTGCCTTGGTGTTCAGGGTTCTTGGCCAGAGTGATGGGGATGTGAAAGTATGCTATAATGCATAGAAAGCCCACTTCCTAGTCAGGGAGTCAGGAGATCTGGGTGATAGTTTGGCTTTTTCACTAATTATTTAGGAGGGGTCAGGACCCCTCTTAGAATCTCAACACAGCATAGCATTTAGAGCTTTTTTTTTCACCCTTTTTAAGGGTGATGGAGTTACTATAAATCCAGCAACACTTTTAAATGAATTTGGATCTTATTAATCAAAATAGTCACCATGAATTCTAGCTTGAGAGCATCATCTTGGCTGGGAGGTGACCATGGCTTCTCAAAAACTGTGCTGGGGGAGCACCAGCTGTGGAGGGGCCTAAAAAGCTACAGAGCTTTGCAACACAGTACTAGACAGGGCCTACATGTTTCTAAGGATCAGCCTAAGTAAGAACTAAGAGTCTCACAGACCCTAAATCTACAAGTAAGAACTATGCAAGACATCACTAGAAGCTGCAATTGGATGATCAATTCTTGGTCTTGGTAATCCATGAAAAAAAAGAAAAATACAAAATGATCATTAGTCCTACATCCATTCTGCTTTTACTAAGACAATGATAGTTATGGAATATGGGGAAGAGAGGGCTAAGAACCACTGTCTTTAGACTGTCTACATGAACATTAATTTAGCTACTGGTGCTTGGAACATGAGAACCTTGTTCAGTGACCAGTGAGTGGACATATTAATAGAAGAAATAAATCATATCATTCCTGACATTCTTCCTATAAATGAAACCAGAAGACAAAAGGAAATTAAAGCTATATTAACGAATGACTCACAGGTTCCTCTTGGAAAGGCTTTTGGAATCATCACTTTGGAAGTTGTGCAAAATGAACTGGAGATGGGAGATTAGAATAAGGATACCGATCAGGAAAGAACTGTGGCAGGTAAGGGGGTGATGATAGCCTCAATTAGGATGGTGGAGATGAGAGTAGTGAAAAGATGATGGATGCAAGAAATGTTCTGGAGAGAGGATCGCTGAGTCTTGTATCCTAGCTGAACATGAGGAATGAGGCTGGGAAAAAGCAATGAGGGCTCTAGTTGCAAACCAGGGTAATGGGAAGGATGGTGGTGTCATTGACAGAAGCAGGGAAGTTAGGAAGAAGTCTGAGTTTAAGTGTAAAACACCTTGAGCTCCATTTTTGACATGCTGAATTAGAGACACCTATGAGAAATGCAAGTGAAGGTGCCCACCAGGTATCTCACTAGGGCTGTAGGACTAGAGCTCCGAAGAGATGAGAGCTGAAGAGGTAGATATGGGAGTTGTCTGTATAGAGCTGATAAGTGATGCCATGGAAAGTGAAGAGATTACCAAGATGGAGAACTTGGAGAAACAAGAGGGTCCAAGAGAAAACTCTAGGTCAGACCTAGGCATAGGGGATGGGACTGGGATGAAAAGACTAAGAATGAGTGGTCAGACAGGACAAGAACTGGGAAAGAGGAATCCTGAAAATCCAAGAAGGAGGCAGTAATGTACAGTGTCATGGAGTGGCCATGAAGAAAGGACTGAGTCAATGCCTCTGGGAGTAGATTGTTTCTAAGGTCTCATTTCCACTTTAACTTCCTCTGACTAATACTAATCAGACTATATTATCTTGAGGATTCCAAGGTCACAGAAACTTAAAGGCTACCCCAAGAGAAACGTCAGGGGAAATGGGTTCTTTTGCAGAACGTTATTTGTTAACAGGGTTCTCTTCTGAGTAAACCAGACCCTGTTTCCACAGTTCCCTGCATAGTTTCCCTAATTGAAACCACAGTCTCTTACTAGGAGGAAGATGATTATCCCCATATGGAGTGTGGCCATGGGGCAGTGGAGTTTGTTGCAATGTCTCCAAGGTTACCTTCCAGTAGGCCTGGCTCTCAATATGCCTGAACTCTTCCTGAAGCTTTTTATTACTCTTATCCTCCACACCATCAACAGTTTCATTCTCTATTTTTCCTTTTTTAAAAAAATAAATAAATAAATTTATTTTCTTATTTACATTATTCATTTCCATGAGATTCTGAGTCACAAATTTTCTCCCCATCTTTCCCCTACCCAACACCTCAAAACAGCCATCCCACTGTATAACCCCTCCCCTAATATGTTCCTTTTTTCAAGACTTTGTTGCCTTTTGACTGGACCACTGTAACAGCCTATTAACTGGTTTCCCTGTTCCCAGTCTCCCACCTCTCCAATATCACCGTCATATAGCTTAAACCTTCAATGTAATATCCTTAGTCCTTCAATGGCTCTCCATTGCCCAAAGCATTCAAGGCTTATCACAATCTGGATCTGATCTACATTCCAGCCTTCTCTCACAGTGTTCCTTATAAGCTCTATATTCCAATCAGAACAGGCTCCTAATTGTTCTTCAGTCCTATCCCATCTTCTTCTGACTCCATGCATTAGTGCAGACTGGTTGAAAGTGCCTGCAATGCACTCCCAGCTATCTCTGCCTATTGAAACGTTTGTTTTCCTTCATAGTCTTTAAGTAAGCTAGGAAGACCTGAGTTCAGATCTAGTCATGGATGCTTATTAGCTATGTGACCGTGGGCAAATCCCTTACGCTCTGTCTGCCACAGTTTCCTCATCTGTAAAATGAGGATAATAACACCTGCCTCCCAGCTGCCTGGACAGCTGATTGTCCAGGTCCAGCTCAGGAGGGATTCCCCTCACAAAGTCTTCTGTGAGCGGGGTCTCCCTCACACCCACCAAGCTACAAGTGTCTTCTGCCTCCTCCAGTGGCCCTCTAGGTCTCTCCTCTGCTCCTCCTCCCCACAGAATCCTTATCTGTGCGCTTGTCCTCTCTCTCTCTTGTTTCACTGTAAGTAGTACTAGGGGAGTTGGAGGGGAAGAACTGTGCCTTATTTTTTTTAACCTTTGTATCTCCTAGTGCTGACATGGCAGGTCCTTATTAGATGTTTACTCAGTTGCACATGGGCAGTCTGATGGGCAGATCCCTTTGAAGCCCCAGCACGTCATCCCTTCCCTGGTACCTGGAAGGAGGCCGATGTGATCTGCATGCCCTCTTGCATGTTCTGCTGCAGCTGGTTTGGGATGGTGATCTTCTTCTCCTTGGTGATGGACGCTATGGGGAAGCTCCGCACGACGGTCTGTTCACCAACTAAGACAGAACAGACTTTGGATTAGTTTACAAGGGATACGACTGGCTTTCAGAAACTTCCCTGGAGAAAGAGATGGAGATGGCTAGGGTGAAACCTGAGTGAGGGACTCTTCCTCAGTGAGGATGGCCTAGAGCAGCCATTCTCAATCTGTGGGTTGTAAACCCTTTGGGGTTGAATGACCCTTTCACAGGGGTCACAGGGGTCTCCTAACACCACTGGAAAACACACATTTCCGATCGTCTTAGGAACCAAGACACTGCTCCTCTCTCCGTCTCCAGGTGGGTCTGCCCACATGCAGATACACCCACATATGAATATTAAAGGGTCACTGCGTTAGGAAGGTTGAGAATCATTGGCCTAGAGGAAGAGTGAACGTGGCTCATCTATTATTTGCAGACTGGCTCTCATCTCACCTCGGGATTGCTGCAACCTTCCCCTCCAATCCCCAACCTAGTTTCTGTCAGGCTGAAAGAACAGCAGCTTGGAGGTCAGCAGGTACCCATCACAGGACTATGACACGGAAAGAGTTTGGAGCCCTGGCTCTGCCACTTCCTGAGTGACTCTGGTTACATCTCTACCCTTTTCTGGGCCTGTCAGTCAGTCAATAACCATGTATTAAACACCTGCCGTATGCCAGGCCTTGTGCTAAAATGAAGATAATATTTGCACTATACACCTCACAGGCACATGGTGGGCATCAAATTAGTCAGTGGATGTGAAATGTCTGCCAAATAAATAAGGCCTCAGAAGTTTAATGTTTCTGTAAAACTGGGGTCCTTAACCCAAGAGTCCATGGACAGACAGCAGGGATCTATGAACTCCGGAGGAAAAAATTCCATCTTTTTTTCACTAACTTCTAATGAAAATTTAGCATTTGCCTCACTCACTTTAGAAACGTTATTCTGAAAAGGGACCATAGGCTTCATCAGCCTGCTCAAGGGGCCATGCCACAAAAATGGTCAAGAACTGCTTGACTCAAGAGGAGCAAAGCAAAGAGGGGCTTTTTAGAGCTTAATCAATACTAAAATATTGCCTGAGTAGGGGTGAAGGGTTTAGTTTCAGACCAAGTCAGGATGAGGGGTAGGCAAGCTAGGCAGGTGACTGGGGTAAACATGTAGGGATGCAGTGAGTGATGCTTTATGATTTGATTTTTCATAAAGATAAATCCTGTTCTCGGATGAACAGAGAGATTCTTTTGTGAAAAGTCCTGTGTTACACCAAAGTAACTCTCCTTGTCCTGAAACAGTTATAGACAGAGAGGTGCCACTGCCAAGCCTCATAAGGGGCACATAGGCTCCTCTGCCCAGCTTTGGTTTCAAGTCTTGGGTTTCTAGGAGTTTAAATAGTAAAGTTAAATGAGGTCAAGGGCTGTACTAAATGTAAGGCACTGGAGAGGACACGAGTAGCAGGGAACAGTTTATCCATTAGGACGTTCACAAACGAATTCAGGAGACAAGGATTCTTTTTAGCTTACGTATGTATGTAGGATACAGCAGTAGCAGAGCATCTTAACACACGTTATCTCACAAATGTGGGGAGTGAGGCCTTGCAAGATGCAGAAGGGCAGACATTTCGCTGGCTCTTGGCATTTGTGTATTTGCTGGCTAGACACAGGTTTCTAATAACCTGCCAATTACACCACAAAGAAAGACTAGGCCAAAATAGACATCAATGCAAATTGCCTAGCTGCATGAGTGAGGCAAATCAGTGAGCACAGGGTGATTTCTTTGTTAGATTTTATATAATTAGGGGACTGGAGATTCAAAACAATTCACTTGCTCTTCCATCTCCAATTGCCTACTGGACATCTCAAACTGCATGTCCCACAGACATCTTAAAAAGTGAGTACAAAATGGAACTCATCTTTTCCCTCAAGCCTTCCCTCTTTTCAACCTCCAGAGTACTCTTGAAGGTTTCCCCATCCTCTTAATCACTCAGGCTGGAAACCTAGGTTGCAACCTTGTCTCCTCCCTCTCTCTCACCCCCTACATACAATCTATTACCAAGGCCTGCTGGTTTTACCTTCATCATGTCTCTGGCACTGCTGCCAGCACGGCAAGGCCCCCATCACCTCACTCTTGGACTGCTGGGATGGCCTACTGACTGGTCTTCTTGCCACAAGTCTCCCCATTATAGTCCGTTTTCCACTCCACAATCAGAGTGATCTTCCTAAAGTGAAGGTCTCTACTTAGGTGACTCCCTGTCACCTCCAGGCCTGTTTTGCTTTTCCAGTCTTTCATGATCTCCCCTCCTTCTGCTTTTCCAGTCTTCTTACATATTACTCCCTCACCCCTATATACTCTGTGTCCAGTGACACTGACCCACTTTTTGTTCTTCATCTCCTGACTCAGGGCATTCACACTGGCTGCAATCCCTTCTCATCTCTGCCTCCTGGCTTCCTTCAAGTTCCAGCTAAAATCTCACTTTCTACTTATCTTTCTCTCTGTCAATTTCATTTCAAGGAAGTAGAAATTCTCTTTACAATGAATTAACCAATAAGAACCATTTATTAAATATTTACTATGTGCCAGACACTGTACTAGGCTCTGAGGTTACAAAGACAAAAAATGAAATAATCTTTCTAAAAAGTGGGAACAACAGGAAAAAGAAACTGAAAAAAAAGAAAATATTCAGGCTCAGTTGTGGGCAAATGCTAAATGGTTATTCTATGCCCTGTGTAAGAAATCTATCAGGCTGGAAAATCAAACATCTCCTAAGCATTAGTGTAATACTACTCATGTACTAGTAAAGCCTACTAAACTCCTAATAAAGTTTTAAAGCACAAAAATTAACTGGTACCATAAAGGAAAAGACAAAACTCATATGTACGCTCAGGAGTAAAAATCCTTTACACATATTCATGTGTCAGGAAGACAGCTTGAAAGGCTGCTGCCTTCTCTCTACAGTCATCAGCATATCTGTTCAAAAGTCTAAAAATGTTTAAATAAAATTTTATTGTTATTGTTTATTTCTCTGTCATCTATATTTCCCACTACATAACATACCTCTACACTCCCTACCCACCCTTGAATAAAGCATATCCTTTGTGAAAAGGCCTGAGTAACAGGATGACACTATCACTGAATGTGGAATGTCAGAACTAGGAGGGATACTGACCATCTACTCCAATCTTCTCATTGTACAAGAGGGGAAACTGAGAATCAGAGTGTTGCTCAAAGCAATGCCACAGGTTGTTGGCACAGTTTGGCTGGGCCCTGGATCTCCTACCCATCTAGTCTTTCTGCTATACTGTCCTGCCTTTCCAATCTGGCTAGCAAATTTGGCACAACTATGGCTCTGAACTGAGATGTTTAGTGATTATAATTTTCTAGCTCTTGAAATACATAAATTTTTAAAGACAATATCTAGGTTAAAAGTAACTCTAGAGCAACAAAAAAGTAGAGAGAAATGTGATGCAAGAGGCCCTCCAAAGTTGTCTCCCTAGAAGAGAGCATCATAGAGTAAAATGGTGGGGATGAGAATGCTGAGGCTGCAAAACCTAAACAGGAATCACCACTTTACCCAAAAGATTCCTTTATATTTCAATGTTAAGACTGATAGTAGATCATCTAGCCAGTCAGGGACAGGAGGTAAGACAGCATGCATGCTCATGAAGGCACAGTTAAAGGTCCAATCCCTGTCTAGGTAAAGCAGAAAAGTCTATTTGGTAATTACAGCTGGCAAATCTATCTCCATAACACTGCTGAGCATCACAAGAGAAACGGGCTGGCTCAGAATTCCCAAGTACATTTACAAAGGGCAGAGTATCACATAAATAGACCTGAGAGAGGATATAGAGACTTATTAGTGGAGAACTGCAAATGTAATTTATCCAAAGGTATAATTACAACAATGATAACTCTTTATGCCTAAAACCACTTTATGTCTGTTATCTCATTTGATCTTGATATTCACCTGAGGTATGAAATAAGTAATGACAAATGCAGCCCAAACTCTGCGCCCACTGTTTCATCAGCCTTCTCTGGGGGCTTTCTCTGTCAAGCTGCTGGCCAATCAAGCCCACAGCAGCACCAGGACAAAAGCCCCTGCGATGCAGTGGGAAGAGCCCTGGAGTTGGGTCAGTGGGGAAGATTCCTCCTGACTCCTCAGAGTTTCCTCCAAGGTAAAGTATAAAAAGTGCAAAGTGCTCTGGAGATGCTAGTCATTCTTTGAAGCTACAGGGGCTTAATAAACATTTGTTGATTGAGCCCCAATTATTAGTTTTTTTGATCTCCAATATGTCCAAAAGAAAGGAGCTTAAAAAGTGAGAAATTAATAAAAATATCAGGCAGAACTTGGATAAAAAAGACCCTTTCCCATTATTTTCCTTGTAAAAGTGTGGCATCATAGGACACAACTGAGAAGAATGTTTCTTTAGGCTAAGACACTAATTTCAGAGCCGGCAGATGGTCAGCACCATGATGGATGGTGGGAATTTCCAACTTCATTCAAGGGTGATAATGGAAACATTCTAGGAAATGAGGTGTTTTTGGCACCTGGTTAATCACACCAAGTAGGTGGCTGGCTGCCTGGCTCCCCACAAGTTTTGCTAGTTCTGAAGTAATGCATTAAGTAAATAGAACGAATGCTCATTTGAAGAAATACACTTCTGATTTTTTTGTTAGGAAGGTACTCAAGATTCCTCAAATGATATGTGTTCAATCAATTATTAGCTAATGACAGACCAAAGCACATTGGGAAATGTCTGACTTTACAAGGCACTATCAGCTCTTGCTCTGAAATAATAGCTAACAAAACCCTCCAACAAACAAGTGCTTCTACTACATCAGCACAGAGTCCAAGATCTACCTAACCTTTCTAACAGCAATGGGCTTTTTGGATCTTGTGAGCCATACCTAGCTGATCGTGAGGGGTCCCTTTAAATAGAATTCTGTATGTGGTAAGAAACAGGGCTCCTTCTGCGGGCAGCATGTGGGGGCCTCCCAGAAGCCCTCCTGTAGCTTCCTCTCTTCCATCGGGATCGAGCAGCACACGGAGACCTTCACAAACTATCTCTTCTCCTGGAAGCAGGGTGGGCCTTAGAATCTTAGGCTAATGAGAAAAAAAAATAGTTATCACCAACCACACTCTGGGTGTTCAAATTCTCAAGAAACAAGACAGGTTTGAGTCACTGCACGTGGGTGATGAAGCTTCAATTAGAATTGCTGTTGTCTTTGCTGTTCAGTTATTTCAATCATGCCGGATTCTGTGATCCCATGTGGGGTTTTCTTGGCAAAAACACTTGGTTGCCATTTTCTTTTCTAGTTCATTTTGCAGATGATGAACTGAGGCACAAAGGCTTAAGTGACTTGCCTAGGATCACACCGCTAGTTATTAAGTGTCTGAGGTTAGATTTGAACTCATGAAGATTAGTCTTCCTGACTCCAGGCCTATCCACTGCACCTCTTGCTACAAGACCTCAAATGATAAGGTGAGTGGTTTAGAATTAGGGAACAGGAAAGGGGGATCCTAACAAGGAATTGGTGGCCAAGTTGAGAGAGGTGTCAGAGAGTCAGTCCTGGAGAGCCCCAGGACACACTACAGTGATGTGAAAAAGACTGAAAAAGATAAGCACACAAAGCTCTATTCCAATGTTTGACTTTGACCCACAAGGCATGATGATAAAGCTGTTGCTTGGGGTCAGGGGTTGGAGTGGTCATCTAGACCTCAGTGAACTTCTGAATCTGACCACCACACTGACCAAATGGCTAGAAGCTGGGTGGGTGTGGCCACCGTCCTTAAGTTCTGGTGGAGGGAAGGCCTCGAGACTTTTAAAATGACTATTTGCTTTGTTGATGTCCACATTACTTCAGGTGGGGGAGAATGCCTCAATCTGACCAGGCAAGCTCCTTCACAAGAGCCTAGTCTTGGTTATACGTGGTCTAGTTTAAGTCTTGATCCTGGCCCCGTGGTTGGGTCCATTCTAGCACTACATGTGAGCGAAGCAAAGAGCTAGAACAAGTCATTCCCAGGAATGAAGCTAAGTGACCCCTCCAGGCTCAATCATCTCCTACCACTCTTTGAAAAAAATGCTGCAAAATACAAATGAATCTTTCATATGGAGAGCGCACACCTTTTGCAATATTACCTTCTGTATTGGGGGGAGCCTTCTACTTTCTCGATGAACAGCCTCCAGGGTCTCAATGTGCATTGCTACAATTCCTAGAAAGATTCAGAGTATTTAGGGTAAAATGATACAAATGAAGTAGAAATGAACAAATGAGTTCTGAAATCCCGTATTTAAATAGTAAAACAATACAGATGAGAATATACTGCTTTCTTCAAAGCTCAGTTCAAAAGCCCTGTTTTCGATGAGGTCTCTCCTGATATATTCACCTGTTTGGACTCCCTCCTTCCCTTTTTCTCTCCCCTCTGCTTGCCCCTATCCCAAGTCACCTAGTATTGACTCTCTCTATATTTCGTACTACTTGTTGTTTTCCCCAACAGAAAAGAAGCATCTTGAGGGGCAAGAACTGGCTTTTTTTTGCCTTTGTACCCCAGTACCCAGTACCATGCCTGGTATAGAGTAGGGCAAAAGTAATTATTTGATTCATGGATAATTTAGGTATTTATCAGAGCAGCTAAGAGTTGGGACCCTGGAGTCAAAGGACCTGAGGCTGGCTCCTAGCTTGCCTGCTTACTTACCTTACTGACCTTGGACAAGTCACAGCCTCTAGGGCTGCAGGTTCCTCATCTATAAACTGAGGGACAATCTCAGAGTAGCCTCTGAGTCCTGTTCTAAATCTATGACTCATAAGTCTTGAGTTGAACCAAAGCAGCTACAACAAAAAAATATCTTACCAAAAACGTAATTAAAAAATTCAGATGTCTGAAATACGTGCATCACTGTTACCTGGTATCATGCAGTGAAGGCTCTTGATGTGATCCTGAGTAACTCCACTCTCAGTGCAAACTTTATCAATAAACCGGGTTATGAAACGCACAACAGAATTGGCGATGTCACTGTTCTCGGAGTCCTCAAAGCCACTCTCTGTGTCATAGCTCTCGGCAACACTCCCTGCAATGCTGAGGAAGCCAGCGACAGAAATGGTTAACACTTGGCCAATGCCGGAAAGTCACTCTATTAGTTCTTTTATCCAGCTGATTAACCCAGGTCAATTTGATGGGACACCTGTCAAATATTAACATCTATATCTTAAGAGTAGGGCACTTTCTTCTCATCTCCTCTACATAATGTCTGCTGCATTCCTGGTGCCTGTTTTATTTTATTTTATTTTATTTTTTAATTAATTAATTTTCTTGTTTACATCATTCATTTTCATGAGATTTTGAGTTACAAATTTTCTCCCTATCTTTCCCTTATCCAACATCTCAAAACAGCCATCCCACTGTATACCCCCTCCCCCAATCTATTCTCTCCTATGTTCCTCCCCCTCACCCCTCTGACTTTCCAGTAGGGCAGGATGGATCTCCCTACCACAGTGCCTGCATATCTTAATTCCTAGTTGCATGTAGTTAATAATGATAATAATAATATATATATATTTTTAACATTTGATTATAGAACTTTAAATTCTAGATTCTTTCCCTTCCTCCCTCATCACCCACCCCCACTGGAAGGACAAGCAATTAAATACAGGCTGTACATGTGTAATTATGCAGAACCTCTCCACAGTGAGCATATTG
>CM053592.1:156442722-156494875 GCA_028646515.1 Pseudochirops corinnae
ACCTCTCATCCCCATCCCCCCTACTCTCCTGTGTGGCAAGATACCCAGTTTAGAGTTTATGTCGTTCCTTCCCTAAACCAAGTTCAATGAGAGTAAGGTTGACCCTTTCCCTTTTGTCTTCCTGTTCTTCCCCTCCACCTGGTACCTATTTTAACACAACAATATAAAATTCAAAAGCTATCTTCACATCTATAGGTACATGGCTTCCTCATAGATGCAATTCTGTTTATTTTCTTTACAGCCACATAGAGCTGGCATCTATTTAATTAACAACTGTTTACCTATTTAGTAGAAAATTTGACATCTAAAAGAATGCAATCAATGAAGAGAGATGCTTACAAGTATTAAGACCCTGCCCTACTTGTGCATACAATGAAAATCAGGCTATTGAGTCTTCTGTGCTTTGGACACTTCTTATGGTTTCTCTTGTTTGTTTATTTTAAAATACTCTCTGTTTCTCTGTAATTATTAGCAGAAAAATCCACAGGAAAAAAATCTAAGGAATATTTCTATAAAATCTCAGTACTCACAGCAGGGGTTCTTTTCCTTTTCTGTGTCCTAGACCTCCTAGCAGTCGGCTAAAAGTCTACGGGTCCTTTTACAAATAAGGTTTTTAAAAAAATAATTCAAGGAAATGTTAAATTTCAGTTAAGAGGTTAGTGAAGATAAAGATGCAATTTTTTTTCCTGTCCAAGTTCAAGGACCCCCTGAAATCTATCCAAAGATCTAAGGTTAAGAACTCTTGATCTACAGGAAAGGGATGAAGTTGGGAAATTGTGCCCCCTTCTTAAGGAGAGCTGCCTGTGGACAGCAAGGGCCAAGGAAGGGCTGGTGGATATGAGATCAAGGGAAGAAGATGGGCTGCTCTAGACAATAGACAAAGCTGGAAAAGTAGGAGTTGGAGCTCCCTTTCACCTGACCAATTCCCTGCTGCAGCCATTAATTACTACAAGAAACAATGACAGAATAATTAAATGCTAAAGATGACGGTACTAATTCAGAGCATAACTGGTGCTTGGCAAAGGGAGAGATCCCTTGGGTTGAAATAGTGGAGAAGCCTTCCTGGAGAGGGTCTAATCAATAGAGGCCAGATAGAGGCCAGAAGGAAAGCATGTGGGAAGACAGGCCACAAGTAAGTGTGGGGACAATGGGGACATTAGCATAACAGAATGGTAGGAAATAGGTATGATATTTAGGGTGTGATCTGATTATGTAGGGCCTTGAACATAAAGCAGAATTAATATTTGATGAGGCAAGGTAATGTGCAGTCACTTGAAGTTTTGAGTTAGGTGGCATATTGAAAACAGTATTTTGGTATACAGAACTGAATGGAGAGGAAAAGACTAGAATTAGGGATAACAGTGAGGAAGCAATCCATTACTGTAATACAGAGGTAAGGACTAGGCTGATAGCAATTGGAATGAAGAAGAAAGCAACAATGTGGGAAACCTTTCAAATTAGAAGATTACAAAGATGTGACGATCATCTATCCTGGAGATGACAGCAAAGACAAGAGTCAAGGATGATGCCAAGGTTTCCAGCCCAAGACGATGGCAGAATGATTATGGATTACCAATAGGAAAGGGTTTTGAAAAAGTTAAGGCTGGAGACGTACTTTGTGTAATCAGAATAAGCTCACACTGAGAGCGAATGAGCTCAGTAAGGAGAATGTTAAAAAGAAAGAATACTGGGAGACATCCACTTGGGAGAGGAGAAGAAAAGCAAGCTAGACAAAAAAGGTGGCAGAGGCAAAATTGGAAAGGCAGGAAAAGCAGGAGGAAAAAACAGTGCCACAGAATACACAGGAGGAGAGACCATCTCATTTCTTACCTGGCTGCACTACTTTGGGGCTTTTCTGACTATTGGGATAACCTCACTAGCCCATTGGTCTTGGTATTCTGCCTTGTCACTCCCCTCTACCTCTCTCGATGGAGGGTGGGGCCGAGAATTCCAAACCTTCATTTAAGGAGAGAGCTCAGCTCAGACATCTCATTTCTCACCTAGCCATTCTATTTTGGGACTCTGACTGACCTCTCTATCATGCTCCCATGTTGACTTCCTTTCCTCCACCCTTCCCTCATTTTCAGCTTCATTTTCTGTGTTGTCTTCCCCTGTTAGACTGTAAGCTCTTTGAGGGCAGACTGTTGTTCTTTTTTTCATATTTGTATCTTTAGTGCTTAGCACAGTGCCTGGCATGTAGCAGGTGCTTAATAAATGTTTATTGGCTATTGACTCAAGACAGAATACACAACCAGATGTTGCACAGAGGTCAAAGACAATGGAAATGTGAAATAAAGCCACTGGATGTGATGAGAAGGAGATCACTGGTAATCTTAGAAGGGGCAAGCTCGCCACAGGGACAAGTGAAAGGAAGACAGATCAGTGGGAAGGATGGATTGGAAGCAGGCACAACAGATATAAATCATGGTGTCTGACAGTGAAATGAGACACTGGACAGCATTTATCAGGAGCAATAGGATCAAATAAATCTTTTTTAATCTGGGCAAATGAGCATTCTGAAGTGACATCAAGAGGTCAAGACCTGACATTTTATAGGAAAACTGTCCCCAGTGTTATGCATTCTCTTTAATAAAATGATGCTGGCCTAAGATCATCAAACAGAGTCCACATCCTCTCTCTCCTTCCCAAACCTGTTAGTGACAATGCTGTTGCTTCCACTCTCCCAGTCTCCAGTGGCAGATGTTCTCAAGAGCTTGTTTTTACTTGTGTCCAGTGGTACCAGCAGGTTGACCATGAGGTTTGCAAAGTGGATCGCCTGACTGAAGACTGTACTCTCCTCCTTCTGCACCAGCTCTTGCTGCATCTCTTTGCTCAGTGTGGGCCACAGCCGCAGTTGCTCTGCAGCCAGGTCCATTGCAGTCTTCTCCTGGTCTGTGCTTTTTGGAATTTTCTCCTACAGAAAAAGCAATGAGAATGAAGAGAAAATACTAATCATTTTACATAGTCCAAAGAGTGAGACAGAGGTTGTTAAAAATGAATATATTTCAGTAGTTTAACATTTGGATAACTATAATGTGTTGTGTAAAAAAAAAAAAAGTAAAAATGAAGAGGTCATAATCTTTTTTTTAAATTCTAATTTTTTTTGCTTTTTTTTTTTTTTAGAGGGGGAAAGGTAGGGCAGTTGGGGTTAAGTGACTTGCCCAAGGTCACACAGCTAGTTTTTGTGATACATGTCAGAAGCTGGATTTGAACTCAGGTCCTGCCAACTCCAAGGACAGTGCTCTATTCACTGCACCACCTAGCCACCCCTGGTCATAATCTTCTTAATTCTCAGTACTTAAATGAACCTCTATGAAGAGCACAGTGAAATCTGTTCAATTAACAGACCAAGTGGTTTCCACTTTACTTACCAATATCTATAAACTGTATCACTTTCAACATGTTAATTATAGTAAATAACTGGCCTATTGCTCCTTGAAACAATGTTGAGGCGCTAGCCTTTTTTTGTATCATTATGGATGGCAGGGATGGAAAATACATTTTCTTGGAAGTGAGGATTATGCAATTGAATATAATAGTACAAAAACAATTTTTTAAGAAGAAGCATGCCCTCAGAATTAAATTACAAGTAGAACAGTAGAAGATGAATAAGTGTCGGTTTGGGTTTAGCCATTTAAAATAAATACGGAGGCCACAAACACAAACTTTAGTGTTTGATCCACCAATGACTGAAAAAAGCTCAATTTAAATGTTACTGCATGCTAAAAATGACTACTGATGGAAGACAATAGTCTAATTTGATTTCAAAAGCAATGGCATAGACACTAATCTTTAGTGGTCTATGAAGAAAGATGTATTCTTACTGAAAGTCGATTCTTAACCAAATCATATGTTCCAAAAGAAATGCAACAAAGCATGTTTCACTTATCATACAATAATCATTTAGATTATGAGACATAAGAGATGATTATAATAATTAAGTATTTACCAGCTGGTTGAATGAGAAGGAATATAATCACAATTTTCAAATGGGGTCACTGCTATGATGCTAGTTTAGTTAAGATTCTAGATCAGTAGTTCTCAACCTTCCTAATGCCGTGACCCTTTAATACAGTTCCTCATGTTGTGGTGACCCCCAACCATAAAATTATTTTTGTTGCTACTTCATAACTATAATTTTGCTACTGTTATCAGTCATAATGTAAATATCTGATATGCAGGATGTGTTTTCATTGTTACAAATTGAACATAACCCACAGGCTAAGAATCGCTGTTCTAGATGTATATTTCCAAAATCGGAATTTCCAATGACTAAACTTGTAAAGGCTTACTGTCACAATCTTATGTCTAGCGAACTCTGGTGATGGAAGAAAAACTGCAATACATATTGTTGATAAAAAGCAGTCTTTAAGCCCCTAGAGCGTAATATTTGCCCAACGTAATCCATCCAGCAATCTGTGATATATAAATGCAATGAGTCTTTCAACCAAATGTAGTGTCAAATGGTTGCCTCTTTAAAATTATCTCCTATTTTCCTACAAATACGATCGCATTCAAATGTCTGTTGAAGAACAGAAATTAAACAAATCATATCACAACAAATCTAACCTGGTCACAGAGAGTATCATGCCATCCGCTTGGCTATGGCACAATACTTGGCACACAGTGAATGCTCAATAAATGCTTGTTGATTTGGTAAAAGAAAAGGCACAATCTCTGTCCTCCCTGGCTTATAAGGGACTTCTCTGAACTATAGCTGTGGTAGCAAGAAATTTACCCCAGAGAATTGAATTGTAACATAACATTTAATCAACAGGCATTTATTTAGAGTTCCAGTGCTGTGCCAGGCACTACGCCAGGCCCTGGGGGCACAAAGACAGCCCAGGAAGAACCATGGTCTTTCAAGGAGCTTATATTCTATGGCGAGGGAGGAAAGAACATACACGCACACATGCACACATGCAGAAACATGTCACAGGATACTCTGTCCTAGGTGCATAACAGAGGTGCAGATAGAGCGCCATTGCGGACCAGATGAGGAAACCAGAACTTCTGGCTGGGGAATTAAGAAAAGTTCTATAAAGGAAATGACAGCTGAGCAGGGGCAAAAATAATGAGCTGAATTTCAACGGGTGGTAATTGGGGGTGGGGATAGGAGAAAAGATCCCAGGAATAAGGAAGCCATGAAAGGAAAAAGACAGAAGGTTGGGGGAGAATGGGCAGTTCAAATGCTCTGCTGGTGAAGATATCAATTCGCAGAATTTTAAAAGATTTCCATTTAAATTGCCAGCTGAGTTACAGACTTAAAGAGTTTCTTTTAAAAAGCAAAAAGTACCACAGAAAACTACTAAGAGGAGCTCCAATGGACAGAAAGGCCTTTTCTTGTAACTTATTCGGCTGCAGCAGGTCTGGGACCCATCCCTCTTTTATCCCTGTTTCTGTTAAATAAGCTTTACAGGGATGAGCTTTTGCATGGCTATAATTCACATTTTTTTTTGGGGGGGTCATTAAACATGATTTCAGGTAGACAGAGGAAAGGACAAAACCCATGTAACTTAGTCCTCAATTCCCAAGTGTTCTATCCTTTCCAACACCTTCATTTGTTCAGATGCTTCCCCTTCTAGTTTTTCATGATTATAAATAGCACTTCTAGAAACCATCTTTGTACAAATTACTTTTTTCCCCTTGGGATTTATATCCTTGGGATATCTGTTCCAAAGTGGAATTTCCAAGTCAAAGGGCACATAGTTTTGTAGTTCTTGTTACATGCTGCCAGACTAAGCTCCCCAAAGGTGAAGCCAATTCACAGTGCCACCAGCATTATACCACTTTAAGAGAATGTTTATAAAAGGTGAACTTCATAAAAGCATAAACATAAATGGAGAGGCTTTAGGATGTCCTTTACCTCTGTTTTTCGATACTTGTTCCCAAAAAGAGGCATAATGAATTTTCATTTGTCAAAATTCTGGGCTTATGAACCATGCAAACATGCTAATACAAATAAATATCATACTAGAAATTAACCTAATAAACAATAAGCACAAAACCCCAAAGCTATTGAGTTCTTTTTAAAAAAAAAATGATGACTATACATTTTATAATACTATTCTACTTCCAGGCTGAGTTCCCATTTTCTCACCTTTTGCTTCAGGTGTGCTGAATGATTGTCTTCCTTGGCTGAGAGGTATAGGGAGCGAACTTGATTTTGCACATTATTATAAAATGTTGTCTCCCAAAACTGTTGATTAGTCCATATGGGGTGGTCCTGCACACAGGTATAAGCAAACTGACTGACTCCAGGGGCAAGTTTCTGTGAGAACACACAAGAAAGCAATCATCAGTGTGGAAATAAAACAATTTGAAAAATTATTAAATTTATTTATTTTTAGTTTTCAACATTCACTTCCATAAGATTCTGAGTTCCAAATTTTCTCCCCATATCTCCCCTCCCCCCATCCCAAGATAGCATGTGGTCTGATACAGGCTCTACATATACATTGATATTAAACCTATTTTCACATCAATGATGTTGTAAAGAAGAATTAGAACCAATGGGAGAAACCATAAGAAAGAAGAAACACAATAACAACAACAAAAAAAGAGAGAGAGTAAATAAGATGCTTTGATCTGCATTCAGACTCCATAGTTATTTTTCTGGAAGCAGACAAATAAAACAAATGAAGTCACCCAAAGGACTATCTCTGAGCTTACAGTCTAATGAGGGAGACAACCTGCTAACAACTAAAAAGTAACAGTACATAGGACTACTTTTACATACATTCAACTCTGCCATTCCACTTGGCCAACATTAATTGCCTAAAATGTAGAAAGCATTCTGCTAGGTATTGGATTATCTGAGCTAAAGACAGAACTAAACTAGCAGAAAATGCAAAAATTGCTCATTCCAGGTTTTAAAATGCATGTGTGTGCGTGTGTCCAGAAGGGGTTATCATTGAGTTTGTTATCTGCATTTGGGGGGGCTTTTTGATCCACTTCTGTGATTTTACTGATTTATAAAACTCCTGGTAAGGAGACTTCCTCTACCAATATAGATTGGGAATTATTCTGTACCTTATTTATAGATAGTAGTCTTAGAGATCTGCCTCAGCAGTGAGAAGTTTGTCCAGGGTCACACAGTCAGTTAGTATCAGAGGAGGGATTTGAATTCAGGTCCTTAGGATTCTGAGGCAGCCTATCCACCCACTATGCCACTCTATGTTATTAAGTATTTATTTATTTATTAAGTATTTATGAAGTATTAATTAAATATTTAAACAAAATGCTGATGTCACCCTAAGACTTTTTTGGGAAAAGCCAGAAAGCTGTCCAGCTTCCTCATCCTGTCCCCTCAGCTCACACATTCTCTACAAAGAAGATCCTCACATGCTTTATTTAAAGATACTTCCTAGGGACTGATGTGCAAATATGAGGAGGGCCCCTCATTCTCCCCCCACGTCTCTTACTGTCACTCTCTGGCCTCCCCTCACCACGGCTCCTGCTCCCTCTCTCCCTTTCCCCCCCTCACGGATCCTGCTATGCCACAGCTCCATGAAGAACTGTTCTTTTGTTTCTTAGAACATTCTGCCCTAAATTTGAATTGAGATTTAAAACTTCTGAGGCTGGCTCCCTCTGAGGTGTTTATGACTGACCAGATCTTTCATAAGATGACCCTTGGGCTGCTGATTGACCTTATGATGGGCTGGAGCTTAAGGCGGTTTGAATGCTAATTTTTGCCAACTTCTCATGAAAAATGAGTGCCACGTGGCTGTAGGCAGACTTTTAGTAGATTGAAAAAAATGGAGAGTGTTGTACATCTGAAAGTGTACATTTTGAGAGTGAGGT
This sequence comes from Pseudochirops corinnae, assembly GCA_028646515.1. Lineage (NCBI taxonomy): Eukaryota > Metazoa > Chordata > Mammalia > Diprotodontia > Pseudocheiridae > Pseudochirops > Pseudochirops corinnae. The sequence continues at coordinate 156,450,526 of CM053592.1, forward strand.
TCAAAAAGCAACTTCTGTTAATATAATTTTACTTTATTTTTAGAGAGGGAGCATGATAAAGGGGAAAAAATAATGAATCTGGAGTCAGAGACTTTTTGGCTCAGATTCTACCTTAGAGAATTACTAATTGTTTGACCTTGGGTGAGTCATTAATTTCCCTGGGCAGTCAGTCAGTAAATCAATGAGTATTTACTAAGCAATTAATAGGTGCCAGGTGACAGGGCTAATTCCTGGAGATTCCAAGAAAGGCAAAAACATGGTCCCTGTCCTCAATGAGCTTACAACTAGAACAAACAAGATATTGTCAGGGTAAGCTTCAAGAAATCTCAGAGGAAAGGCATTAGCATTAAGGGGGTGGGGGTCACGAAAGTCTTCTTGCAGAAGGTGAAATTTTTGTTGAGTTTTGAAGGAAGCCAGTGAAGCCAGGGTATAGGACTGAGGAGGGAGAGTATTCCACGCATGAAGGAAAGCCAGTGAAAAAGCATGGAGCTGGAAGATGGGGTGGGGTGTAAATATAAGAGTAAATGTGTGGGGTATAAAATGTAAGCAGACTGGAAAAATAGGAAGAAGTCAGGGTATAAAAGCCAAAAAGGGGGATCTCATATTTGATCCTGGAGTCCAATTGCCCAGTTGTTCTGGCGGGCGTATTGATCCTAAATGCTACCTGGCCCTTCCACTGACATGAAACTGAGTGCTCCTTTTTGGTAACTGAGAGAGGCTCGGCTTGAGAAGCCTACTGACATTTGAGAAGTAAGGCCACTGGCACTCAAGTCCTAGCCCCACTATTACTACTCATAGTAAATAACAAGGATGGTGAAGACTTTTTTTGTTTCCAGAAACAGATGTTTTAAAAAATATATTAAACATATTTCCACATTAGTTATGTCATGAAAGAAGAATCAGAACAAAAGGGAGAAGTCATGAGAAAGAAAAAAAAAGAAAATAGACTGCTTTGATCTGCATTCAGATTCCACAGTTCTCTGTCTGGATATGGATAGCATTTCCCATCAGGAGTCTTTTAGAATTGTCTTGGATCACTGCATTGCTCAGAAGAGCTAAGTCTAACAAAGTCAGCTATCACATAATGTTGCTGTTACTGTGTACAGTGTTCTCCTGGTTCTGTCCACTTCACTCAGCATCAGTTCATGCAAGTCTTTCCAGGTTTTTCTGAAATGCTCACCATTTCTTATGGAACAATAGTATTCCATTAAATTCATATACCACAACTTGTTCGGCCATTCCCCCAATTAAAAATGGGTCAATTCTTGGCCACCACAAAAAGAGCTGCTATAAACATTTTTGTACATATAGGCCCTTTTCCTGAAGACAGCCAATCTTCTACTCAGCAAGATCAGGGTTCCAGTCCTTCCTCTGCCACATCTTGGCTGTGTGACCTTAGACAAGTCATTTACCTTCTCAGGCCCAGCCAGTCATTGAAACTGTAGGCTGCATAGAAGGTGCCAGTCTACTGGGGTAGAGGAAGGCTCCTCACTGGGAATTCCTTACACTGATGAGATCCCAAGTCTAGATCCTTCTCCACCCAAAAAACCAACCAGCAACCAATCAGTCAATTGATTCTAGAAGCAGATTTTATCAGGATCATTAAGATGTAAAACAAAACAAAAACAAACAACTCAAACCCCCAAACAAACCCACAATTAATCTCAAATCTCTTACTATAACATAACAGAATTTCTAACCCACTTCTCAAAACTTTTTGTGATCCATATGTTGGAAATGCTGGCTTTTCTTCAACACTTCTCATGAGTATACTCCCTTTGTCATGAGCTGCCCTTTACTAGGTCTAGTCCAGGTTGGATGATCAAGTTATCAGGGATGTTGTAGAGGGGATTCTTGTTTACTTAGCTGTTGTACTGGGTGATCTCTGCATTCTCTTCTGATTCTGTGACTTGTCCACAGTCACATAAGTAATAGGTAACAGAGATGGGATTTGAACTCTGGTTTTTTGTTTCCTAATCCAATACTTGTTATGGACAATATTTTCTTTCAACAACTCTAAATCTAGACAGATAGGATTGGCAAGAAGTGGTCCAAAATAAAGAAGAGATTCTCGGTAATCACAGCCCCAGTGATGACATTTATTTAGTTTTGTGAATGATAATCTCAAAGGCAACACTTTCCATTGATGAATAAAGTCATATACTCATCTGATGTGAGTACACAATTATAAAGAGCATACTTATTTTGTAGAATATGTAATATACAAATTTGGTAGCAGTTGTGGCCTCTGATATGTGAGTCACAAACATGTATTGCTTAAATAACTTTCTGAAAACATCCACAAAGTTTATTCTCTCTCCATGGCCTCTTCATATGACGTCTTTCTCACCCCACTGCTTTGATACCCTTAGTAAAGACAAGTGTGCTCTGCTCTGCCCTCTCTCCCTACCAGCAGAGGGCGACAGCAATAGGCCACAATCCAATTTTCTGTCTCACTACAAGATTACCTTTGTTCTTTGAAATAGAAATGAAGTCCTTTTATAAAATACACTTTAAACATAAACTTCTCAAGAAAACAACAAAAGTTTCACATAAATATTTTTTCCTTATAAATGGAATTTTCAGGTCTTTAAAACTCAAGGTTTTCCTTTTCACAGGTTCTGTAATTTCAGTAAACAGTGAAAACAGTTATGAGTGAGGCTATCATTGGAGCCTAAAAGCACTGTTAGTTTGAGACACAAAATTCCCTGAATGCCAAAATCTTGACTTTATGTCCTTTGATTACTCTGACCCAAGATAATATATAGTAGAGTGGAAAGAATACTGGGAGTCAGATGACCTGGGTTCAAGTCTTTCATCTATAACTTACTACCTATGTATCCCTTGGGCAAATTACTTAACCTTTCTGTTCCTCAATTTCATTATGGTGATGGCCTAAATTATCTTTATGGTCTTTTCTAACTCTAAATCCTTTGAGTATACAAGATTTTCTCTATCCATGGGAAATAACACCCAAATGCATTTTGCCTTCTATAGGAGACTGCAAATGTACTATGTTTCCCAACTGTGATGTATGTATGTATGTATGTATGTATGTATGTATGTCTGCATGTATGTATATCCTATAGAATATTTCTGCATGGAATTTTATAATACAGTTAGTTACTGAGTACTGAAAGAATAATGAAAGAATATAACCTCCTTTCCAACTCTGAGTAAGTCTGCAAGTGATTTATGAGCTACTTACGGTTCAATATTAAGCAGCGCCTCTTCCTTTCTATCTAGGGCTTCTAAAGAGAACAGAGAATGGTCTACTTGACACAACATCAATCCTGGGCTTAATGTTCAGGGGCTGGTTAAACAAGCACAACTGAGCATAAAAACTTAAGAAAGAAAAGCTAGCATAAGTGAAGGCCAAGGAAGATCAACGTGAGGCAGCCATTCAAATAAAGACCTTCCTACAGGCTTGCAGGCAACCATGTTCTAGGCACATGGAGCCTGATTATCTAACAAAGCTCTCCTCCCTCAGAGAAACAAAACTTTAGTGAAGAAAGTTGGATGTGCCAACTGCAATCAGTTACTCTTAAGGAAGGTCCAGGGCTCACACATACAAAGACTGACTGTATGCTGAGGTCTGCCTCTGTAACCACGAACCTCCTGAATACAACAGTTATTAAAGTCTGCAGATGATGGGCATTTCTACAACAAAATATCCCCTCTATCTGCTTTTTTTGGAGTTTCTGATTTTACCTATCATCTGATTATACTTTCTTTTCTAGTTATTTAAATATTAGCCATTTAAAAGTTTTCTCAATCTTTCTCTTGAAAACACTTGAGCTCTGCAGGCCACCAGAAAGCAGGTAAAGGGAAATCTCTGTTCTGTCACGAAACAGAACCATGGCATGCTGGGATGTCAGACTTGGGAGAGGCTTTTGGGATCTTCCAGGCCCACCTGGACCTCCTCATTTTTTGGGAACCATTTCTTTTGTCCTTGTCCCTAAGAGATGAAGGAATGTTTAGTTTCTAACTAAATAACTTTTTTTTACTAAGAGAATAATACAGCCTCAGAGAAAAATAGAGCCTCTGGGGGTCTGTAGGCTAACTTGAAACATGGTGAATAATGCCACTTCTTTCTTCTGGGCTTTGGTTTCCTTTTCTCTAAGATGAAGGGCTTTGACTAGAGGGTGACTGAAGTCCTTTTCAGCCCTTTTTAATGTGGCTATAAAATCCTCTATTTCCTCCTCCAGAAACGGACAGAAATGTGCAGTTCTGAGAACATCATACATTCTCAGTACTTCTTAAATAGCTTCTGCAAATACTCAGAAGAAATAAAGTGTGCATTATTTCTGGAAGGGGCAGGGTACTGGAAGGAAAGACCTTTCCCCTAATTTTACTGCTCTAGAAATTAACTTCCTACTGCTCATTACAGTGAGTGCTTTGGCTTTCTGCTCTGCTGTCTATTTAGAATTACTACATGTTAGTCACTCCTACATCTTACTGTTCTTCCCCTGTGATACCTTGTGGTAGGCACCTGGAGTACTAACTTTGGAATTTTGAAAGTTGTTCCAGAAAGACACAAACTCAGGCAAAGCCTCAAAGGCCTTAAGTTCAGGCCCAGTGATAGACAAGTCTCCTTTCTGAAGGACAGTTTGGCTAAGTGTACAGAGGCTTAACCTCAGAGGGTCAGCCACTGAGTGATGCATTTTTTTTATTCACATAGATATCTAAGGCATAGAGGGTAAGGTAGAAGGAGAACCTCTATTTTTAAATAATAATTCTTTAAAATCATCTCTAAAATAGCATGTAGTAACAAGAAAATACAATGCAAACATTCTGCATAAACCACCATTTTAATCCTAATATTAAGATTCCAAAGATAATTTTAAAAAATTAGCCCACTTCTACTTGAGATTCAGTCATGTCCTTAGCATTATGAGATATAGATAGCAAAGAAACTTAAGACATGGTCCTGCTCACAAGGACCATACAATCTGGTTAGGAAGATAACACACACACACACACACACACACACAAACGATGAAGATAGCATCTTATATGACAGCATTATTTATACACACACAGACACACTATTAAAATGAAATGCTAAACTGTGCAGACAGAGACATTTAGTAGACAACAGGCCATAATGGGCATCTTGCCTTAAAGATACTCTCTGAAGCGCACAAACAGGCCACGGGTTAGTTTGCCTCTAAAATTCTCCCTTCTACCCCTAAGCTTCTCCTACTTGAGAACATTTTTCAATTTTCATTTTCCTTATTTGAATTGATTTTGATTTCAATTCCAACTTGGGTTTTTTCTTCTATTGGTCATTCTGGGAATGGCATAGCAATAGTATATATGCCTAGCAATAGTTATCAAAGTTATCAAAGCCTGCAGATGATCGGCATGTCCACAACGAATGGCCCCTTTACCTTCTTTATCTGCTTTTTTGGAGTTTCTGATTTAGCACACCATCTGATCATATTTTCATTTCCAGTTCTCTTTGTGTAAATGTTGAAACTCAAAAAGTTACTTCATCTAGCTTTCCCCCAACTTCCCCAGACAGGCCCTGTGTAATTCCCCACATGCCTGTGGGGACCCACACAGGGAGTCCCTGCTCGTAAGGCATCCCAAGTTGGCACGTGGCATGTGTTTTCCAATATAAATGGTAGTTAGATATGTTTGAAATAGTCCTATACTTCAACTAGCTATTTATGTTTTTGTGGGTTGGTCTGGGAATCTAACCACCATCTGTAATGTTGTTCCATGGGAAAAACCAATCCAAGTTCCCCAAACCACTTATAGATGGGTTTTTTCAACTTGGGGACTATTTATATACAATAAAGTGCTAAGATAATAATACATGCAAAAGAAGTGAGGAAGGGAGGCATCAGCCAGGGTGGATTTAAACTTTTTTTCCAGTGTTCCACAACTACTCATTCCCTGCCACACAAGGCAAATCTCTTCCTTTAGAATTCTCATTTTACACATGAGAAAGTAAAGGGACAAATAAAAGAACTGCAAAAGGTTAGCAATGAATTAGTGTTAGAGGTCAAATCTCATTAAAATGAGTGGGGGGAGGGGAAGGAGAGGCATGGTGGTGGCATTTAAAACCTTTTGTTGTATAGGAGTTTTGTCCTAACAAAGTAAATAAGTCCTTGAATGGGCTATATAACTGCTACATCCATTTCTGATACTCATTATAAGCCAGAGACAGAGATTTGGTTAAAAAAAAAATTTCCAGAATAAATTCTGGGTTCAGTGACAAGTCACCAAATTCACTAGTATGCTATAAATTTTCTATCTTCAAACCTGATGACAAGAATAATTATGATTGAGGACCTATAGGATTATGACTAACCAAAAGGAGATAGAAATATGGTCATTCTATATTTATTAAGGAAAGAAAGTGGGTCAATACATGTTTATATGATGATTGACTACATGTGGACTACACTAGCCTGAAAAGTTTTCCAGTTTAAATTATAATTTGCATTTATACAGCATTTAAGAGTTTAGAAAGCATTTTTTTCCTTACAATAACCATGTGAGATGGAGAATGATTAACCCTATTTTACAGAGAATAAAACTAAGGGTTACAGAAATGAAATGACTCAGCCAAGATTGGTTCCAGGTCTCAAGTCCAGGACCACAGACCACAGATTTAGAGCTCTTGCCGCTACACCCAACTGATGTAAATATAATAGAATCTTGGCTTGGACACTCAGTAGCTGGGCAGCCTTGGCTGAGTCACCTCTCTCTCTGGGTGAGCCTTGATTTCTCCATCCGTAAGAATGGGAATAATATTTTCATCACCTATCTCACAGGAAACTGAGAAAAGTGAACTGTTTAGCATAAACATGCTATTATTATTATTATTATTTTTGCCTTTTTGGAGGGAGGAGGACAGGGCAATTGGGGTTAAATGACTTGCCCAAGGTCACATGGCTAGTGTTAAGTGTCTGATGCTGGATTTGAACTCAGGTCCTCCTGACTCCAAGGCCAGTGCTCTATTCACTTTGCCACCTAGCCTCCCCCAATGTGCTATTATTTAAAGTAGAAAACTTTTTTAGGGCAATTTACCTTAGCCGAGGCCAAAGGCCCATGTTATTGAGCACTTATGTATTGTAGGCCTTATGGAAACTGTGACCAGGCCACAGGGAACTAAAGCAAGGCATTGAGACATGGAAAGGCAAATTGACTGATTGGATAAGAGAGTTGGTCACATTGGGGCAGGTTTTGTGGCTTTTTTAGAAGCAGCTTGTCTGGGAGTGACCACTTCTCCCTAAGAGGTGAGCTCTACATGTAATTTCTAAATCATTTTTAAAAAACTGGGGAGTACCAAAGAGATCATAAAAATGGGAAAAGGACCCACATGTAGAAAAATACTTATAGCAGCTCTTTTTGTGGTGGCCAAGAACTGGAAATCGAGGGGATGCCCATCAATTGGGGAATGGCTGAACATGTTGTGGTATGTGAACGTGATGGAATACTATTGTGCTATAAGAAATGAGGGGGAGACGGACTTGATAATAACCTGGAGAGACTTAGATAAACTGATGCTGAGTGAAGTGAGTAGGACCAGGAGAAGATCGTACAAAGGAACAGCCACGATGTGTGAGGACTGATTTTGATAGACTTAGTTAGCCATTTCTCAGCAATGCAAGGACCAAAAACATTTCCAAAGGACTCATGATGGAAAATGCCATCCACACTCAGAGAAAGAGCTACGGAGTCGGAATGCAGAGTGAAGCAGTCTATTTTCTCCTTTTTTTTCCTTTCTCATGTTCATTACAATTCTTCTATGCAACGTGATGAATGTGAAAATGTGTTTAACAGGAATGTATGTAAAGAGCCCATATCAGATTGCACGCTACCTTGGGGAGAGACAGGAGGGGAGAAAATTTAAAACTTATGGAAGTAAACAAATAAATAAATTGGAAAAAAAATTGGGGAGTAACTGGAACGAAGGGGTAAGCAAGGTAGATAGTTACCTACTACACATATTTTTAAATAAAAAAAATCGGTCTCTCTGGGACACTTAGGTAATTACTTCTAGAAACTTCTGTTAAACTGTAACAATTTTCAATTCTTTAATTGACTTAACTCTCGGGTAAGATAAGGTAACAAAGAGATAGTCAAAGTTTTCTTGATAAGAGTTGAAAGATAAAACATATGGAAGGAAAGGAAGAGTTTAAGCCATGTGATCTTGGGCAAGTCACTTAACCCCAATTGCCCTACCTTCCCCCCTCCAAAAAACAAAATAAAACAAAAAAAAGAAAAGAAGAGTTTATTAGTTTTGTTGTGTGGTTTGTTTGGTTTTTTTTTTGGTCCAGTTGACTGCTTCAGGCTCTAAATCCTTTCATACTACATGAGGCCAAATCCCAAGAGGCTGTGTCATGGCCTGATAAGGGTGGGTCATTCCTGCCACCCATGGTGTGGGCAGATTCTAGAAGGTAGACCACCATGGCTATCACAAAGCTAGAAGGAAATGAAGTGCACTGCAAAGAGAACTGGTCAAACTTGGAAAATGTCTCCATTGTCCTCAGAAATTCACATGAAGTAAAGAGAATTTTTAAAAAACCACACAAATATGATTGTCATAATTATCCATGATTTTAATGGAATTTAGAACTAAACAATATTAAAAAAATGTCTTTTTAAGGGATGGTGGGGGAAGATATGGTAGTATTATATATTTTTTTTGAATATAACTTTTTTCCTTTAGTTTCCATCTACTCATTTTTCCCTAAAAACTAAACTAAAACTGAAAAAAAATATATTGTTAGCAGAATTGTGTCTGAGGCAGGGAAACCTTGTAGACATTTTCTATAAACACAGATGACTCTTAAGAAAAACAGTGATTTGGGAACCACATTTTTCAATTTTCATTTTTCTTATTTGAATTGATTTTGATTTCAATTCCAAATTGGTTTTCATCTGCCCCCAACCAGGCTAGGAATGATGTCTATGCCTAGCAGTGGAATCTATGGGCCAAAGAGTCTGAAAATGTTACTTTTTTAAAAGCAAAATTCTAAACTTTTTTAGACTAGTTGGATTATTTCATACATTATTTCATCAGTTGGATTCATTTCCTCCAACACTGAATGATTCCATCTTTTGTCACTTTGCCGAATATATGAGATTCCATAGAGTTATTTTAATTTACATTTCTTTCAGTATGATTTGGAGCAAATCAAATAAACGAGTGATTTGGAGCAATCTTTCATATGGTTGTTAGTAGTCTGAAACTCTTGCAAATTGTTTGTTTACATCTTTTGCCATTTATTTATTCATTAGAGAATGGCTATGGGTAAATAGATTTGTATTACTTTCATATATATGTATATGTATGTGTATATGTACATATATGTATCTATGAAATACTAGACCCTTGTCAGAGATATCAGGTACAAAGATTCCATCTTCCCTCCCTCCCCCCAATCTATAGTTTCCCTTCTTATCCTAGCTTTTCAATTTTGCATAATCAAAATGACTTCTTTTATCTTTCGTGATCTCCTCTATCCTTTTCTTGGGGCAGATCCTCCTTCCCACTTGCTCCTCCAAGGCAGCTCCGTTGGTGGTATATAAAACTTCCTGGCTAGTCATTAGGGGTAGCTATAAAGCTGCAAAAGTTTCACAAGGAATTTGGAGTACAAAAACTTAAGGGGTCAGGGACAACATGTTTGTATTCTGACATTCAGATGAATGTGCTGAGTCACTGAAGGCATTATTTATAGTACAGCCTAGTTGACTTTTTGCTCCACTAAGTCTTTCCCTACTTTGTTACTCCTCCATGGCTCTCCTACATGCATCCAGTGACTCCTCAAAAATTCCAATAATGCTGACTCAGGGTGAGGATGCTGGCTGCTGCAGGATGCTGTGTCTACAGATTTCTTTCAGGGAAGTGGTTAATCAGATCCTCCCTTTCTTTCTTTGGCAGATCTTCCTGTCACCTTAAAAATAGCCACAAACTCTGCAGCTGTCCTCCTTTCTAGGTTCCAACATTTATGTGAGTGCCTACTTTGAGCTTGGCCCTGAGCTAGGCACTGTTACCAGACCGTACAAACGCTTTCCAATTTCTGTGCTTGAGGCAGGCAGGGCTAGGAAATCATGAGCTCCGATAGAAAGTGAAAAAAAAATATTAAGGACCCTTCCAAACAAAATGAAATGCCAATACATTTTGCAAAAGCTTCAATTCACATTATTTGTGTTTGCAATCAGCACAATAAAGGGAGCAAGGAAACCCACAGAAAGGTTATGAAACACACTCCTCTTGAATTCTTGTTTGTTTTTTAAACAACAGCAGAGAAAGAGCAGGAAGAGAAGGCAACATCTAGTCTGAGGCAACGGAAATAACGATACCAACTTTTAGGCAGCACTTTAAGGGAATGATTCTCCACCTGTAAGTGCTCCAGGTTCTAAATCTTGGTGGAAAGAGTCCTTGAATTGGTCACTTCTGTGACCAAAAGCAGGAAATGTAAATAAGATGTGGAGCCTGAGGTGACTCTAAGGTATGATGTTCAGCTTTTTTTGGTTTCCTAACTGACCTCCCCACCTCTACTCTTTGTTTACAATCCAACCTGCATACTTTGCCAAGTTAATCTAAAGTACAAATCTAATCACTTCTCTGCTCAACCTTCAATGTCTCCCATGAAAAACACTGAATTTAGCCTGGCAGTCAAGACCCTTTAACCTCCCATTCCAGTTTTACGTCCCCTTAATTTCCTACAGTTACTCTACATTTCGGCTAATACAGATATGTCATTTTTTCTAGACTTCTTCTATGGCTCTGCTTGCTGGCTCTTCCCTGTACCTGAATTCCCTCTTCTTCATCTTATCTGCTGAAATCCTACTCGTCCCTCCAGGTGAGCTTAAATACTACCTCTTTCATGAAGTTCTTCTTGATTATCCCCCATCTGGATAGGACCTTTCTCATTTCTGGGCATCAATAAACTCTCATGCACTTATTACATTCTCCTTAGGATTTGAGTTATCAGAGTACAGCTCTAACAACCTGGCCTAAACAATGAACCATCTGAGGCCAGAGGTTGCATCTTACTCTTTATCTACTCCCACCTGTCTTATAGCACCTAAGCACAGGGTGGTTACCTACTTACCTAGTGGTGCCCTGTAAATGAAATGATAAATGAATAATAATAATGACAGCAACAATAATAACAATTTTTTTTTGTTTTGTACTGGATTTTAAACTTCTCTCAAAATATTTTGGGGGGGCGTGGCTAGGTGGCACAGTGAATAGAGCACTGGCACTGGAGTCGGTAGGACCTTAAATTCAAATCTGGCCTCAGACACTTAACACTTACTAGCTATGTGACCTTGGGCAAGTTACTTAACCCCAATTGCCCTGCCCTCTCGCCTCCAAAAAAAAAAAATTAAAAAAATATTTTTGGGCAGATAATATCTTTCTATCAAGACCAGAAAGAAAAAATTGAAGGGCTCAAAGACAAAGAAGATGAATGGGCTAAATGTATAGTTCAGCAAATTCTCAGTTGAGGCACAGTATTATGAGGTGCAATGATGGATCAGAAATGGCCATGGTGAAAGGTTACATGCACAGCAGTGCTAGCCATGGATAAATTCAGTTACTGCAGTATCAACTAATAAGTGTTTATTGTCTAGGAACTCCATATGAATCAACTGTGTGACCGAGTCGCCAAAAATGCTAGTGCACATCTGGAGTGCTGTGTTCAGTTCTGCATGACACATCTTAGGAGGAACACTAACAAGATGGAGCACATTCAGAGGGTGGGGTGACCAGGATGGAGCAGATCCTAGAGACCATACTATATAAGGATTGGTTAGATGAATTAGATATGTTTAACCCTGAAAAGAGAAAGAGGGATGAGGGGTTTAGAATGAGACTGGGACATATTATCTGTCAAAGTACTTGAAAGATCACAAGGAAGAAGGATTAGACACATTCTTCTTGCTTCCAGGACAGAACCATGAGAGAAGCTTGAGTTTGAGAGAAGCACAGTTCAACTTAAATTCTAGGGGAGCAGGTTTCAGCTCAATTCAAGGAAGAACTTTCTATCACACTTGTCCAAAAACAGAATGGGTCTAAGTAGTTGGGTCCACAGCACTGATGGTGTTCAACTCAATGACCTATTGTCGAGGATTTAAAGAAGGGATCTGCAAATATTGGGAAGGAGATTGATATTAAGTTATGGACCAAGTATCCTTAACAGAGAGTAAATGACAGGGAGTAAAGTGTCTAAGACATCACTTGAGAATCCCAGGGGTGTACAGTATGATTGAAGAGACAAATGTCATAAATATGAAAAAATCAGGGAATCTGTGGCAGGCAGTGGGTAGGGAGGAGGGAAGAAAAAAGTGAGAGGAAGGATAAAGAAGAAAAGTTAGTCTTTATGTTCTCTGGACAGCTAAGTGCCACAGTGGATAGAGTGCTAGGCCTGGAGTCAGAAGATTCATCTTCCTGGGTTCAAATCTGACCTTGGACACTTATTAGCTTTGTGACCCTGGGCAGGTCACTTAACCCTGTTTACCTCAGTTTCCTCATCTGTAAAATGAGCTGGAGAAGGACATGGCCAACCACTCCAGTATCTTTCCAAGAAAACCCCAAATGGCGTCACAAAGGGTCAGACATGCCTGAACAACAACAACAACAGAATTCTACCCTGTCCTTGGCCAACATAGGAATATTTTTAAAAGGGAGAAGACTTGAAAGAAAGGATAAAAAATATGCAGGCAATTAAGGTTTTCAATAGGGATACACAGTATGTAAATAATGTCACTATGAAGAGAATACTCATTTAAACGGGCTGATGTAGTACAGACTGTCTTCCCCACGTGGTCTTCCTAAAGGCTTCCAATCCTATTTCTGCATAACCTGATTTCTTATGACAACACTCTGGCACCATGCAGCAGGCCCAGATGTCAGCTGCAATGCATTTCCCAGAAGTCATGTCAGCTCCAATTAGCTTCCTTGATGGAAAAGATAACAGATTGTGTCTTTGGACCAAACTCCACTTTTTTCTAAGCTATAATAGGTTTGTTTTTTAATGGAAAATGATCAAGTAAACCCACTGCTTTTACACAGTTCTGCTTGGAACATAAAACTCTTTACTTGAGCCTGGCTTGTGTCATTAAACATGCAATTGTGAAATTAGTGAGTCAGGAAGAAGACAAAGCTTTGGTTTCCACACAAGTGTCTCCTTAATAATCAGAACTAATGAGAAAGCAAAACTGGAACTAGGGCACTTAGAGTTCAGACCTATGTTTGCCTAATAGAAGCAAGCGTTTGTCATGACTTACTAATCCTGCTGGAGTTGAGATGTGCAGAAAATTGGCACATTTTAACCCAAGATTTGGGAATCAGCACTGTCATAGTTACTTTATAGAAAAATCTAGATTGCACACAAAGTTCATAGGCAGTGGGATGAGGCCACAGAAAATAAACCTCAAGTTGTTTTAGGAAAAGCAAGTTAAAATGACACAATATCTTGGCTTATAAAGGCTGCATAATTGCATAACCTGGGTATAATCAGTAACATGGAAGGCAATCTAGAATGAAAACTTTGAAGAATATTTCCATAAATGGTGTTTTATTTTTATACATCTCTACATGGTACACTGGTAAATGTTTAACAACCAGCTCCTTAAAAAAAACGTATATGGGACATAATTTTAAGTTTAAAGAGCAGTAGTAACTATTTTTTCTATCACTTCGTTAAATCTTGACAATCAACAGAACAATAAATCAAGCCCTGATTTGTGACTTTGCTGATTTCTGAGGTGTGAATGCTTACACTGAAAATTTAACAATCAGTTTGAGCTAGTGCTAGCACAGCCCTGCATGTACCATACCATCTTAACTAGCCTCTCTGCTTCTAATCTCTCTTACCTTCAACCCACTGTACATACTGTGGCTGGAATATAAAGCACTGCTTTCAGCAAGCTAATTCCCTTTTTAAACACCTGAGATGGCTCTCTGTGGCCTGATTAAGTTCTAAATCTTTAGTCTGGCCTTGAGGCTTGCCAAAATCTTCCCCTCTCCCATGCAAGAAATCCTTTGATAGAGAGTCAAGACATCACATACAACATGCTCCTTTTTGCACAGTATCGTTGTTTTAGCCTTTAAGGTTTACAGGGGTGGTATAGTTTAGCAGAAAGAACAACAGATTTGGAGTCAAGGGACTTGGTTTCAAAACCAGCCTCTGCTACTTATGTGATTCTAATTAGGCAAGTAGCTTCACATCTCTGGTCCTCAGGTTCTTCCATTGTAAAATGAAGCCTTAAACTAGATCAGTGGTTCACAACCTTGCTAATGCCCTGACCCATACTCGTATGTGGGCGTATCTACATGTGGGTGGACCTGCCTGGAGACGGATAGAGGAACTGTGTCTCAGTGTCTCGGTTCCTAAGACCAGCAGAAATATGTGTTTTTCGATGGTCTTAGGCGACCCCTGTGACCCCTGTGAAAGGGTTGTCTAACCCCCAAAGGGGTCGTGATCCACAGGTTGAGAACTGCTGAACTAGATGATCTTTAAGGAACCGTGAGCTAAGATTCTTCCTCTTCTTTAAGCCTGATTATAGACTTCCTTAGTACTCCAGCCCAAGTTCTGTTTCTTCTAGGAATTTTTCCTATACAAACAGGCAGCAGGCTTATAGGAGTGATATGGAATCTGTATTAGAGACGGGGCCAGGAACTGCATGAAGGGGTATTTTAAGTTGTGGAGACTGTCAGCTCTTATGAATTCCATTGGAGTGGTAATCTGGGAGAAGACTAATTTACATTGCTGTCTCTCCCATCTCCCATCTTTCCTTTGGTTATAATCTGAAGATGCATGAAGGTATTCTCATCCTTTTCCCTGTGTTATATGTAGCTGTAACCCCTCTTCTCCTCGAACTCTAAGACACAGGAGGGTAAGTGGGAAGAGGTTTAGGAGACAGTGGGAGGATTTTTCCTTATGGATGGATTTGACCTATATCCTTTCAATTTGTACTACCTTCAGCAACTGTTCAGCCACATTATGGTGAGTATTTAAGTCTATGAATGTGGGGAGTAGTAAACAGAGAGGAGCCCACACAGATAAGGTGAAAGACTATGAGCTTTTACTGATCAGGAATTTTTATATTTAAATATTTCATCTCCTAGATTAATTCTATACCTGGCTACTGGAGACTGATGCAGATCAAGTGCTGCTACTTAAAGCTTTGAGTTTAGTAGGTGAAGGGGCAGTCTAAGTATCTCCTGGCTCCATGCCCCTAGGGCAGCCAGTGTGGATACTGGTTATCCCATGATTAGACCTTAGGTATTACACTAGCAAAAATACAGTGGCACTCTATCTTCTAATAGGTTTAAGAAAGGTACCACTTGGTCAAGAGCAGATTTGGATTGCTTGTGTTGTGTAGTGTCACAAATCACGTGGACAAATTCAGTTGTACAGAAATCCAATGATGTGGATTCAATCCAAAGATTCCTTTTGGTCCTCGTCCTTGTCTAGCCAGGGAAAAAGAGGCTACACACATAGCTTCTCCCATACAACTTAGTTATATCCTGAAAATAATAACCCTTTCACTAGATAGCCTATAGATCTAGGGGCTGATTTTACACCTAATTAGACAAAGGGAACTGGGGCTTTTAGAAAGCCATCATTGCAGGGCAAACAGACAAGGCTAAACATAGGAATAGGTAGAATTCCTTTGGAATCAAAGGCTGTATTAATGGATATTGATGAATCACTCTAGCTATTTCTGCCCCTCCCCCTTTAGTTGAAGGGGCTGATCTAACTAGGCTTCATCACTAAAAAAATACTGTAAGTTTTGGCCATTGGAGGTGAATATACAAGAAGTGGTCATATCAGTTATGTGAGGTAATCATAACTGGTAAGGGGTGCCAAAGGTTTTGGCAAATGCCCTAAACATATTAATTTTATTCATGGAAGATGTCATAAATCTGTTCAAATTTCCTTTTAAAAAACACTTTATTTTCTGTTCTAAATTCTCTCTCAGTTACTTCTCCAACCTTACCTGTGAAAAAGCAAGAAAAACAAGGCCCTTTGCAAACAGTCAAGCAAAATGAATTCTCTTATTAGCTGTGTTCAAAAAAAATATGCTTCAATCTGCGCTCTAAGTCTATCACCTCTTTTTCTGGTGGTGGATGGCATATTTCATCATGAGACCTCTGGAACTGTGGTTGGTTCCATTGTGTCGATCAGTCTTTCAAAGTTGTTTGTCTTTATGGTATTATTACTATTTTACAAGCTGTTCTCTTGGTTCTGCTTACTTTGCATTAGTTCATACAAATCTTCCCAAGTTTTTCAAAAGTCATCTCTCATCCCTCTCACCCCAATGGCTCTTTATAGTTACACACTTTCACATACACACACATGTATGTGTATGTATATATGAATATATAAACACAGGTATTATATATATAATTATACACATACTCAATTCACATGTGTGCACACACATATAACTTGTTCAATCATTTTTCAATTGATGGGCACCCTATGAGTTTCCTTCCAATTCTTTGTTGCAATGAAAAAAGCTACCACAAATATTTTTGTATATATGAATCCTTTTCCTCATTCTTTGATCTCTTTGGGGTACAGATCTAGTAGTGGTATTGCTGGGTCAAAAGGTATGCATAGTTTAATACCTCTGGGGGCATGACTCCAAATTATTCCCTAGAATGGCTAGATCAGTTCACAACTCCATCAACAATACATTAATATGCCTGATTTCTCTCAGTTTTTCCAGCATTTGTAATTTTCCTTTTCTATCATCTTGGTCAATCTTATGAGTGTAAGGTGGTATCTCAGAGTTGTTTTAATCTGCATTTCTCTAATTATTAGTGATTTAGAGCATTATTATATGGCCATTGGTAGCTTGGATTTCTTCCTCTGCAAATTGCCTATTCATATCCTCTGACCTTTAATCAATTAGCAGATGGACCTTATAATTTTGAATTGGTTTCTTATATACCTTACAAATGAGACCTTTATCAGAGAAGCTTGCTGAAAAGAGTTTTTTCTTCCACTTACCTGCTTCTCTTCTTATTTTAGCTGAATTGGTTTTGTTTGTGCAAAAACTTCTTAAATAATCAAAACTGTCCACTTGGCTTTCTGTGTACCTCTCTATCACTTACTTGGTCATGTATTCTTCCCCATTCACAGATCTGACAGGTAATTTCTTCCTTGTTGATCTAATCTTGTCAATTACTTTTTTGATTTTCAGAATTTTATTTTTGGTGTTTAATTGGGGTTTTAAAAATTTGTTGGTTTTCTAGCATTTTTAATTGTATGCCCAATTTATCGATCTGTTCTTTCTTTTATTGATAAATGTATGTAGAAATAAAAAATTTTCCTTAAGTACTACTTTGGTTGCATCCCCCAAATTTTCATATATTGTCTCATTGCTGTTATTATCTTTGATGAGATTATTTATTGTTTCTATGATTTGTTCTCTGATAAATTTATGCTTAGGATTAAGTTACTTAATCTCCAATTAATTTTTAATCTTTGCTTCAAAGGCCTTTTATTGACTATAATTTTTATTGCTTTATGATCATTAAAAGGTGCATTCAATATTTCTGCTTTTCTCCATTGGTGAGTTTTCCCCCCAATACATGGTCAATTTATGTGAAGGTGCCATGTTTTTCAAGCCTCCTTGATGCCTATATCACCTTTGAAGCTTAGGCCATCAATTTTAAGGAGAAGCAGGAGTTTTTACCTTTGCTCCTGAGACATGGTGGGGTGTGTAGAGAGGGAAGGGGCCAGTACTGGTAGCTCCTAAACATTATTTTCACTCCTTTCCATTAACTATATAACTAACACCAAAAGCCAAATTGTTGGGTTGGTAGGTATCGGGATACATTATGGTCCTGGCATTAGGCTCAGAGCTGAAGTGCTATTGGGGTGTAGAAGGTGCTATTGGGGTGTAGTGCACATCACTTTGTAGAATCTAAATGAATTTGTGCTCAATTTGAATATCCAAATGATGTCTAAAGTCCATTCCTGCTCCAAATCTATGACACATCTTTTTTCAGTTCTTTGACTTTAATCCTCACTCTTGGCAATTCTTCAGTGGATGCCTCTTGAACTCTCTTGGGTAAGTTATCTTGGGTAAGTCACTTAACCTTTCTGGGCCTCAGTTTTTCCACTTATGAAATCAGAGGTTTGGATTAGGTGACCTCTGACATCCCTTCAAACTAAGAACCTATTATCCTAAAATGTACACTGCCTGGCACCATCAATAACAAAGCCCTACAAAGTTCAAGTCTTGTTAAGCCTGCCTTAATGAATTTATGGGCAAATGTATAACCAAGATACAGTTGTATGCAACAATATGATCAATTCTTGAGTAGGAGTTGACTTTCTTTAGTAGGCTGAATTTGTTCTACCACCATCTTACTTACATGACTGATTTACAAAGGAAATTTATTAGTCACAGAAAACACAAAAGTGCATCCTAGTCCAAGAAAACTGATCACAGAATAATTATTAATAATTTAACATACTTGTCTAAAAAGTATTTTAAAGGCTTTATTAAGTCATTATATCTTGTTCTTTGAGATTGTTGACATTTTAAAAAATTAATGGCAGTATATTCTGTTGCAGGCATCTCAAACTGGGGAAAGAATAAAGATTCTTAATGCATAGTATGTGCTCTTTGAGACTAAGATATCTTTGAGAAACAAGATAAAGATAGAATATAAAGTCAAACTGGCAACTAGAATTGGAATCCACATCTCTGTACAGCAATAAATGGGATAGGAGCTGAACATGTTAAAAAAAAATTTGAAGGCCACAGCAATAGGTCAGACTGCTATTACTTAACCCCATCTCATAATTACAGAAGACCTCTTGATTGAAACAATCAATCGACACAAAGGTGTGATCTAAGTGAACAAGGCCTGGATATCTCTACTGAATCAAACAGTCAGCAGCATAAATTAGCTGTGTACAATCACTCAAAGGAACAGTGAGGTACTTATTTTTTTTGCTTTTTTTTTTTTTTTTGGAGGGGGGACTGCAGGGTAATTGGGGTTAAGTGACTTGCCCAAGGTCACACAGCTAGTATATGTTAAGTGTCTGAGGCCAGATTTCAACTCAGGTCCTCCTGACTCCAGGGCCGGGTGCGCCACCTAGACACCCCAGTGAAGTACTTTTGAGCTGCTGGATGATAGCAATGTATTTTTTATAGAGAGGCATCCCACCCTGTGAATTTAGGTAAAAAGATCTGCAGGATGCCTCTAATAGTGGATGGTTCCAGCAAAACCCTGGGATGGGAAAGCTTAAGGGGTGGGAGTGAGGGTGGGGAGAGGAGTCTCCATGTTCTTTCCACCTTCTCCACCCTATCTTAACTCAAAGATGATCGTGTGGACTTTGAAAGGTTAGAAGATACAGATTTCACCCTAGCATCCTACCAGTGCTCCTGACACAGCACTGGATGATAGCAGCACTTGAATTCTGGGCCAAAGACAAATCAGACATGCTGAGGAAAAACAACTTCAGGAGCTCCAGCAGATGTTATATCAAAGGGGAACTTCAGAAGTATTCCATAAAGTGAAAAAAGAACTTTCAGTAACCAAGAGCTGTGAATTATCCCTTTGCCCCATGTGTCATCTAAATTTGAAGCTCCTTTCTCCTGGACTTTGTATATACTGGTACAGCTTCTTGGAGTCACAAGACGAGAGATGAGTGGAAAAGCATCCCTGAAAAGGGCTCAGTAGCCATCACACAAGAGGTAGTAGTCTTCCTTGAGCACACCCAACACCCCAAGGCTCCAAAGGAAAGTATGGGAGAGAAGAGGTATTAGACTGACTACCAAACTGAATGTCTATAGAGCTGACCTGATTAGTGTTTGCCTGTGAAACCTGGACAGTCTATCAGTGCCATGCCAGGAAAATAAGTCGCTTCCATGTGAATTTCTTAGGAAGATTCTGAACATCAACTGGCAGGATTGTTGTGTTTGTCCTTCGTTTTTGGAGAGGACCATGGCATCAGAGAAATGATGACATGACTTGCATTTGACTTTGATTTGAGTGAGGGAGGGCTGTGCAAGGTCACCAGCCTCACTTTCTTCTCCAGAGCCATCTGGATCCAGTGACCAGATATTCATTTGGATGACTAGAGATGACCCAGGATGCAATGATGCAAAGGCCAGGAGACACTGGCCTTTAGGCTAAAAGTATGTGACACTGAGGTCCTTACTCAAACTAAATTGCCAAGCACTCAAACTCTGCTTCAGAGAGCACAACTCCAATGGGCTGGCCACATTGTTCAGATGTAAAACATATGCTTGCCAAAAAGACTGTTTTATGGAGAAATCAGAGAGGGCAAGCGTTCACATGGTGGTCAGAAGAAGTGATATGAGGACACTCTCAAGGTCTCTCTTAAGAACTTTGGAAC
Organism: Pseudochirops corinnae; assembly: GCA_028646515.1. Taxonomy (NCBI): domain Eukaryota; kingdom Metazoa; phylum Chordata; class Mammalia; order Diprotodontia; family Pseudocheiridae; genus Pseudochirops; species Pseudochirops corinnae. The sequence goes on from CM053592.1 coordinate 156,470,892, forward strand.
TGATTGTGCGACATGGGAGACACTGCCACAGGACCACTCAGCATGGCATGCCCACATCAGAGAAGGTGTTGTGCACTATGAGCAAAGCAGAACTGAAACAGATCAAAGGAAATTCAGGATGTGCAAGTTTAGAGTATTCATTCCAAATGTTCACATGGACTATTTGTGCCTAATAGTGGTACAGCATTCTGAGCCCGTATTCGTCTGATTAGTCACAGTGGGACACACTGAGACTTGACTCTAGCATAGTGATGCCATTTTAGTCCTCTTCAAGAATCAAGGACAACAACCAACCAACCAACCAAGCAACCAAGCAACCAACCAACCAACCTTACTGGTGGGAGAAGTGTGCCGACAGTTTAGGGGAGTGTTTTCTATCACCTCTGCTTATTCTCCTTCTTCAGTAAATACCCATTTTCCAAAAGCTAATTAAGTCTGGTTAGCTGTTACTCAAGATGGAGTACCCCAAGGGGACTCACGAATGACAGTATTAGAAAAGTCCCTGAGTCTCTCAGGGTTTCCCCTAGAATTTCAAGGAGAGAAGCAATATTCACTTCTGGGGACCTAACTTGTAGTCCAAGCAAGATCTGGAAGCATGAGTCCAGAGCCTTCAGGACCAATGGAAGAAGATATTAGTATTCTTTATTATCTCTTTTATACTTTGTCCAATAGATATTGCAGTAATGAGGAACTTACTGAACACTGGTGGTTCATTTCTAAACTAAATACTTCACTGAAAGAAATATAGCTAGGAAGGGGCTGGGTCAAGTGGGAGACACTGCTAATTAGAGGTCTTAGTGAAAATCTAGAGTAGGTTCAGTAGGTATGTAAGAGAGAAGGAAGCCATGGTAAGGAGGCTGTTCTCAGATAGAGACAGCTCTAAGTTTGAGAATAGAGTGGCAGAATATAATTTGTTATAAGATCCAGGGTATGATTAGGTTGGTACCTCATAGAGAGTGGAAGTGAAAAGAGTTAAGAAAGAAGAGATAAGGAAGCTGAGGAACTGATGCCAGATTGTCTAGCAGGACATCAACAAAGATAATGACGTCACGCAGGGATGAAGAGGAGAGAAAAATGCAGGAGCCAAATGCCCAAGTCTACTAGAAAGGTTGAGGTGGATTTGTAAACCAGCAAATGCCTTGAGTAATTCTGAAGTTGATATAAATAAGTAATAAGGATTTTAAGAGAAATAATCAATATATTACGGGAGAGAGTAGGGATCCAAAAAGATATTCACAGATTGGAAAACTGGCTCAAATCTACCAAGACAAAATTCAATACCCACACATCCTTCAACTTAAAAAAAATCAACAGTAGAAGACCAGGATAGAATGGCTCAATAGCAATTCACATGAAAAATACCTTGACACTTTTGTGGACTACAAACTCAATTATGGGTCAAATATGTGATAGAAACATAATGTCCAGAAAAAGGAAGGTAATAATCCTTCCACCTTGGTCAGGTCACACCTAGACTACTGAATTCAATTCCAAGGCACCACATGTTAAGATTCCATGGAAGACTGGAACTCTCCTTAAATTCTCTTTTTATTAGTATATGTTTTTATGTATGTGTATATGATACATATATATACATATAAATTATACACATTTATTGCATTGAAGGCAATAAAGGATGTCTTTAATATTATGCTTTTCTTTTTTTTGGAGGGGGGAAGGCAAGGAAATTGGGGCTAAGTGACTTGTCCAAGGTCACATAGCTAGTTAAGTGTCAAGTATTTAGGCTGGATTTGACCTCAGGTTCTCCTGACTTCAGGGCTGGTGCTCTATTCACTGTGCCACCTAGCTGTCCCTATGATTTTTCTTTTTTTAGTTTTTTTTTCTGCTTTTCTGCATTTATGAATTTTTATGACCCAGAACATGAACTTTTTTTTTTGAAAGGTAACATGTAAAGCTAGAACTATGTATACTTTCTATGATTCTGATTTGGAAATCAGGTCTATCATACTCAACTTGTAAAAAAATCTTTGATTACTTTTTTAATATTTTTGTTAGGTTTATCCAGGTGTGAAAGAGGTATACTGATATCCCCAACAATTAGTTTTAATATGGGACAATATTTAGGCTGAGAAGATATGGTACTACACAAATAAGTTTTGACTGAAAAAAATGTACAAAAAAGAATTTTCAGTTCCATTCCTGTCTGAGCATATTCCTCCAAAGGTCAGGTTGAAACACTGGTTTAAATGGTGAATGGAAACGCTTCTTAATAAAATATAAAAATTAGTTGTATGACCTAAAAAAGTTGCTTCCTCTCCAGGGACCTTAAGTTTCTTCCTTTGAAAAATGAAAAGATTGGACTAGATGGTTTCTAAGGTTGCTTTTAGGTCTGTCATTCTCTGATTCTGTATCTACTATGGATAATTCCCAGTTTTTCAGGGTAGGTAATCTCCCACGGAAGCAGTTTTTCAGAGAAATAATAGAAATGAACATCATGAAAAGAAAATATAAGTACACAGCAATTTGTGAAGAATTTCTGTATGACTATTCACAAGAGAAAAGAGGATGGTGTAGAGCACTCAGAGGAGAAAGGAGTGAAAAAAAGGAAAAGAAATAAAAGAAGAAAGATGAGAGAGCCAAGTGAAGAGGACACTGATTTTCGAACCATCCCCAAGACTCTGGTTTTGCTGGATGTATCTGCTATAATAAATATTTTAACACCCATCAAAGACCAGAGTTTGATGCGACCCAGCAGTGGTGTTCTGGGCCTTTCTTCACTCTCAGAACTGTTTCTCTGCTAAGCCGGCTGACTTATTTAGAAGACTGATACTGAATTTTAGGGAAGATAATAAATAAAGATGCTTTAGTCTTTTTGCCAGAAATGTTTATCCTCTGGGACCTGTCATAGGAAAAGTAATTTATACAGAATTAGATCTGGAAAAAACAAAATTCTTTGTCTATTTTTAAGAACATTTTCTTTTCTTTTACATTTTACAAGCCAGGGGAAGACTTTTTAGAGCTCCACTTATTTTTACATTTGTGTAGTACTCTCCTGAAAACACTAGATCTGGAGACAGGACCCGAGTTCAAGACTCAGCTCTGCTGTCACTTCCTAGCCATGGAATACAAGGAGTCACTCACCCTCTTTGAGCCTTAGCTTCCTACCTGGAGAATGAAGTAACAACACCTGTGACATGCACTTCCTTTGGCCGTCGGAAAAATCAAATGAGAAAAATAACTAAAGCACCTTATAATTATAGAATACTATGTGAAACACTATTGTTTTTATAGCAAGAGCTGGTTTTTCTAGCAGCCAAGTGGAACCGTGGTGAGAGCTCTGGACCTGGAGTCAGGCTATCTGAATTCCAGTCTGGCCTCAAAGCCTCATTAGCTGTGTGATCCTGAGGAAGTCAATTAACTTCTCAGCCTCCATTTCCTCATCTGCAAAACAGACAGACTAGGAACACCTACCTCCCAGAGTTGTTGCAAGGAATAAATGAGATAATGTTTGTGAAATTCTTTGTAAAACTTATAGCACCATATAAATGTTAGCTATTATAACAATAGTAATTATTGTTAGTCGCTACAGTATGACAGCTGATGGTCATGACAATTCTGTGACCTTAATACTGAACTGACTCCTCAATCACCAAAGAGTCAAGTCGATTTGTTAGCAATTCAGGAACAAGTATATTTTACTGTGTGCTAATCCTTTGAAGATGGGTAATATAGCAATGAAATTATTTTAATGGTCCTAAGCTAGTCTGGTATTTAAGGGCCTCCCCAAGCTGGAGTCATGCTACCTTTCCAGCCTTATCTCCCACCAATTTAAGGGAGGCAGTACAGTTGAGAGAACACTAGGGTCAAAGGACCTGAAGGACCTGAGTTCAAGTCTCACCTTTGATGCTGTGTGATTGTGGGCAAGTTGCTTAACTTTCCTGGGCCTCAGTTTCTTCAACTCTACAATGAGGGCAATGGACTCAGTGGTCTCTAAGGTCTATGTCAGCTGTGTCTTTATAGTCCCTCATGAGTCCTATTCTCTAGGCAAGCTGGTCTACTTACAGCCTGCATGGCCGTGTTTGTTTGTTTCCTCTCCCTTTGACTACCTATGCCTCTTCTCCCACCTCCTTCATCATACAGGTTGTGTTCTCTTCCAGTAAAATGTCAGCTACTCCAGAGAAGGGAACATACTTCATCCTTGTGCCCTGCCAGTGCCTTGCATGGGGCCTTTCACATACTGGGTTCTTGCAAATACTTGTTGGATTGGATTATACCTTTGCCTCACGGCCCTACAAGGTGACCTTTCTCAGACCCAACCAAACACTCTGGACTTCTCTTAGGCATCTGTAATAGTTCTTTGGGAATGTGCTGTCAGCAGGTCAGCTCCATGAGGTCAGGGGCCATGGAGAAGACTAGGAGTCGGAAGGGATCTTAGAAATCCTCTGGTTCAACACCATCATTTTATGGAGGAGGAAGCAGAGGCTCAGAATCGAAGAATGAATGGCCTAACTCCACAAAGGGAGTGAAAAGAGCAGAGCAGGGGCCTGAATCCGGGCTTCCGCCTCCAAATCCAGGGTATTTTCTATATGGTCATGCTGCCCTTCTATCCTGCACTGCCCCATCGCAGCCATTTATGTATAAGAACAGAAGGGCTGGTGATATACTTCTGTCTGCCTAAATAGCTGATTAGCCAGAACAGAACTTTTCCTAATGGCGCACCAACTAGAAGAGAGTTTGTTAAATCACATTTGCTGCGTATAAAAGCAATGGAGAAAAGCTAGAGATGTAGTAGTGTCTTCAGTCAGAAAGAATAAGAAAGCTCCCCCTGCCCCCACCGTTCTGCCACAACCTCAGATTCACTCCATCTTCTAGTTCACCACAGCTTTTGTCGGCAGGCTATTCCTAGGTAATAGAGTTTAAAGGCATCTTAGATACCACAGATCTGTCCATACCACTAAAAATGAGAATATGAGATGAAGGTCAGAGATAGTAGATTTTAATGTTGCTAATTTAATATTCAAAGGGAAGGGCAGGCTAAGAGAATGAAGGAAGCATTCTCTTAAAATAATGGCAGCTACAGAAACAAAGCAATATGAATTTATAGGCCAGTTCTGATTTTCTGTTGAGTTGACATATATTTGGCAAACTACACTTACACAAATTATTTTCTCAGGTGTTGGTTCAACTGATTTTCCATTAAGAAACCCTAAGTTTGTTTCCTTTGGGCTTCTGCTTTTTAAATTAGAAGGGAGAGTCAAGCCTGGAATTTCACTGGGAAGAGAAGGCACTTGCCAATTCGGTATTTGTTATGATCGTGAAAAGTCAAAGTTCTGAAATCATCAAGCGGGAGATTTCTTTAAGAGACTTAAAATTTATATTTCTTAGCCATAAAATCTTAACATGGAGGACACGAGCTCTTAAGGGGGTTTTGGGGATAGATTTTGTTTTGGGGGGTCTGTGAATTTAGATAGGAAAAATATGCCTTTATTTTCACTAATTAAAATTGAGCATTTCCTTCAGTTATGAATGTAGGCAACAAAACATTATTCTGAGAAGGGGTCCTTAGGTGTCACCAGGCTGCCATAGGATTCAATAACACAAAGAGTTGAAGATTCCCTGCTTTAAAGTAACTCTCATCTCCTATCTTTACTTAACCTCCCATTAAATCACAGCTAATTTCATAAAACACTATCTCCTGAATGACACACAATTTATTTCAAGTGCTCTCAGCTACACGCTGTAAGCTGAATATTCCTAGTCTACAATGCTCACAGTGAATAAGTCAGATTCATGTTGACTTGTCAACCCAAAATGGTTTCAAATGTTTTGTGAGTCTACAATTTAAATAAATGTGATCTTTTTTGGTTAAGAGGCTAAGTCTGCATAATACCTGACTCTGCAGTCAGTAAGGCATTCTGGGTCTTCCTATGACCTATTTTTGATGGTTTTTGACATGTACTTAAACTCAACTTTGGAATTCTTCAAGGTTTATCTATTGTGTCCTTGAGTTAAGATCAGAGAAAGGCATTTTCCTTCATCTCTTTTTGCTTGTATTGAAGTGGTAATTTTGGTAAACTACCCCATGTGAGGGGAATGAAGAGATCTGAACCTCTTATGTGGAGTGGGTCTAAGAATGACCTGACTAGAAAGCCCACATGTTACCTCTTCCAAGAAGTTTCTTCTTAGTAGGAAGTGACTGTTCCTTCCCTGAACCTTTCATAGCATTTTATTTAGACCTCTTCTATGTAGTTATTATATGCTACTTTTTGTGATGACCATTTGTGTATACTTATCAACCTCCCTAAAAGCATAGAAGTTCTGGAAAGCAGGGGCTATGATTTTTGTGGTTGAGTTGTTTCAGTCGTGTCTGACTCTTTGTGACCCCATTTGGGGTTTTCTTGGCAGAGATACTGGCATGGTTTGCCATTTCTTTCTCCAGCTCACTCTGCAGATGAGGACACTGAGGCAAAGAGGGCTAAGTGACACAGAGGGTTAAGTGACTTGCCCCAGGTCACACAGCTAGAAAGTGTCTGAGGCAGGATTTGAAGCTCCTGCCTGTAGACCTGGCACTGTACACATTGTGCCAACAAGCTGCCCCTGGGGACTATGATATTAAATGCGTGATAAAAAGGACTTTCCTTATACTACCTCATTATGAATATTATTATTCCCACATTACACGTGAAAAAAACCAAGTGACTTGCCCATGGTAGCACAACTAACATCAACAAATGAGTGGATGAATCAGAGACTCTTCAGGACTGGAAGGGACTTCAGAGACTACCTGTTTTAGTTTTGAATGATTCTAGTACTTGAATGAGAATGCCTTCTACAGCATACCTGACAAATGGTCATCCAGCTAGAATACCAGTGGAATAGGTAGGTGTATACCTCTAACGTACCTCTTGAGTTGAGACACTCCAATTGACTCTGGACAGTTCTGACTGTTAGCAAGCTTTTCCCTAAGTCAGACCTCTTCAGAATTTGCATCTATTGCTATTAATTCTGTACTCTGGTGAGAACAAGTCTAATCCCTGTTCCATATAACCATGTCCAGGTAAAATGCTGCTTGTCCTTTGGACCATTCCTGATATGGTATGATCTCTAACATCCTGGTCATTTACTTAGAACTGAATGCAATATTCTAGCATTGTCTGATCAGGGCAGAATATAGGAGAGGACAGCAGAGGGGAGCCTGGCCAAGCCTCAGGTCTGGATCACTCCCACCATCCACTATCTTCACTCACGATCACATTCTGTTCCATGGAGCTAGAGGAATCACAAAACCGTGCTGTTTGGGTCCATTACACATTTATGTGACACCATCTTAACTGGGCCCCCTCTGTGGCCCTCTTTGTTCATTCACCACAGTGACCTTTCCTATAATTTTCATCCCTTCTCAAACTCTTAGGGTTTCCCTTTCCCTAGTCTCTCAGCTGAGAATCTTGTCTTATACTTCACTGAAAAAACAAAAACAGAGGCCATTCAACAAAAATGACCTCTTTTGTCCCCCTTCTCCTCCTGTCACATTACTCAGATGCCTTTGCTACTTATCTCCTCCTATACCTGCCTCTCAGTCTCCCAAACTGAGCTCATCTCTTCCTTCACCCCCAACCTGTCTCTCTTCCTCCCTTTCCTATTACTCTCGAGGGTACCACCATGCTCCCAGCTGTCCAGCCTCCCAGCCCAGGAATCCTCTCCTACTGCTCCTTGCTCTCACCATCCACATCCAATCTGTTGCCAGGGCCTGTCGATTTGACCTTTGTGCTATCTTTCTCTCCTTTGGCCCTGCCCGACTCTAGTGCAGGTCTTCATCACCCCACGCCTCTGGCCCTGCCTGATCTCTTGCCTCACATGAGAAGAGGAGTGAGACCTTCCTCTAAGCCTTCCTTCTACCTCTTGCTGCATGTGTCCCTGGGGCATGACTTCCCTTCATCCTAAATCTTTTCCTTTCCCACTCCCTCCATCTTCCAGCAATCACTGAAATCTGGCTCTCCCTTGATGACACAGCGTCCTTGGCCATCCTTTCCAGTACTGGCTGCACCTTCACTCATTCCCCTTAGCTCACTGGCTGAAGTATGTGCAGTTGTATTACTGCTTGCTCTCTACCGCTACTTTCAGGTTGTCTCTCTACTTCCCATCATTCAGTAACCTCCCCTCTGCTCCTCAAAGTCTGCTCTCTTACTAACAGACTTCAAACAAACATACTGACTCTCCCTTTAATACCCTATCCACTTAATTCCTCAATCTACTCACTTTCTATTACCTGTTAATCCATTCCACCTCAACCACATACAAAGATGGTCATTTGATCTTGCCATCACCTACAAATATACCACTTTCATATTCAAGAATTCCAAAATCCCTTTCAGTGGCCACAATCTATATAAGCTTTTCACCTCTCCCTCTGCTTTCCCTTACCCAACCATACTAACCCTTTGTCCACACCATGACCTCCAATCTGTTGTCCCCTCAGTTCTATATCAGGTCACGTCCCTTGCACCAGCCACTCTCTCCTCTTTTCCCCATCTTGACCATTTGGTAAACCAGTTCAATTCTATATTGTCTTCTTCTCTTGAGTCCCTGGTCCTCTTATTATAGCACTGATTGTGCCTGACAAGCCTCAGTTTTCGATAACTCCCACTATCTGCTACCTTCACTCCTATATACATGCTATCGAGTATAGGTGGAGAAAATCACACAACTGTTCTAAGTCTACCATAAATTTGTTACCCATCTATAACTGGGTCCTCGCTATTCTTAGGTAACTCTTCTATATCTTCTTTATCAACTCTCTATCCCACTTTCCACACAGTTGCTCTTCCAGACCATTTTTTTCCCATGGCTCCCTTTCTGCCCACCTTCTCACCTGAGAACCTTGTCCCATTTTTCAGAAAAAATTGAGGTCATTCTCTTCTCCCCTCTCCCTTATCTCATATCACTCAGATGCCTTTTACTACCACCTCCTTCACCCCTGTCTCACATGAAGAGGTGGCCTTACTCCTTACCAAGGTCCTCCCCCGAACCTGCACAAGTGATCCCATTCCATTTCATCTCTTCCAATAGATTTTCTCCTCTGTTATCCCCATTCTATCACTTATTTTCAATCTCTCCTTGTCTACTGTCTCCTTTCTTACTTTCTACAGACATGCTCATATCTGAAAATTTCATCAATTTGTTTCATCTTGAAAAAACCCTCACATGATCCCTCCATCCCCATTTTATATCATCCTATTTCCTTTCTGCCTTTTGTGGCCAAACTCCTTGAAAAGACCATCTATAATAGGTAGCTCTCTTTCTTTCCTCTCTCTTCTTAACCCCTTAGAATCTAGTTTCTGACCTCATCATTCTACTGAAACTGCTCTCTCCAAAGCTGCCAGTGATCTCATAGTTGACAACTCCAATGGCCTTTTCTCAATCCTTATTCTCTCTCTGCAATCTCTGATACTGTTGATCTCCCTCTTCTCCTTCTAGATTTTGAAGCAGCATTCTCTTGCTTCTCCTCCTATGGATCAGACGGTTCCTTCTCAATGTCCTTTGTTGGATCCTCATCCACATCATGCCCTATAAACATAGGTGTCCCACAGAGTTCTGTCTTGGGTCCTGTTCTCTTCTCCCTCTATATTACTTCACTTGGTGATCTCATCAGCTGCCATGGATTTAACTACCACTCTAATCTGATAATTCTTAAATCTACTTATCCCACTCTAACCTTTCTGCTGACATCCAATCTTGATCTACAACTGTTTTCTGACATCGTGAACTTGATGTCCAATAGACATCTTAAACTCGACACATCCAAAACTGAATTCATTATCTTTCCCTTTAAACTCTCCACCCCTCTTAACTTCTCTTTCATTTAGAGGGCATCACCATCCTCCTCATCCCCCAGGCTCAAAAATCTATGCATTAGCCTTGACTCTCTTATTTCTTACCCCACCATATCCAATCTGTTGCTAAGGTCTGTCTATCTCATCTTTGCAACACCTCTTCAATATGATCCCTTCTTTCTCCGATACTGTCCCCACCCTGGTGCAGGCCCCCATCACCTCACATGTGGATTACTGCAATGGTCTGCTGGTGGATCTGCCTGCCTCAAGTCTTCCCACCCCAATTCATCCCTTGTTCAGCCACCAAAGTGATTTTCCTAAAGCTCAACTCTAACCATGTCATACCTTTACTCAAAATCTAGTAGCTCCTTACTGCCTCCAGGATCAAATACAAAATCCTCTGTTTGTCGTTCAAAGTCCTCCATGACCCAGTCTCCCTACCTTTTCAGTCTTCTTCCACCCAACGTCTCACCATGCATGCTTCCAGGCTGTTTCATGAACAAGACACTCCATCTCTTGGCTCTGGGAAGTTTCTCTGACTGTTTTCCATACTGAATGTATTGCTTTCTCATCTCTACCTACTGACTTCCTTGACTTCAAATCTCTATTAAAATCCCATTTTCTACAAGAAGTTATTTCCCAACCTATTAATTCTAACACCTTCCTTCTTATTATTGCCTATTTTCTTGTAAATACAAGTTGTTTGTATATTTGTTTGTCATCTCCCCATTAGACTGTGAGTTCCTTGAGGGCAGGGACTCTCTTTTGCCTCTTTTTGTATCCCTTGCTCTTAACATAGGGCCTGGCACACAGTAGGCACTTGATGGTTATTTACTGACTACTAGAACAGCATGTTGGTTGGTTTGTTTCCTTGATACAAGTATCTCTCCATTCCAGTCTATTCTCCGCTATTCCCAAAGTTCACATCTGACTATGTCATCCCTCTACTCAATAAACTCCAATGGCTCCCTACCACCTTAGGATCAAATATAAAATCTTCTGTTTGGCATTCAAAGCCCTTCAAATCAGATCCAAACATTTTAGACTTGTGAAATTGAGTTTTTTTTAATTCAAGGGGAGATAATTATCCCTTATTAAATTAAAATACTAAATGTCATGTTATTAGATTCAAAACAATGTTCGATCTACCAAGTTTCTTTTGGATCCTAGCTTTCTCAGTCTGTACTAGCTAATCCTTTTGGCTTTGTGTTATCTAAAAATGTGACAAGCATGTCATCTATACCTTTATGCAAGTTATTGATTAAAGCAGTGCAGGGCCAGGCACAAAACTCTAGGGGACTTCCTTTAGAGATCTCCTTCCAAGTCAACAATGAACCAATAGTGACTATTTTTGGACCTAGCCATTTGTCCAATTCTAATTCCACCAAACTACACTATTGGTTCAATTTTTTAAAATTCCGAATTTAACCAACACCCAAAAAAAAAAAGAACATTTTCATATACAAAGCACACCAGAAAAAAGAGAATTATATGGAAAACCATCACTCTCTAGTTAGCATAGTTTGTTCTTTAAAAACTGCATATAACACTAACTTTCAAAGTTGTCCTGTTTTTCTGAACTTCCTTCTATTATCTTCTGTGCACTTAGAGAAACATACGAATGGCTATTTTTTTTCTTTTTTTGGCAACATTATTAGTATATAATTTTACTAGTGTCTAGCAAGGATGCCTTCATATTATCTACAGATACAGCATGAAAGACTTTGTCAAACATTGTTCACCAAAAAAGGCAAAAGCATACAAAGAGTAGCATTACATGCTGCAACACATTGATTACTGGGGGCTAATGACTTTGAGAGAATTTGATGCCAGTAATCTAGAAAATGAAAAAAAAAAATTTCTGTTGTCAAAAGCATGTCAGACCTGAGTTTCTGCTTGTCAGTGAGACTTTGCAGCTAAAGATGCATAAGCAGGAATAAACATGGACTATTTACTATGTAAAAATGAAATTAAAACTGGAAAAAGCAAGTCCAAAACAAAATCTCAGTTCAGAAAGCCAATAATTCAGTGGAATGAATTGAACAACACATTCCCAAGATCTGAGCAAAGAAAAGACTAGGTAGATAGTGTCACAAGTGGAAATTCTTGCATATTTGCACCTGAGGTCAAGCTTTAATAGGTAAAGATTAGATGTAGGTAAATGATATACTCAGGTTTAACAAGAACTGCAACTATTTAAATTTTTCCACAAATAAGTGAATGAATACAGAATGTGGTCACATTCTCTTTAAAAGAGGCAGAAATCTCGACAAAATCTTGGAAGTTTCCACACCCCTGGCGCTATCACACAGACTGAGTTATTAACAGGATTGTCTGGCTTCTCTCTCTGTGGTGCTAGGGCAGGGAAAAGAAATTCTCAATATTTGTAGAGGTTTCTGACTTTTATGTGGGGGAATTTGCCTAAGTAGACATTTACATTATGTTCTAGAAACAAATTCCAAAAAGGTAAAGAGCTGAAAGTTGCCCAGTTTCAGTGTGGCTCCGATAAATAATGAAGATGATGAAGAACAAAAAACTGGTGACTAAGCCTGATACTAAAGAGAAATCTTATTGCATTTTTATGACTATGATTGCATTTTGTCAATGTTTCCATATAATATTCTTGTAGATTAAAGATAAGAAAGAAAATTAAATAACTAGCCTTTTGAAAAAATTAACAAGTTCACAGAGAGGTTTATTTAAGACTAAATATATGAACTGAAGTTTTGAAAGCTTTCTGAAGAAAGAGCATGCATTTAGTTCAAACATAAGCTGGGTTGGAATATTTTTCTTCTTTTCCTAGGTTTAGAGAGAAGAAAATGAGAAGATATATCCATGAAATTTTAAAAAATGCATTCTGATTACTCCTTCCTTTTTATTGATTTAGGAGGCCCAGTTTAGACTGATCTATTTGAACAGAAGGCTCTGAATAGGGAATAGAAGTTGAACAGGGAATATTTTGTTTTTTTTTTAAATCTTTGAATTCCCGTCATGGCAGAGGGCCTTATAAGGGTTTAATAAAGGTTTATTAAATTGAATTTAAATTAAGTGAAAGCAATATGTTTAAGCAAATCAGAATCAACTTATTTTAATCTCATTCATACTTACCCTATAGAAAGCACTTGTCAAAGGCAGTAATGCTGCTGCAATGTTATATTCTTCTAAGGTTGAACAGTCCTTAAACAAAACAAAGAAATAGAAGCATTATTACGGACACATCCAGCTGAAAGACCCAGTCTGAGAAAAGCCAGTTGTGGCATCCCTCTGTTGCCCTAGTCTTAGAGCAACTTCTAGGAATTTATTTTGGCACCTGTCCATTCATTACCCACTCTGTCCATACATTTCAGGGCAAGAACAAAAGCGTTATTACTATTTTTTTACTTTGTCTTTCCCAGTACTTAGTAAACGCCTAGTGTGTACAGTTGTAGGTTCTTACGAAGTGCTGGCTGAACTGAATTCTAGATTCCCTAAACTTCTTTCCTGTGGACATATAAGAGGGAAGTTTAACACAAGGGAGACACAAAGGGCCAGATGAAAGAATCCATGAGACATGTACAACATGCAAGCTTTTGTGCCACGTGATCATCACCCCAAATGGCATAACCCAGGGTCAGAGATCTGGGGTGAAGGGAGGGGGTAGTCTAATGCCATATACAGCCCTGAAAAGACTCTGCTGGGAATGACACACTGGTCTCAGGTCTGTCACTTTTCTAGCTCTTTGTGACCACTCTCCATACTCCCCAGACCCCTTGTTCTTGGCGACACGCACTATGTCTCTCTCGTTCCTTCCCCCTCCTCCTTCACTTCCTAAATCCAACAAAGATTTATTAAGTAGCACTGATGGAATAGGTACTGGGGATAAAAAATTGAAAATGAAACTGCACTTGCTCTCAAGGACCTAATATTAGTTAATCAACAAGTTTTTATTAAGCACTTCTTATGTGCCAGGCAATGTGCTAAGTGCTGGGGATACGAAGAGAGTAAAAATAGAAAGTCCCTGCCTCAAGGAGTTCACAGTCTAATAGGGGAAATAACACGCAAACAACTATGTACACAGGGAAGTAACCGCAGACAGAGGAGACTAGCAGTAAAAAGGGACCTGGAAAGATGTGATTTGAGCTGAACCTTGAAAGAAGTCATAGAGTCCAGGAAATAGCTATAAGGAGGGAGAATATTCCAGGCAACAGGGACAGCCAGAGAAAAGGTAATGTCATGTGCAAGGAGCAGCAAGATGACCAGTGTTACTGGATCACAGACTATGTGGAGGGAAGCAAAGGCTACTGCATTAGTCTGGGAATGAGGTGACAAGAATCTGAACTAGGGCAGGGGCTGTGTGAGCAGAAATATGGGACAAGTGAGAGATTTTCTGGAGGTAGAAAGAAGACCTAGCAACAGATTTGATATGTGTACTGCGGAGTCAAGAACGACACTGAGGTTGTGATCCAGCGAGTCACCCACCCTAGGAGGACAACAGGAACAGGGACAATGAGACTGAAGTTACCTTTCTTTAATTCTGGTCCACTGGGCCTTTTCTCTCGACAATCTCAATTTACCTCTTCCATTTATTGCATAGTTCTTTATTATTTTCTTATTTCTCTGGCTCTAAAAAGATGCCAAGCACTCCCTAAAGGCAGGTACACTTTTGGATACTTCTATAACCCTCCAGCATCAAAGACAGTGGGCATTCTTAAGAGCACGGCAGGTTGCTTAACAAATGCTTGGAATTAAATTGAACCCCTGTCACATTCTAGGTCACAGTTTCCTCAATGCCAGTGCCAAACTACATTTTAGAAAAGCAAGCCTATGACTGGAAGTTGTTCACACGTGGAGGAGCAATTTAACAACAAAGGAAAACATAAATTGCAATAGCAACAAAACAGAAAACAAGCAAACTCCCAAAGCAAAAAACCTACCTCAGTTAACAGTAATTGGAAGCACATGGAAAAAGCAATTTTTATGTGTTGTGGCTAAGATATTCACAATAAGGGTGCAATTCTTTAAACATTTTATGGAAATTTAAAAGATAAATGGAAATAAATCAAACCCACGAATGAAACTTTTTGTTTAAAATTTTTATTTTTGTTTAAGCTACATAAATATTTTATCTCATATGATCTTTTGAGGTGAGCTAGTAATATATGCTAAATATTTTTTTTCTATTTCAGAGGTACTCTGAAATGGGGACCCTCTACAGATTTTGGAGTTGGGACAAAGAGCTAGCCGAAACCTAAAAGAAGACACTGCTGGGGGTGGGGTAGAATGTGTGCCATTGAGACTGTGTACCCAGGGCTATTCCTTCTCTTTTCCACCTCCCTTGCTACTGGGTCAGTTATCTATGATGCTCTGGGAAGATGGAGGTAGTTGGCTTTGCCAAGGAACTTATCTGGGGGTTTGACTTCCTGGGGAAAAGCAAGGGCATGCGAGGCCTGGTGTGCAATCATGGAATAGTAGGAAATCCCTCTCTCCTCCCTCCCCCCCGACCTGAAATCAGAAGACTTGGGCTGAATCCGTCATGCCACATACTATTCATGTGACTTTGGGCAAGTCCTTTAAAATGAAGAGGTTGGACTAGAAGACCTCTGCAGCTTTATATGTTATGATCCTATGACACATGCCTTTTCCAGCATGTGAAGGGTTGTAATCTGGAGAAGGGATTCAATTTACTCTATGTGGCTTCAGAGGGGAGAGTCAGGATTAGTAACAAGTTATCAAGAGCCTGATTTTAGACCAATATTAAGAATAACAACTAAAAGCATTCAGTGATAGAAGGCAGCTTAAGGGGGAGTGAGTTCCTTTGTCAAGAAGAATGGATGCTCATGGAAGTTGGATTAATACTTGTTAGGAATATTGTAAAAAGGCTTCAAATTTCAGGTCAGGGCTGGATATATACAGATAATACCAGAGAAAATGGATGGCAGATGACACTATTGCCTATCAGATGGAACATTCTCTGTAATGAACCTTTATAGCTTCTCATTCCTTGCCTAAATTTCAATTCCTTTTCTAAGGAATTTCCTTCATTCCTTTTCTAAATTCCAAAGTTTTTCTTAGCTCTTCAGAAAGGTAACTAGAAATTTATATTAAATCCTCAAACTTTCCTGGAACACTTCTAGTCTCACCTCTGAAAAACTAGTTTTCACCAATGTTTCTTAGGTAATAACATATTTTATGTAGTATTATTAAGGTTTGAAAAGTGTTTTATTTCTCCTTTGATCTCTCTTGTTTGATTCTCAAAACAGCCCTACTAGGTAAGGTCTATAGATTTTGTTAAGCAGTCTGGTCTTGAGTTGGGATCAGAAGTCCTGGGTTCAAAAGCTGGCTACCTGCAATCAGTAAACCATATTATACCAAAGTCACATGATTCATATCAGGCATAGGATTCAAGCTCAGGTTTCTCCTGACTCCACATTCAGGGCTCTTTTCATAACATCATAAGGTCTCCATTTAGCTTACATTAGCTAGTTGGCTAGAGCAATGTTATACTTAGAAGAAAATTTTAACTGATATAGGTACTTCATACAATTCATAAAGACACAGACTGTCTTCATACTAGTAAAAGGAAGTGTATTATTTGCAAATGGTCTGAAGAACATGTCTTTTTATGGGCATGGTGGATTATTTGCAAAAGCAAAATTATAATCTCTAGAGTTTTACGTGGAATTCACTTTGCCTTTGTAAAGAACACTAGATTTTCTAGTTTTTGCGAATAATGCAAAGTTAGGGTAAACATGGACATACACTTTAAACCAAACCAAAACAAAAAGACATAGCTCAGCAATTCATCTTGTCAAGTGATTGTGGCTTATAGAAATTAGGGCCCCATGCCCCTGTTTTATATAATCTTTTCCAGTACAGTAGGTAAGTTACATAAGAGGAGTGCTTTTATTCAGGTAGAGAAAGGCAACGACATGTCCCCAATGTGTATCTCTTCCCCTTTATAGTACATCTCTTACCAGTCTACAGTCTAGTGGTGGCTGCTCTTTGTTCAGGCCAGCGGCTTAAAGGGATGAGAAGCCCTAACTTAGAATTGAAAATGTGAATTCTTAGGGAGAGTAAACATGAAGAAAGAACTCTAAGAACTCTAGCTTTACTCTGTGAAAGGTTTAAATGGCTTAATGCCCCATGTAAAATAGTTTAAATCCCTTACTTTTTTGTTACTAAATTCAACCTAACTACGATAGTCTCTTAATGTACACAACATTTAAAAGTTCTCAAAAAGTTCTAAGGAAACATATATTATACATTTCTTATGATTGTTTACACAAGAGAAATGAAGTTTATATCAAGCTGACATTTAACTCTTTGGCTCAGATGATGGTTTGGAGTATTGTGGCTTTTAATCACTATGTACCTAAAAATGTTTTTGATAAAAAAAAAAGCCCACCATCTTTTAGAATATTCTTCCAGAAAAAAGCCAAGTTAGGATAAACATGAATTTAGGATACAAATACCTTTGGAAAAGGATATGTTAGGAAGCTGATCATCCATGTTGAAATTTAGGGTAGACAAAAAATTTAGGGGAGACAAAAAAGACATAGCAGCTACATGGAAGAATATCCAAGACACCGTCCTTGGAGGAAACAAATAAAGGAGTGGACAGAGTTGGTTTTTATAGGCAAGAAATGTCATTTCCCACAAGACTTGGTCATCTTGTATTGGTAAGCAATTGTTCATGATAAACATTTATAAAAAGATCAACTGTTAAAATAACCATAGTTCATGCCCTGATGAATACTGAAGAGAATGAGAAGGCAAAGAAATTCTCTAAGGAACTGGATAAAACCTTCCAAATTAAATCAACATATACTTTGATAATCAATGTCTTTGAACATAGAAGAAAAAAACTACAGATGTATTAGAAAATGTGGCATAGAAGTACAAAATAAAAGAAGTCTAAGGATTGTGGGTGAAAAAGCTTTTGTTTATACATCATAAATCCTTTCTTCAAGAAAAGAACCTGGAGTCATAGACATGGCAAGCACATATATAAAAAAAATGAAACTGGTTCTATTTTAATATGCAAGGAACAACTCCTTTCTCTATGCGAGTAATTCCCAAATGAGTTAGTTGTCTGTATGTGGTCAGCTCCTGGCTTGTTGGTTCAAAGACAAAATTAATATAAAACTGAAAGCTTAAAAATGAGAAAAAGATATTGCATATAATTAAAATAACTCTAACCTAGTTTTTAAACAAGTTGTTGATGCTGAAAAAGGAGAAACTGATGGCATGGATACAGACACAGATTATAACTATTTCCTAAAGAAGATTAATAGATACAAATAAATCACCAAAAAGAGATGATGAAAACAGCTTATGGACTGACTTTGCTAATAAATATCTGATCTCTGTTAAGTGAAGAGGTATAATAGTTAAGGGCAGAACCAGGTGACAATACAAACAAAACATAAAATTGTATGGAGAAGCATGATGGATGATTATAATTAGAATCACCTCACAAAACAACAAGATGCAGTGGAGATGATGGGGTTCAGGCTCTGGGAACCCCCTTGAATTTTCCCCCTTGATGGAGCATTTGCCTGAGGCTATAAGCCTTTCATTATTGCCAGGTCCAAATCTTTGTTACTCTTAACCTAGCCTAGCTCTCCATTGTCCAGGCTACTTCCCACCCTTGATCCTATCAAAATATCTATACCCAAATCTGTTACCTTTAAACTAGCCTAGTCCTCCATTGTCTGTCATCTCCAGGTAGCCTTCAGTTATTTCCCATCCTTAATCCCCTTCCTAGAGTCTGACCTCAGCAGTCAAGATCCTCCTTAGACTCCTCCTCAAGACCTTCCCAAACCCCTCCTCTAGACCACCCCTAGATCCCTCCCCCAGTCTTTCTGTATATAAGATCCATCTTGCCTCCACGAAGGTGCCGAGATTCACTCTAGTGTGGACTCAGTCTGTGTCAGATTGTTCTGGCCTGCTTGTCAATACAAGCTCACAAATACTCCTTAAGAGTCTAACCATTATGGCAAATCTTTAATAAACTTTGTTTTATTTTGGTTGAGAGAAGGCTTGGGTGGAATTCATTCAGCAGGACCCCATGTGTTGGTATTTTGAGGTCTCAGCCAGGGAGAACCTCAACAGAGAGAATAAGTAAATTTAAGGAATACTTGGTGAGAGATACAACTAAGGAAAATCATCAGAGGGCATTTAAAGATGAAACTGGAAAAAGGACAATAGATGACAAAGGGAAAAGATCTTTAAAGATTTTTCACTAAAAAAAAATCTTCCTACTATAAAAAGACAAAGATTCTAAGTCAGAAGTAAGTGGGAAGTACATTTTAGGCATGGAAGATTAGCTTGTGCAAAGGTATGAAAATGGAAGATGGAATTTTGAATTTGGGGAATAGCAATTTGGCCAGTTTAGGCAGAATATTGTGAGTGAATGAGAATAATGTATGATACAAAGTTGGAAATGTATACTGGTGCCTGACTATGAAGGGCTTTAAATTTCATGCTAAGATGTTAATATTTGGTCTTAGAGACAATGGGTTCTTGAACTGTAAAGGTCCTTGAGCAGGGGAATAATACTATCAGCCTTGTACTTTAGGACGATTATTTTGGCAACAATGCAGAGTTTGAATTGGAGAGGGATGAAACTGGAAGTATAGTTTGATTAGGAGGTTGTCAAAACAGTCCAGATGAGAAGTAATGAGGGCCTGAACTAGGACTGTAGCCATCAGAATGGAAAGAAAGGGAATAATAATGCAGGAGATATGAAGTAAGAACCAACAAAACATAGCAACTGATTTGAGATGAGAGCTGAAGGAAAACGAAGAGTCAAAGATGACTTTTTTAGGTTGTAAACCTCGTTGACCAGTAGGATAATTTGCCCTCAAGAACATAGAGAAGTCTGAGATGGACTGGGTTTTCGGTAGTGGTGAAGAGAATGAGTTATCTTTTGGACAGATGGAATTTGAGATACACATATAAGATACATAAGTAGTTGATGATATGCTTGGCATTTAAGAGAGGGATTAGGGATAGACATATAAATCTAATTGAATCCATTGGAGCTGATGTAATTCTTAAAAGAGAGGGTAAAGAAAGACAGAATAGGAGGAACCAGCATAAAGCCTTTTCGGATTCCCATGATTAACAGCAGGACATGAATGATGATTCTACAAAGAAGGTGGAGAAGGAGATGGGGAGAGAGATGGAGTCAGACAGAAAGAGAGACGGAAAGAAAAAAAGAGACATAGAGAAACAGAAACAAAAAGAGGAGTTGGCATAGTTGGCTTTACTGTGTGTTTATAGGTAAGGAAGGGGTGGTGTCAACATTGTCAAATGTTGCAAAGAGTTCAAGAAGGATGAGTACTGAGCAAAGGGCTTAGTGTTTATTAAGGTATCACTGGTAACCTTGGAAAGGGTCATTTCAGCTGAGTGTTGAGGTCATAAAACAGATTGGAAAGATGAAAAGGGAAAGAAGTACAGGTAACTAGTGTAGATGGCTTTTTCCCCACTGGGAATCTGATTGTTAAATGGAAGAGAGGCATCAAAATCAAAGGCATTTAAGAATGCTGACTCCAACTCGACTCCTTGAAGAGTAGAATATTTGTCTGCTAATCAGCCAAAGACTAGAGCCGAGGGGATTTCTTTCAGTTGTTTTTGGTGCAATGCGGGGCACTCAATAATACCATGTAAGATTGGAAACTGATTTATAAAACACACTCAAAAGGTACTGAGGGCATTTCAAAAGAAATGCAAAAGGTTCCAGAGTCCTCAGACTGAGATTTCTTTGGACTTCTTTTAGGGGCTATGCATTTTACATTTTCCCACATTATTTGGCAGAAATAAATGAATGCTCCTACTGTTTTGTCTTGAAGTCCTTTCTAGCTAAGAAGCTAAGACTAGCGAACAGTTGCCACAAATAGTGAAGACACAAGCCCAGAGAATCGCTTTGATTTGAGAGAAAGAGTGGCATTTTTTCATAATTTACCTGTGAGTTGAGTAATTTTAAGTAAACGAGATTAGTGAATTACTAACTCTGACAGCAAATAAGCCAGTAAAGGCACCTTGTCCCTTTGGATCACAAGCGTGGCAGATTTGGATGGTATTTTAGGAATCTTCTAGTCAAAAAGATGAGGCAACTGAAAATCCCAGATTTCAAATAAATCATACAAGGTCAGATAGTGAGTTGTCTAGTGGTATAAAGAGTAGGTCATGTCACTTCACATCTCAAAGGAGAAAAGACTCCATGAAGCCTTACTATTTTTTTTCATTTTAATTATAAACATGCCAAATTCATCTGATCATCAAATAATTTCATTTTTATAAAGTTTTAAAGATAGATTTCCTAGGAAACCTTTTGGTTTTGTTTTAACCATATGTGAGATAAAACTTTTGCAGAAATCACCTTCATTATCATCATTAAAAATGGAAATTTTGTCTGGCACCAGCATACATTTCCAATTAAGTGTTACTATGGCTCAGGTGCTGTGCTTTGTGCTGGGGATTCAAAGAAAGCATGATCAGTCCCTACACTCAAAGAAATCACATTCTAATAAAAGAAATAACAATACAGTATAATTAATAGATAACACAATTATGTAAATATAAGATAAATGCAATGTAAGTGGTAGGTAATAGCAGAGGGAAGGCATTAAGGGTATGTGTGCGTGTGCGTGTGTGTGTGTGTGTGTGTGTATGTGTGCACGTGCACGCGCAAGCATGTGTTTGTAGTGGGGGTGGAAAGGAGAGAAGGGGAGGTGTGTACCCTCTTGAAGAAGGTAGGATTTGAACTGAGTCTTGAAGAAAACTAGAGGTGGAAGATAATTCCAGGCATGGGGCAATGAAAAAGTAAAGAGTTGGGAAATGGAATATTATGTGTGAAGAACACCAAGAAGGCCAGTGTTTCTAGATGGTAAAGTACATGAAGGAGAATAAGACATAAGAAGATTGGGAAGGTAGGAAGGGACCAGTTTTTAGAGGGCTTTAAAAGCCAAACACAGAATTTTATGCTTGTTCCTGGAGATAATGCAGAGCTTATATAGTTTTATGAAGGAACAGTTTGTAGAGGGCTTTAAAAGCCAAACACAGATTTTTATACCTGTTCCAGGAAGTAATATATACTTATATAGTTTTATGAATAGGGGAGTGACGTGGTCTGACCTAAGCATTAGGAAGATTCTTTTGGTAGCTGATTGCTTTGGAGAATGGACTGGAGGGATGAAAGATGAGGCATGGAAACCAATCTGAAGACTGGGAGAATAGTAGCACCTTCAACAGAAAGAGAGAAATTGGGAAGAAGGGAAGGTTTGTTTGAAAGAAAATATGTTTAATTTTGGACAAGCTGAGTTTGAGATTGAAGGTCAGGAGAAAGGTTTGGGCAGGACAAAGAGATCTGAGAATCATCTGCATAGAGACGACAATTACACTTCTAGGAGCTTAATGAGATCACTAAAAAGAAAATACAGACTACAAAGCAGGATTGGCAAACTGTATGTCCTGCTACCTGTTTTTCTATAGCCCATGAGCTAAGAATGATTTTTACATTTTTAAATGGTTGAAAAAAGCAAAAAAAACCCCCAAGATTCTGTGACTCATGAAATCATATGAAATTCCAATTTCAGTGTCTGTACTGGGACACAGTTGCGCATTCATTTCTGTGCTGTCTGTGGCAGCTTTGGCATTACAAGGACAGAGTGGAGTGGATGCAATGGGGGCACTGCTGCTTGGCCCAGCACAAACTGCAGTAACACAGTTATTACTTGGAAGTGTTTCAGGTGCCAGATATACTGCTGCATCATGATACTCTATTATTTTTTTAAAGTATAAGTGCATAACTGTTATGTCAAAACAAGAAAAGAAGAAAGACAAGGGGCAGAGCCAAGATGGCAGTGTAGAAGCAGGAAAACTCTGTGGGTCCCCCTCATAACCACCTCAAATACCTATAAAATAGGACTCTAAACAAACGTTGGAGCTACAGAACCCATAAAGGGACAGAGAGAAACAAATCTCCCACTGAAGGCAGCCTGGCAGGTGGACAGGAAGGCTTAATGAGAGCTTGCTGGGAGCTGAGTCCAGCCTTCCGTGAGGCTGTGGTTTTAGTCCCAGGGCAGCCCCAACCCACAGTGGCTAGAGTGGACTTTGGGAGAGTAGATCATCAGCAGCAGTAGCAGTTTCCAGAATTATCAACCCATAAATGCCAGAGACAAAGTAAAAGGTCAGTGTGGAACTCTGTTGGAACTGGGGGGAGGGGACAGAGGAGCTGGTCTGGCCCCTGCTCCCAGAGCTAGAAGTGGCAGAAGTGCGCAGCCCTGCAGCCACATCCACATGGCTGCTTCAGAGCTCCTGGCCTGCAGATCAAAGTGGGGCCAAGTGACCATTCAGACGGTAATCACTCTTGCTTTAAACAGCCTGGATCTGGATCGTGGTCTTGGGTGGTGGGCCTGTGGTGTGTGACCAGTGAGCCAGAGCGGGGGCTGCAGAGACGAGAGCCTTCTAGTAGCTCTGGCAGCTGCGAAAACCCCAGTGATTTGGGACAAAGCTCTCCTCTCTGGAAGCAGAGTTCTACTGTGGCAAAGAGCTCAAAAGTCAAGCAATTGAGTGGTGACATAAGCAAGCAAAGGAAGCAAAGCAAGCACAGCAATCCAACTTTAGATTCCTTTTTGGGGGACAAAAAGGATCAAAGCATGGAATGGGAGGAAGACAACACAGTCAGAACTCCTGCACCAAAAGCTTCCAAGAAAAATATGAATTGGTTAGAGGCCATGGAGGAGTTCAAGAAGGATTTTGAAAATCAAGTAGGAGAAGTAGAGGAAAAATTGGGAAGAGAAATGAGAATGACGAAAGAAAATCATCAAAAGAAAGTCAACAACCTGACTGAAGAAAATAACACCTTAAAAAATAGACTAACTCAAATGGCAAAAGAGGTCCCAAAAGCCAATGAAGAGAAGAACGCCTTATAAAGCCAAATTTGCCAGATGGAAAAAGAATTTCAAAAGCTCACTGAAGAGAATAATTCCTTCACAATTAGATTGGAGCAAATGGAAGCTAATGACTTTATGAGAAATCAAGATACTATTAAACAGATCCAAACAAATGGGAAAATAGAAGGCAATGTGACATATCTTATTGGAAAAACCACTGACCTAGAAAATAGATCCAGGAGAGAAAATTTAAAAATTATTGGACTACCTGAAAGCCATGATCAAAAAAAAGAACTTAGAAATCATCCTTCAA
>CM053592.1:156495375-156519029 GCA_028646515.1 Pseudochirops corinnae
CCAGAGTTGAATAGAAAATCTGACACTCAAATACAAGAAGCAAGAAAAGCATGAGAAGGCAAACAGAAAAGAAACCATAAAGAATTTATTAAAGTTGAACTATTTACATGCCTATATGGAAAAAACGATAATTGTAACTTATGAAACTTTTCTCAGTATGAGGATAGTTGAAGGGAATATAAATATACATAGATGTCTATATAGGAGGATATATGTGTGTATGAATACATATATGTGTGTATATATGTGCACAGATATACATAGACAGAGGGCACAGGATCAATTGAATAGGAAGGGATAATATTTAAAAGGTGAAATTGAGGGGTAAGAGAGGAATATAATAAGAGGAGATGGGAAGAGACAGAATGGGGTAAATTACCTCATATGGAAGAGGCAAGGGAAAAGTGTTACAATGGAGGGGAAGAACAGGAAGGCAAAAGGGAATGGGGTCAATCTTATTCTCATTGAATTTGTCTTAGGGAGGGAATGACATACACACTAAATTGGGTATCTTGCCCTACAGGAGAGTAGGGGGAAAGGGAATGAGAGGGGGGATGATGGAGGGAAGGGTAGGTTGGGGGGGAGGGTAGTTAGAAACACACACTTTTGAAAAGGGACAGGGTCAAGGTAGAGAATAGAACAAGTGGGGGGTGGGTTAGGATGGAGGGAAATATGGTCGGTCTTTCACAATATATCCACTATGGAAATGTTTTGCATAACTACACATGCACAATCTATATTGAATTGCTTATCTTCCCAGCAGGGTTGGGTGATGAGGGAGGAAGGGAAAAAATCTGGAATTCAAAGTTGTCAAATCAAATGTTTAAAAAATATTATTATTATTATTCTTTACATGTAACTGGGAAATAAGATATACAGGCCCTGGGATATGGAGATCCATCTTGCCCTACCAGAAAGTGGGAGGAGGGAGGATATAGGAGAGAGCAGATTGGAACAAGGAGTATACAGTGGAATTGCTGTTTTGGGGTGGTGGGTAGGGGAAATATGGGGAGATAATTTGTAACTCAAAATCTTGTGGACATGAATGATGTAAACTAAAAATAAACATAAAAGTTAGTTTAAAAAATTTTAAATTTTAAAAAATTTTAAAAAAGTATTCCAAAAAACAAGAAAAGAAGAAAGAAGAAATAGTTTTATTATGGTTTTTGAGCTAAGATTGCAATTTTTCTGAATGAGCAAAACTGCCCTCATCCTTTGTTATCAAACACAGGATGGTTTTGACTGCTTTGTCTGCAGTCTTGATAATGATCCTTCAGGAATTCAATCTAAAATTACAGTCAAAATACTGCCTACATGCAAAAATTTATACTGCAGTAAAGTCAACTTGATGACACAAACTTCAAGTTTATTTATATACTTCCTGAGCTGCCAAAAGTTAAAACAAGAAGCAAGATCTCTATTCCCACACTAATTTGCAGCAGATATATTTTTCCAAGTTTAAACAGCATTTTTCAGACCTTGATTCAAGTGCAAAAGAAATTTCCGTATTTCAAAATCCACTCAGCTGCAACTGTGGACCTTCCACCTAACTTTCAAACGGAAGTGATTAATCTGAAACGTATGCTAAAAAGGCAAATATTAAGAAAAATATAAATAGAATTCTTATAAATATTTCCTAAGTGATGAATATATTCAAACAAAATCATGTTTATGGAATAATGTCAGTTTTGGCAGTATCTATATGTGTGAAAAGCCATTTCCAAAGATGAAATATGCAAAATCTCATTACATAGCAGCATTAACAGATGAACATTTGCAATTGATTTTGATGATAGGGAACACAAACTTTGAACCCCAATCAAGAGAAATGTTAGGCTTCCCCAAAGAATTTCATTCTTCTCACTAGTAGACCTGTATTATAAAAACTTGTATCCACTGTAATTATTTTCTTTTGAATTCTATCAGTAAAAATTTATGGAAATTTATTTTCTTCTGTTATATAGGTGCCTACATAATATCCTTGATTTTACTTCTTGACCTATAAAGCCTAAAATATTTATTACCTGGCCTTTTTACATAAAAAGTTTGATAATTCCTGCTATAGATGGAAGAGAGGAGGGACATACATAGACCCTTGGGAGACACCTATGGTTAGTGGATGTCACCTGGAGAAAGATCCAGCAAAGGAAACTGAAGAGTTCTTTAAATAGGTAGGAGGAAACTTATGAGAAAGCAATGTCACAAAAACCTAGAGAAAAGAGAGTTAAGGGAAAAAGAGCAATCAACATTGCCAAAGCCTGCAGAAAGGTAAAGAAGGGCAAGGATTGTGGAATGGTCATAAGATCTGGCAAATAAGACATTATTGGTAACTTTGCAGAGAGCAGTTTCAGTTGAATGATAAGGTCAGAAGCCAGACTACAGAGGTTTTGAAAAAGAGTGAGAGGAGGGAAAGTTGGAGGTAGAGATTGTAGATGGCTTCCTGAAAGAATTTATTTAGGAAAGGAAGGAGAGATATAGGATGGTAGATGGTGGGAAATGGTTGGATCAAGTGAGGTATTTTTAAGGATGGAAAGACCACAGGGAAATAGCCAGTAGACAGGGAGAAACTGAAGATTAGTGAAAAAGTGGGCATGACAGAGCTGGCAATATGCAGGAGAAGAGGATAACTTCTGTATGGAAAAGGCAAGGAGAAGGGTCACTTCTGTGTGACAAGGATGGATGAGGAAATATTTGGTGAATACATACAAGTCATGGGAGATGAGGAAGAAGAGAAAAAGGGGAGCTCTCAAAGATAGCCTAACTTAGTTACTTTAAGTTTTACAAAATATTAAACAAAAGTTCTGGAAAAAAATTATATCTAAAGACAATAAATTATCATATTTTCAGCAAATGCTTTATTAATAAATGGTAAATGCTATATTAGTAAATAGTAGTCATTTTTATAGAAGTATACTCTATTAAATATGCCCATTAAGAGGCATATTTCCAAAGGATGAACTTAATATGGAACTGACTGTTGCTGAACTTGATAACTTCAAAATAAGTTCAAGATCTAAATAATTTATCTGAGAAGATTCCACACTTTGTAAAGGATTTCAAAAGAAGTTATGTAACATGGTATAATAGAAAAGAACATCGGATTTGGAGTTAGGGAATCTGAGTCCTGGGCCCAGGTACTATTGGCAAATTATTTTTCCTCTTGCAATCTCAGTTTTTTCCTCTAAAAAATGAGAGACTTATGTTTTGGGGGAGAGAATAAACTTTTAAAAATACCTAAGTGGGGGCAGGTAGGTGGTACAGTGAATAGAGCACTGTCCCTGGAGTTTGGGGGACCTGAGTTTAAATTTGTTCTCAGAACTTGACACTTATTAGCTGTGTGACTTTGGGCAAGTCACTTAAACCCAACTGCCTTGTCTTCCCTCGTCAAGTCTATAGGAAGAAGAGGGAAGAACATAGGAAGAGCAGGTGGACTTGGCATAAGGTGGATCTGGGTTAGAATCCTGCCCCAGACCTCACTGGATACTTGACCCTGAGTGAGCAATTTGACCTTTTTCAGCCTCAGTTTCCTCATGTGTAAAATGGGGCTCACAATACTGTGAACCTCCCTATGAGGACCCAAATGAAAGAACACATACAAAACACTGAAAACCTTAAAGTATTACATCGATGTTAGCTAGCTATAGCTATTAGAGAACTGGATTCGAAATTGGGAAGGTCTTGGATCAAATTCTGGCTCTTCTATTTCCTCTCTGTGACCTTCTGCAGATTATTTATCCTTCCTGGACCTCAGTTTCTTCTGTAAAATCAGCAGATTGGATTAGATGGTGTAGGCTGAGCTAGATTAATGTGGTCCCCCACTCTCCATCAATAGATGAGAGACCTGTGAGTTTCACAATGGCAGTGGGCAAATTGATGGGATCTATAATAATGGGCAGGATCACTGAACACTCAAACAATCAGCATATGCAGAGGCTTTTGTATAGGGAAACCAGTTTTGGTTAGAGATCTGTGAAGAGCAAATATTTATGTGAGTGAAAGGAGACTCATGAGTGCAATCTATGTAGATGTTCAAAAAGCATCTAATGAAGTCCCATATGAAACACTATTTTAAAAATTGAGTTACTATATAGTATGAGGGCAGGAGAACTCATTTTCTGATCACAAACAGCTTAGGGGTATTTTCATATGACGTTGAAGAGAGAAAAATAAACAATAAAATCTTCAGCTTTGCAAATGGTACTCTAGCTCTTCCAGGTAGCGAGAAGCCAAGCTGAAGGAAATAAACAACAGAAAGATTTTGTGAGGCCATATGAATGAGAAGAGAAAAGCAAATGAGTTTCCACATGGCCAAGATTTGGGAGAAATAATCCAAACTCTGCTGAATGAACTATAAACTCGGAGGTTCATGTGTTGACCTAGGAAAGAGATCTAGCACTCACTGAAGACAGTTCACAGCTGTGTGGGCCTTCCCCTTAACCCGACCTTGTGTTTGCTTCATCACTAATGAGTACATTCTGTGTCTCCTGACTCAACATACTGCCTCTGAAGGCTAGGACCATTTAGTTCTTCTTTTGGTACCCCTAGCACAGGGCCTGGCTAAGTGCTTAATAAAGTGCCTGTGTGTTGATTATTCCCTGAAGATATCAGATCAATATGTATCAGGAACCAAAAATGTCAATCCCGTCATATAGTGGCATCATCAAGAAGGGTAACAGAAAAGCATTAGAAAACTTTTATCTTACAACCTATAAAAAGTCAAGGGCTATCCACCCTTGGAAGCTTAAATAATATTCCTACAGTTTTACCTCCAAAAGGATATAATGGAAATAGAAAAAAATAGAAAAAACTCTAACTAAAATGATCAAAGGTGTGGTAGTTTAGGAGAAGCAGTTCTATGAAGTCAGTTCAAAAATGAAGATTCTAGTTTGGAAAGAATATAGAAAGGGAAGATGATCAATGTTTAAAAGAAAAAAACAAATGGTAGAGAAACAATGAAGATAGACTTATAAAATTTCAAATTGCCTGAATTAAAAAGCACCTTTAGGGATTATGGAGAAGTTCAAGACCAAGAAGAGGTATTAATATTTCCCACAAAAGGAACCAACTTCAAGGTTTTCTTCTTATTCCTAGAGCTGTTAACAGCTTAAATAAATTTATGGAGGTGAAACTTAAAACTTGAGATTCCTATCATGGACAATTCATGTCAACAATCAGTTAACAAACATTTATGAGGAGCTTACCAAGTGCCAGGCATTATACTGAGAGAGTATAAATACAAATAGAAAGACCAGTACCTGCCCTCAAGTAGCTTACATTCTTTTTTTTTTCTTATAGGAGGGTAACTGGGATTAAGTGACTTGCCCAAGGTCACATGGCTAGTTTTGTGTTAAGTGTCTGAGGCCACATTTGAACTCAGGTCCTCCTTGATTCCAGGGCCAGTGCTCTACTCACTGCACCACCTAGCTGCCCCAAGGTATTTTCTTAAAAAAAACAAATCAGTTAAGATCTGCCTTCTCACCCTCCTCCCCAATTCTGCCCTTTCCTCTCCCCTCCCCACCAAATAGAGCATAAGAAAAGCAAGACATTACAAAAATACACAGTCAATCAAAACAAATGTCTGCATTGGCCATATTTTTTTTAAAAAATGGCTTCATTCTTCACTCTGAGTCCTTCACCACTCTATCAGGGGATGGATAGCATGTGGCATCGTTAGTTCTCTGAAATTGGGGTTGTTCATTCCCTTGATAAGACTTCAGCAAAATAGTATTCCATCACGTTTACATGCCATAACTTATTCATCCATGTCCCAATTTATGGACACTCCCTCAGATTCCTATTCTTTGCTACCTCAAAAAGAATCACAAATATGTTAGTACATCCTTAGATTTTGTTTTTCTAGGACTAATCTCTCCCTGAATCTATCCTCTCTCTAATCACTTCTCCTACCTCCTCCCCTTTCCCTTTCTACTTCTTTGAATGAAAAGTTATTTTTATACGCAACTCTCTCTCTCTCTGTATTCTTCCTTCTTTTGACCAGTTCACATGAGGGTGAGGTTCAGATTATCAGCTGCTCCTCACCCCTTCCTCCTTGTTTGTATAGACTTCTACTTGTGCCCCCTGATTATGTGAGATACTTTCCCCAACCTTTCCCCCTCCCCAAATATGCTCCTCTTCTTAATCTTCCATTCTTAAGATCATCAAGACATAACAGAACTACTCCTAGGCCTTGTCTAATTAGATTTCCTTTCTAGACCCTGATGAGGATAGGTTCAGAAAGGACACATGTATCATCTCCCTATATTTAATGCAAGTAGTTACTCCTTCTTTAGTCCTTTGTCACTGTTCATTCATGTTTGTTTTTTTATGTTTCTCTTCATTCCTGAGTTTGAACTTCAAAATTTCTCCAAAGTTTTGGACTTTTCATCAGCAATGCTTGGAAGCCCTCTTTCATTAAAGAGCTTCTCTTCCCCCTGTAGCATTATACTCAGTTTTAGTGGGTAAGTTAAACTTGTCTGTAAACTCATATCCTTTGCCTTCTGGAATATCATATGCCAAGTTCTCTGCTTCTTTAGCTGCTAAATTGTGTGTGATCCTGATTGTGTTTCAACGGTACTTGAATTCTTTCTTTCTGGATGCTTAGAGTACTTTTTCTTTGACTGGGAAATTTTGGGTTTTGGCTATGATGTTCCTGATAGTATTCATTTGGGGATTTCTTTCAGCAAGTCTACTTTCTACTTCCCTTTGCCCTCTGGTTCTAAGACATCTGGGTAGCTTTCTTTTAAGATTTCTTATAATAGTATATCTAGGCACTTTTTGGGGGAACGTAAGGGGAGGTACAGCATCCAAACAGTCCGATAATTCTCATATTGTTTCTCAGGTCACTTGTTTTTGCTATGAGATACCTTATATTTTCGTCTATTTTACTTTTAGTCTTTTCACCGTGTCTTAGTATTTGCTGTTGCACCATGGAGTCACTGGCTTCTCTTTGGTCCACTCTAATCTTTAGGGAGTTTGTTTCTTAGGCAAGGTTTTGTGCTTCTTATGCCAAGCTGTTAAATCTCTTTCCAATTTTTTCTTCCAGAGTTTTTATTTCTTTATCCATTTTCTCCTCAAGTACTAATTTCATTTATAAAAATATTTTTTTTAAAAAACTTCACATTTTATCTCTTCTAGAAATTGTAGTTGAGTTTGAGCCCAAACTGTATTTTTTCTCTGAAACAATGCTTATAGATGTTTTATAGTTATTCTCTTCTTTGTCTGTGTCTTTAGAATCCTTACCACCAAAACAGCTCATTACCAAAAGGGGTTCTTTATAGTTTGCCCATTCTTCCAATCTACTTCCTGACTTTAGACTTGATGTCAACGTTATGTCCTGAGTACATCTGAATGGGAGGTCTGGGCTGGTTCTGTTGCAGCTTTTTTTGGTGTACTGAGTATTGTGTTATTTCAGGATATCAGGGACAGGCTTCCAGGCTGGAGACCTGAGTGTTTTTAGTGGTCCCAAAGTGGTCTGATCCAGGGTAAAGTCTGACAGCTTTTCCCTTGGGCTGAGCTTTCTAAGTTACTGGCTGGGTTTGGGCCTGAGCAAGAGTACATTGTGGCTGGTCTCAGTCGCTATCACTGAGCTGGAAAGCTCTGTTGGTTTAAAGTGGCAGAACAGGAGGTTCCCCTTTGACCTGGGAGTCCTGCCTTGGTTATTTGTTTGCAGGCTAAGCTACATACTTTAAATGAGATCATACTCTGTGCCTGGAGTCTGAGGCACTTTACTGCTGATTCTGGCTTCTGAAGTTCCTACTTTCTCCACTTAAAACCCAGGGCCTCTCTACCTGAGACACTGCTCCTCTACACCAATCCCCTTCTCAGTCTGTCCTGGATCTGTGATCTGAGAGTGGGTAGTAAGAGACAAAGCTGCCAATTAGCACCTGTCTCCATCATGGAGCTCCAATATGGGTCTTGGAGTGGTTTGGGTTTGGGTCTGTGATCTCCTTTTGTCCTGGTACACAGCCTTTGCCTGGGCACTACATATACTATGCTCCAGGACTGACCCTAATACTTAATCTGCAGACCTCTGTCTGTCTCCCTATTCTAGCATAAGCTGGATAAATGACTCACTAGGATTTTTCTGGATTTGTCTTTCAGGATTTAGTCCAGTAGTTATTTTCTAGATCTGTTAAGAGAAGTTTGTGGGGCAGAGTACATTTGCACTCTTCCTATCACTCTGCCATTTTGGCTCTGTCTCTTCAATGACCCCTCATGGAGGCTATTTCCAATGTCTTTGTCATGTCCTATCTTTTGAGATGTCTCTCTCTATTAATTTCAATTGGAAAAACTACTTATTAAGGAATTCCTATGTGATATTTAGCTGTGGTACAATAGATAAGGACTAGCTGTGAAGACAGACCTCGATTCAAGACCTGACTGACATATACTAGATATATGATCACGAGCCTGTCTTTTTAGTGCCCCAGGGAAGTATCTAAGATTGTTACAGATGGGCTGTCAGTCTATATCAGTGAAGGAGGTTTCTAAATGTAGAGCTCTTTACATGGATTAAATCACAGGTCTGGACCAAAAAAAGTGCAAAGCACTGTGCTGTTTGGGGCTATAAAGGTGGACATAATTTGCTTCCTGCTTCAAGAACCCTGAAATCTCTACAGGGCAAACTGGAACATGGGTACAAGCAATGGGACAATTCTGGCATTCTAGCATATCTTGTGAACACTACTATCATTGAGAGTATAACTCCTTTATTTGAATGATAATCTCAAAATAGAAACCTGGAATTATTGTGAAACTGTAGGATTGCTTAGCGTGGAATAGAGAGGCAATGTAGCCATGGGTTGGAGATCACTTTGATAACTTTGATTTTTCACTTAAAAGGTATCTGAGACATTTAGGAAGCCATCGTACTTAACTCCTTTGCCAAAGTTGCATATCCTTCCATTATTTCGCCATGTCTAATGAATGACCCATAGTGAG
The DNA here is from genome assembly GCA_028646515.1 of Pseudochirops corinnae. Taxonomy (NCBI): domain Eukaryota; kingdom Metazoa; phylum Chordata; class Mammalia; order Diprotodontia; family Pseudocheiridae; genus Pseudochirops; species Pseudochirops corinnae. The sequence continues at coordinate 156,504,316 of CM053592.1, forward strand.
CAAATCACATGATTTCCTCCCCTCCAACCCCACCAATACTCTTTTTTTCTTTCTTTCCTCCTTGGGACACTGCTGCATACACAAAGACAATCTCCTTTGTTTCTGAACATCTGAGATTCTTTAACAGGAATGCCATGCATGTTTCTGAAGACTGTCATGAGGCCCATGGCAATAAAGTTCAACATATTCGGGCTGTAATCTTCTCCCAAGGAAATGGTTAGAATGCCAAGATGCCTCCAGACTTTCATTTCACAGTGGGGCTTCATTTTCTGTGACTCTGTCCAAGTCTTAAATGACACCAGCTGTGATGCAAAGCTTCACACAACGATTTCCAAAAATATTTCACAAATTTAAAAAATTAAACAAGAGGAGATTTGAAAAATACGTGACCAGTTAGCAAGGGATCAACCATTATAAAGCATTTAGACAAGCAGGACTTATTTATTCTTTTTTAGTGTTTACACATTGTAGTGCATGTTAAAACCTGTCCTCCAGTCAGACACTGATTGCAAAATATAAATACAAAATACTTTGTAAACCATGTTACCAACATTCTGGTTAATTAAGTTAAGAAACAAAGGAAAAAGTCTAAAAAATAATGTCAGTTCTATTAATACAACAATCACACTCCTGTCCAGTTATCTACTGGAGAATCAGTTCCTAAATATACATCTTCAATTTCCTTATCCTTCTACTACATAATAGCACTGTTGCCAGAAACATACCAGGCAATTTACAAACTTGCAAAGACTTGAAAATTCATGTATATGTTTTCTCCTGAACTTTGCAACACAGCTTGTCTTTAATTTTTCTCTCTATGATTGCAGAATGAGCATAGTTATCTTAATTTTCAACTGCCCACGATTACTTCATCTTATAAACCCAAATACCTTTGAGAAGTCACTTCTAATGTTTCTCTTTCCCATGACTCTCCCCAAGAAAATGTCATTAGCACTGACAATTTCAAAGAATTCACAGGATTTTTCAAATAAGTTGTTTCATCTTTTCATTAGCATAAAATTTCCACTGTTTCAAAATAGTATCTGAAACTAAAAAAATTATTTGGAGGGTGGACTTTCCATCATATAAAAATTGGGTGGGGAAGTCTAAGTTAATGGCACCTTCTCTAATAGAACAGATTTTCTAAACTTCTTTCATCATGTCACATCTGTGCTCAAAAACCGCAACATCATTCGACGATGGGTAAGTGGCCAAAGAATATGAACGTGAAGTTCTCAAAAGAAATATAAATTATCAATAACCATAAAAATGCGAAATGCTCTAATAAATAGTAATATGCAAATTAAAACAAATATCACCTTACAACTATCAAAATAGCAAAGATAAAGTATGATAATAATGTGATAATAAAAGATGAGAAAATGAAATGTTGATTCAGCTGTGCACAAAGAGGCATATTATGACACTGCTAGTGGAGTTATCAATTGGGGGGTCCAATCTTTCTGGAAAGCAATATTTACTTACTATTAAAAATGTCCATACCCTTTAACCCAATGGTACTACTAGTGGGATGATAGCTAAGGAAGTTATTGATGGGGAAAAAAAGATCAATCTCTACGTTAAAAAAAAAAAAAATATCAAACTCTTAGCAGCAGTGTAATAGCAAGAAACTGGAAACAAATTAAGCCTCCATCAGTTAGGGAATAGCTAAACAAATTACAGTATATGAATGGAATGGATTATTATTATAACACAAGAAGTGATAAATAAGAAATGTGGGAAGTAAAGTAAATGTGGGAAGATTTACTTGAAATGATAAAGAGTGAAGAAAGCAGGACTCAAAGAATGATGTACACACTGACTACAACTATATATTCAGACACAATTGTATCAACAAATTCATCCTACAGACAAAAAAAAAGATCAGAAAAACAAATAGAGTGTGGGTTTTAATATCTTAAAGTCAACATGCCATTAATTCCTCCACCAATCTAATTTTACCTTTCCTTGAACAGGAATACTTTACCTTAATCAGCCTTGCTTTCCTTACTCTCTCCCATGCTACATGTTAGACTTACTCCTGCCTCCACCCTACATCTTCAATATAGCAAAGATGGGGGCAGGGACCCTCTTTAAGTAATTTTGGTGTACCCCCCAAAAAAAGGATTTGTAGCTCAGAGCAGGTCTCTGAAATTGCATGTCAAGGGTTTATAACCAAATGTCTTTATTTATTGGTTTAGAACCAATAAGCTAAACTGTATTTATCTAATACCCTTTGTACTTTATGAATTTTATGTACAAATTCATAAAGAAGCTAGCAATTTTTACAAGCCTTTTAGAAATATTTTAAGATAAAAAAGTCTCATGTTACAATATTAGCATCTCTAGAATCGTGTTCAGTTCTGAGGCATCATCTATGTTGGCAGACTCCAGGATGGTTAGGGTATAGATACATCATTTAAATAAGCAGAGGGAGTTTATCAAGTTTAACCTAATAGAAAATATTTAAGTGGGGATAGAATAAGACCAGACCATTGTCTTTTAACACCTGCAGGCCTGTCCTGCTGAAAAAACAATGAGGCTTACTCTTTGGTCCCACAGAGGTGCACCAGGAGTAGATTCCTGCTTAATATAATAAAGGATGTCCTAACAATTAGAGCTATTCAGCCATGGGCTGCTGAGGAGGTAGCAGGTTCCCTGAATCATTGGTCGTATTAAAGCTGAAACTGTATAATCATATTTTGGGATGTTGTGAAAAGAATTCATGTATCAAGAGGTAGCAGGACTAAATAAACTGTGAGGGGACAAGACCGTGAAATTTAGAGATAAACCTCTCCAGTCTACACTCTGGCTCTTATGGAGTTCTGAGGGGTAGGTGTTGGTGGGAGAGACCCATAGTCTCTCTCCTATGTTCACACATGTAGTATAGTACAATGGAAAGGAAATGGGGAGATGTGGGTCTGAATCCTTTCTCTAACACTGCCAGCCTGTAGCTAGGAATAAGTCACTTAATCACTATTCAGTCTGGGTTACATAATTTCCAAATGGGCAACTAGTTGGCACAGTGGATATAGTGCTCAGTTCAGGAAGACTTGAGTTCAAATCCAGCCATAGACATCAGCTGTGTGACCCTGAGCAAGTCATAACCCTGTTTGCCTCAGTTTCCTCATCTGTAAAATGATCTGGAGAAGGAAATGGCAAACCATTCCAGTAGCTCTGCCAAGAAAACCCCAAGTGGGTCATGAAGAGTCAGATATGACTAAAATGACTGAACAAGGACAATACTTGACTAGGCCTTTGTGACGAGCTCTAAGATTCTGATTCCCAACATCAAGTCTGTTTTCCTTGAGCACAGCATATAAGTAAATAACTAGCTTGCTTGAGTTTGGTAGAAATACTTTCCTCATTAATGCCAAGGTTCTATCAGAATTATGTTAAAGTAAGTTTCTCTACCTCTTGAAAAAAATGTATTAATGAAATATGATCATGAAAACATGATCTTAAATAAGAAAAAAAAGGTGATTTTTTTAAAAGCTGCATTTATATTAACCAACTTTATACAATTTAGCCATATCACCTAGTCCAGACTCAAAAGAATAAGATTTTCACTTAATATACAGGAGACTTTCAGAGGAGGAAGATACTCCCTCAAGCTAAAAAACCAAACAAAAAAAATTAAACACCTAAAATTCAAAATTCAAATTCATTGTGTGTATTGTGGTGGTGGTGGGGAGGTGAGGGAGAGAGAAGAAGGGATACTACATGTCTATTTAAAGTATTTAATAATTCACTATACTTTTAACTATAATCTATTATATCTGCCAAAAATATTTTGGGAATAAATACAACTATGTTGTACTTTATACTAGCTGTATTCCAAATTATGATCTCAACTTGTGATCTCAGCATAAACTCATATCTCAGGAATGACCAAAAAATGGGCCATTTGGGACATTTAAATGAAACTGCCTTATCATTAATTCCTGCTAAGTTTCAAGAAAATGTTCAAGGAAACTCTGTCCAAACAGATTGGGGAAAACACACATAAAGAATCTGTCCAAACTATGTGTTCAAAACAGCACCTCTGTAATACATTTATGAAGCTCAGATCCAAATGTATTCTGATACTAATATTCAGGGGCATCCTTTTTCAACCATTCATGTTGGTTTTATGGGAGGAAGCAAATTAATATGCATATCACTTACAGCAAGAATCTGTTCCTATCTAATTTCAAATGTAGAAATGATCTCAACTATATTTTAAGATCTTAAAAAAAGATCATTTACATCTTTTTATTCATGTTTATTCAGGACACTGAATAATTTTGATTTCTCTCAATGTGAGGTTTCTCTTTTTGCTTCTTCATGTCCTAACCTCAAGCAACACAATGTACAGTGACAGTTTTTTCATTATTGAAGTCCTTCATGGAATTGCACCATGTCAGAGCTAGAAGAAGGACCTGTAGAAGCTACCTGCTCTCCTCCAATCCTTTTAACAAATGAAAACACTGAGGCCAGAGCAGGGCAGTGGCTTATGTGAAGAGACGGTGAGGTGACAGATAGGCCTAAATTTTTAGAGTTCTTTTTTGGGGGGGAGGAGAGAAAATAAAGAATGGGTATAGATTTATTTCCACCCACATTAAGCAATTTATATCAACTATGAATAATACATCATAAACCTGAATTTTATGGACAAAGTTAAATTCTGACAAATGTCATTTTACAGGTGGTATGACTAATAATGAGAATACTTATGTCTCTCAATTATAGTCTTGATTAAAAATACTGACTGGCTTATTAGACCTAATGAAAATTTAAAGTAATCACAGTAGATAATTTTACCTGGTCAGCTTTATCTTTCCTAACTTGAGACAACCCTTTTGAACAATGTTTCCAGAATATGCCTAGTGTTGCTATAAAGCAAATACCAGATGTCTCCTCTAGACCCACCAACCCGAGTCAGAGGCTATTCCTCTTTCCCTTTTATCCCATTCTGTGTCTTGATCCATGTCAGAAATTCCTTGGGGGAGGGGAGAAGGGAGGAGAGGGGAAGAGAGGGTAATTTTAATGAGCATTTTTTCATGATGAATTTTAGCAGCAAATTCTTCTCTCTTTAATAATGGTTCCTTCAAAAATGAGCTAGTTACCATCTTTTGGAGAAGGGCTAAACAAGTTCCAGTGCGTGATGGAATATTACTGTGATGTAACAAAGAATAAATATGATGAAGATAGATGTAACTCATGTCAGCTCTGGGGATCCTTATTGCAACTCTCACTCCCATGGTCACATTGGGTCTCCATAGCTTGGCTACTTTCCCTCTTCAGGGTTTAGGGGTAACCTCTGACAGGTCAGAGTATTTCTGTAAGACATTGGTTCTAGCCCCTACTGTATGCTTCCTCCAAGATGATCAGTACAGAATCATTTGAGCATTTTTCAAGTAGGATTTTGTTTTGTTTTTTTATTTGCAAAGGTGGTAAGCACAATTGGTACAAAACATTCCCCTGAATATCTATTCTAAAAAGAGTCCAGGAGAGAGCAGCCTTAAGCTTCTGAATCATATGTGCTAAAGGGGTCACTTATGGTTCCTGGTTTCTTGGAGTCCTTTTATTCCATTTGTGGGGTACTCAAGAAGTTCCCCTTAAGCATGGTGAATCTGTTTTGAATTTGTCTTTGGCAACTGATAGAGACATCATTGCCAGCTAAGCAGGGAATGGCATTTAGGACAATGATGGGAAATCCAACATCCTCTGGACCCTACGAAGCTGGAAGAGTCTCCTCCAAGTAAGGGGCTGAGTCTAAGGCTGAAGCCAAGGAATGCCTCCCTCCCTTCCCCCCCCTCCCCCCCGCACGCCCCCAGGTCCTCCTTAGGCATCTACTGGAAAGTCATATGCTCCAGTTTTTATATCCCTTCTCAATTCACATGATAAATTATAGCTGACCCCGATCCCTGGGTATTATCAAGTTTCCTCAGGTTATTAGAACTGACTTCCTATATTGCTCATTTCATTTTACCCAGTGACTTTCAGACTTTTCACACTTAGTCTAAGGGTTTTTGATTAATTGATTGAGAAGAATTCTCACCTAATGAAGTTATCAAAGCTAAATAGTGGGGTAGTTTTGATCTCAGACTAACAGAAAAGCAAGAGAAGGCTCCTATGAATTGATACAAAATGGAATCAGCAAAATCAGGAAAGCAGTACATGTAATGACTATGACAACGTAAATGGAAAGAACAACCACAAAACAACTGAAAGGAAATTCTGTAAATCATGACCAAGTTCAGCCTGAGCACAGAAATAAAAGGATGCAATTCCTTGCTTCCATTGCAGAAGTAGGGGAACACTGCATGTAATGCCACATCTGGTTGATACGTAGGCAGTTTTGTTAAACTTTGCCCCCTCTTTTCTAGTCTTTGTTATAGGGAATAAATGGGAAATGCTGGTGATATAAAAATAAAAGATATCAAAAAAATGAAGAAAATTGGTTAGTTACTGGTAACATGAAAGTTAAACAGACATAGTGGAATACTAGTCTCATATGGGATTGTTATGGGAATGGGAATCTGAAGATCTTCCCTGCCCCTAGGCCCTTTGATAGGCTTAGGTGACTCTGAGAATCTTCCCTGATTTGAAAATATACTCTGCCCCCTAATAGGTTGAATGTGGTCACATGGAGCCTGTGGCAGGAGGCTTGTTCTTCAGGAATGCCCGCACCTTATTACTTTGTGATTAGGCAGTGGGTCAAGAGGGCTGTGACATTCTCTGACCCAGGAGAAGGCTATATACCCTCATGTAAGGTTTTGCTTGGGGGCTCACTTTGGGAAGAGTTGTATGATTTGGCCAGATGAGATTCTGGGCAGCCATTGAGCCCCCTGGCTTTGAAAACCCAGATGGTGGTGCTTCCCTCTCTGGTAACTAACTAGGTATGGATGTAATGGTCAGACAGTTGGAAGTCTTGTCTGCTGATCTGTTTCTCTTTCTGCTTGTAACTTCTGTTTGTATTCTCTGAAGTTCAGGGAGCTGACTTTTCCCCCTGACCTAGGTCAATGATATATGTTGATTAAAGTAAGTAAGATTGTTAACCCATTTTGAGTTGCTTTCTTTTAGAAAAGTAGATCTAAGAACCTGTGCTAGCAGCCATCCTGAGTATGCTTGGGTGCTTGCTGATACAGGGATATTAGTGCAGATACATTTCAAATTCTCTATTTTACCAATAGGGAAAATAAGGTGTCTAATTTGATACCTTCTAATAATGAGGATGATAATAGCTAACATTTATACAAGCACTCACTATGTGCCAGGTACTGTGCTATGTGCTCTATGATTATCATCTCACTTGATCCTCACAACAACCCAAAGGATAGGTGCTATTATCATTTTAGAGATGAGGAAACTGAGGCAATCAGTGATGAAGTGACTTGTCTGTTGTCATACAGTTACTAGTTACTAGGTATTTGGGGCTGGATTTGAATTCAGGTCTTCCTGACTTGAGGATAGTGCCCTATCCACTGCACTACCTACCTCCAAGATATTAAATATTCTTGTGCTGAGAAACTCATGCTGTGTAACTTATCCTGAAGATCATAGTGCTTTCTAAGTCCTGAAATGGCCTCTGGTCAAACGGAGTAAAAGCTGATCCAAAGATTACTTCCAAGTCCAAGTCCAAATATCCTTTTACTGTAGATAAATTTCCATGTAGTAAATGTTTTATATCTATTGATATTTGTAGGAGAAATAGGAAGGTCAGAGACTTATGCTTGGGTTCAATGTGTCTTCCTGGGAGGGTTGCAATGTGGTCAGAAGGCTGGAGGTAGGAATAACAAAAGGAATGAAGAAGAATTACAGGAGCTTTTAAAGCAAAGTTAAAAGGGGGCAGAGACATGAAAATTTAACAGAAAACTGGAGAAACTGCATTAGGCTGTGGGATGAGTAGTATGAATGGAAAGAAAATAATTTAAAGGCCCTTAAAGGAAATAATCTTATTTCTGTCAATGACACCACCCTTTTTGCCGTCACTCAGACTCATAACTGTGGAGTCATCTTTGGCTTTTCCTTCTACCTCACTTTACAACCAATGAGCTGCCAAGTTCTATGAATTTCCCTCCACAATCTCTCTCACATCTGGTTACCTCCTTTTTATTCACATTCCAACCATGCTTGTTCAGTCTCTCATCTTTTCTTGCCCAGACTACCGTAATAACCTTTTAACTGATGTCCCTAACTCTAATTCTACTTTTATACTTACCCTCCAGCCCTATTCTTGCTGACTTCCATCTCCATTCCTTTCTCCATGCCTGGAATAGATTCTCTTCTTCCCCACCTCTGCCGGTCTCTGCTGGCAGAAGTCTATCCCCTCCTTCAAGGCCCACTCAAAAAAAGACCTCATCCAAGAAGCATAGCAGACAGCTTCAGCTGAAAGTGACAAATACTGCTCTTAGTTCTCCCCAGCCTTTCACTGGCCCTACTACTGACCATATGTGTGACCATAGGAAGCTGCTCCACTTTGCTGTGCCTCAATTTCCTCATCTCGTAAGTGAGGAAGAAGAGAACTGGACTAGAAGGGCTCACAATTCCTTTCAGTGCTAAATTTTATGAGTCTAGTAATGGTACAGGATGAGAAAATGGATAGGGAAAGAAGTGGAAGTTCATGGGAATAGTTTGGAGTGTTGCCCCATGGACAGATACCATCTAGCTATAGGGAGATTTCTATGGGTGGGGAAGAATCCAAGGGAGCTACCCAAGTGAGTATTCAGGTGATTACAGACAAGCTCACAAACAGCTCACAGATGGACCTTAAATTTATTAAGATACAATGCAACAAAATAAAATACTAACAAACACAAAACTTGCTTCCTCAGTGTCCAAGGGAGCAAAGAGAAGTAGCTAATGGCTTGGACAAGGGATAAGAAGTAATACCAAATCGTTTCAGACATAATCAGTATGGAAATTTGTTTTGATTGAATATATATTTATTATATATGTTTTGTTTTTCTTTTGTTCTTAGTGGACAGATGGTAGAAGACAGAAACTGCTTGATGATTGAGGACAAAAAAAGTAATGCTGAGTGTAAAGGTAGAAAATGGGGAATCAGGGCTATAGGGTTTGCTAGATAGCCAGTCAGGAAGTGAAACCTTGAGTAAGAGCCTGAAAAAGCGTGGGAACTGCATTAACCTGAGTATCATGTTAACCAAGTTAAAGTGAGTAATATACTTGAAATCATTAACCTGTATAAAATGTATCTTCCAAGCTATCTATATATGGCAATACAGTCGTTTTTATACTCTATATGGGGAAGCATAGATACCCCAGGGGAAGGCCCAAGGGTGCAGTCTTTTGGAAGAGAAGAGCCTCTCCCTTTAGATGAGGAAAATATCCAGGAAGTCTTTTGGTTTGAGGCCTTGGGCCTATTTTGTTACAGCTTTCAGACAGCCTCTCTGACTGTGGTCATTATACTAGCTCCAATAATTCCTGGCCACTCCTTCTTTTCCTTAGAACTCTAAGAACTGGGGTTCTAGGAACTGAGTTTAGCTAAATCCACCTATTCCTTTCCCACTCCTTCCTCTACTAGTTATTACTGAAAGCTGGCTCCCCCTTGATGACACAGTCTGCCTGGCTACCCTTTCCAGTACTGGCTACACCCTTACTCATTTCCCTCAACTCACTGGTAGAGGCAGGGGAGTTGGAAGACTCCTTGCTCCTCCATCAATACTTCCAGATTCTCCCCCTACTTCTACCTCTCAGTAGCCTCTCCTCCTTTGAAGTTCAGGCTGTTCATATCTACCACCCAATCAAAATCCTGGTAGCTGTTGTCTACCAATCCCCCATATCACTTCCCTTACTTCCTCAATGAGTTTGGTACATGTATCACAAGTTTTCTTTCCTCTCCAACTTCTGTCCCCCTACTAGGAGACTTCAACATACACACTGACTCTCCCTCAAATACTCAATTCCTCAACCTATTCACTTACCATTGGTGTATTCTATCACCCCACTTCAGTCACCCACAAAGACTGTCATGCTCTTGACTTTGCCATCACCACAAACAAATTAACTTCATGTTCAAGAATTCTGAAATTCCCTTATCCAACCATAACCGATGAACTTTTCATTTCTTCCTCCGTCTTCCCTTACCAAACTCTACTCTCTGTCTACACCATGACCTCTAATCCCTCAGCCCCTCAGTTATCTTTTAGGCCATCTTTCTTTACTAGCCCCTCTCTCCTGTTTTTCCCATCTTGACCCTTTGGTGAATCTCTCCAACTCTACATTGCCCTTTTCTTGAGTCCCTAGTCTCTTTTGTCACTTTATTTCACCCTCCTAAGAGCCTCAGCTCTGCATCTCCCTCACCATTCACTACCTTTATTCCTATATACATGCTACTGAATGTAGGAGAAAATCACACAACTACTGGGTCCACTACAAATTTATGTTATACAACCTCAACTTGGCCCTCACTGCTGCTGGGTAATCATCCTACTATATCTGCCTTATCAACTCACTATCCTACTCTCCACAGCGGCTCTTTCCAAACCTTTTCATCCTTCCCCAAATCTCCCATGGCTTCTCCTCCTCCCACCCTCTCAACTGAGAATGTTGCTTCATATTTTACAGGAAAAATTGAGGCCATTCACTGTGAGCTCTCTCTTCTCCCCTCTTCATTTCACATCATTCACATGCTTTCTTCCACTCTCTCCTCCTTCACCCGTGTCAGATGATGAGACAGTCTTACTCCTTACTAAGGTTAACCCCTCTACCTGTTCAAGCAATCCCATTCAATCCCATTGCCTCCTCTGTTTTTGCTACTCTAACACTTATTTTTTACATTAATTTTTTTGGTTTTTCCCAATTACATGTAAACAAAAACTTGTAATGTTCACTTTTTAAAATTCTGAGTTCCAAATTCCCTCCTTTCCTCTTTCTCCTCCTCCCTAATTGAGAAGGCAAGCAATTTGATAAATATTATACAAGTGTTGTCAGAGAAAACCTCGCATATTAGCCATGCTGCAAAAGAAAATGTAGACCAAAAATCCAAGAATACTAAAGAAAGTTAAAAAAAAAAAAGCATGCTTTAATCTGAATTCAGCCTCCACCAGTCCTTTCTCTGGAAGTGGAGAACATTTTTCACCATAAGTCCTTCGGAATTGTTTTGCATCATCGTATCGCTGAGAATAGTTAAGCCATTCACAGATGACTACCATACAATATTGCTGTAGCTGTCCATCACTTATTTTTTTATCACTCTCCATGCATAGGTTCATTTCCTATTGCCTACCAATACACCCTTGTTTCCCTCATCCTGCAAAATCCCTCACTTGACCTTCCATCCCTATCATCCTATATTTCTTCTGCCCTATGCAATTAAACTACTTGAAAAGGCTGTCTACAATAGGTAGTTCCCCTTTCTCTCCCTTCACTGTCCTCTAATTCCTTATAATCTAGCTTTCAATCTTACCTTTTCACTGAAGCTATCACATCCAATGGTCTTTTCTCCATCTTCATTCTCTTCACCATTGCTGCAGCTTTTGACACTGTTGACCACTCTCTTCTCCTTGAAATCTCATCTTTCTAGGTTTCTGGGGTACCATTTCTCCTGGTTTTCCTCATCACTTGTTCTCAGTTCCCATGGATTTAATTACCATGTCTATACTGATGAATCTCAAATCTAAGGATTCAGCTCCAAACTCTCTGCCAACCTCTAATCTCACACCTTCAACTGTGGAGACCTCAAAGTGGATGTCCAGTACGAACCTTAAATTCAATATATTAAAAACTTAATTCACCATCTTTCCCCACAAAACTTACCTCCCCCCTACTTCCCTATTACTGTCTAAGGCAACGCCATTCTCAGTCCCTCAGGCTTGCAGCCTAGATGTTATCTTTGATTCCTCACAATTTCTCAGCCTTCACATCCAGCCACATTCAATCTGTTGCCAAGGCCTGTCAATTTTACCTTCACGACATTTCTCCAATATGTCCCCTTCTCTTCTCTGATACTGCTACCATTCTAATAGAGGCTCTTACATCCTCATGCCTGGATTATTACAATAGCTTGCTGTGGTCTGCCTTCCTCAAGCCTCTCCCCACTCCAATCCATCCTCCATTCAGCCATGAAAGTGATTTTCATACCAAAATATGCAGGTATGACCATCTCAAAAACCCTTTGCTACCTCTCCCTGTCCCCCTTCAATAAGCTCCAGTGGCTTCCTATAACCTCCAGGATCAAATATAAAATGCTCTTTTTGGCAAAATCCTTTATAATCCATCCCTCTCCTACCTTTCCTATCTTCTTACACCTTACCCCCCCACACGTACTCTTTGATCTAGTGACTCTGGCTATTCCACGAATAAAACCTTCCATCTCTTGACTCTGGGCATTTCCCCATTTCCCAGCTGTCCTCCATACCTGGAACATTATTCCTACTAATTGCCACCTATTGACTTCTCTGGCTTCTTTTAAGTCCCAACTAAAATCCCACTTCCTACAGGAAGCCTTTCCCAGCCCCTCTTAATCCTAGTGCCTTCCCTCTGTTAATTATTTCCTATTTATCCTATATAGACTTTGCTTGTACAGTTTTGTTTGCTTGTGTTCTTTCCCATTAGATCATCAGCTCCTTGAGGGCAGGAACTGTCTTCTGCCTCTTTCATATTACCAGTGCTTAACAAAGTACCTGGAACATAGTAGATGCTTAATAAACGCTTACTGACTGAGCAACTTGGTTAGTTTACCTTTAATTCATCTGTAACAAAGGACTGTGTACATAATAGGATATTCTGGGCTATGGTTAACAGAAAGAAGAGAACACACTGATTTTACACATTTTGGCAAATGATTTGTAGGCAAACAAAGGAAAAGCATTAAAAACTGAGAGGAGTAGAAAAAAGCTTTCTGTGGAAAGACATGCTTGAGCTGGATCATGCAGGGATTCTATGAGGTGGATGTGGTAATACATTACCAGCTTGGGGGACAGCCAACACAAAGGCATGAAGACAGAGCGTCAGGTATGAGGAATAGAAAGAGAAACAGCCTCTTGTTGTTGTTGATCCTTCATTCTTGAAGAAGACGACTGATGTCACAGGGATGACATCTTGACTTTCAAGTAAATTGGGTTTAAATGAGGCATAGCTGAACAAAGCCATCAGTTTCATTCTGAGTCCAGTGGCAAGACAAGAGCTGGCAATGGCTCAGCTATGCCACTTAAGGGTTTGCCAAGCACTTTCCATCTGTTATCTCGGGGTTATTCCCCATTACTCCCATTTTACAGGTAAGGAAATTGAGGCTAGGAGAAGATCAGTATCTTGCCCAAGGTCACCCAACTAAAAAGTGTCTGAGGAAGGATTTGAATTTGGGTCTGCTTGATTCCAAATCCCACATTCTATGCACCACTCCTGAGAACTGGATGGCTGTCCTCCATGCTTTCCCCTCTTCATCTCCACTTCTTGGCTTCTTGGGGTTCCTTCAAGTCTCAACTAAAATCCCATCTTTTACAGCAGTGGTGTCAAATTGAAACACAAATGGATCCTTGCAGGCAACATATTGATTTAGAAAGCCACAAATGAGCATTACCTATGTTGTATATAACATTTTAATTTATTTTCTTAAACATTTCCCAATTACATTTTAATCTGGTTCTGCCACAACTGGGAGTTTCACTGGCTGAGTTTGACAACTCTATAGAATCTACAGGAAGGCTTTTTCCATTCCCCCTTAATTTGAGGAATTTCTGTTGATTACCTCCAGGCTAGATCACAAACATGGGAAAGAGAGTAATATATAAATGAGTTTAGAAAGACAGACTGGGGTCAAGTTGTGAAGATATTTAGAAGCTTGATAAGAGAACTGTATTTTTGTCCCTGAGGTAAAGGTTAGTGACCTGGATAGATCTGTACTTAATGAAATTCACTTTGGTACAGCTATCCTAAAAGGGAAGTTGGAGGCTTTGGACCATTTTGAAGAAGATTATGGACTTTTAGAATCTCAGTAGTGAGGTTAGTCCAATCCATACCTCAACTACATCCCTGATATCTCTTTAATTGAAGATCTCCAACTTCTCAAGGAAGTCTGTTCTATACTGAGCCATCTCAACTAAACAGCCTCACCCCAATACAGGACAACCTGGGGGTCAATTATAAACTTCTACTCATGTAAAAATACTAAACTCTATGTTTTTATGTTTATTTTGTTAAGCTTAATTTTTCAATGATAACTCAGTAGTAATATATGCAAGCATCCTTAACAGAAACAACAGAGCCCAAAACAGCCCTAGTCCTTCAACAGAGTGATCACAAAAACTCACAAAAGTGGGAAAAACTTCAATACTGAAAAACAAAATAGAGATGAGGCAAGATTAGAGATAGTTTGCAAAGCACTCAGTGCAGTTTAATAACAAGGCCAGAGAGCAGAAGATGTACATCTCCTCTGATTCCCACTGCCTGTAGCCCCTTTGAAGTTCAGGCTAATTCTTCTCTTTTATTTCCTACCGGTTGTGAAAAGTGCCTTGTGCTCCATTACCTGTCTTCAAACAGTCCCTAGGATTTTAATCCTGAGAGGAGAGATGTTTTCTGTTGAGTTATAAGGAGCCTGGTACCTTTTGTGTCTCCTCCTTTTTTTTTTTTGGAGGGCAGCTGGGGTTAAGTGACTTGCCCAAGGTCACAGGCTAGTTTTTTGTGTTAAGTGTCTGAGGTCGGATTTGAATTCAGGTCCTCCTGACTCCAGGGCTGGTGCTCTATTTACTGTGCCACCTAGCTGCCCCTTG
>CM053592.1:156519529-156535271 GCA_028646515.1 Pseudochirops corinnae
TCTACTTTGACCCTGTCCCTTTTCAAAAGTGTGTGCTTCCAACTACCCTCCCCCCCAATTTGCCCTCTCTTTTATCATCCTCCCTCTTATCCCCTTCCCCCCTACTTTCCTGTAGGGTAAGATACCCAATTTAGTGTGTATGTTATTCCCTCCTTACGCCAAATTCAATGAGAGTAAGATTGACCCATTCCTTTTGCCTTCCTGTTCTTCCCCTCCATTGTAACAGTTTTCCCTTGCCTCTTCTATATGAGACAATTTACCCCATTTTGTCTCTCTCTATTCCTCTCATTATATTCCTCTCACACCTCTTAATTTTATTTTTAAAATATCATCCCTTCCTATTGAATTGATGCTGTGCCCTCTGTCTATGTATACCTGTACACACACACACACACACACACATACATATACACTCACATATATATTCATACACACATGTACCCTCCTATATAGACATATATCATGTATGTATACATATATATATATACACACATTTATATTCCCTTCAACTATCCTCATACTGAGAAAAGTTTCATAAGTTAGTTATTGTTTTTCCATGTAGGCATGTAAATAGTTCAACTTTGATAAGTTCTTTATGATTTCTTTTCCCTGTTTACCTTCTCATGCTTCTCTTCTTGTATTTGAATGTCAAATTTTCTATTCAACTCTGTTTTTTTCATCAAGAATGCTTGAAAGTTGGGGTGGCTAGGTGGCGCAGTGAATAGAGCACTGGCCCTGGAATCAGGAGGATGTGAGTTCAAATCCAGCCTCAGACACTTGACACACTTACTAGCCATATGACTTTGGGCAAGTCACTTAACCCCAACTGCCCTCAAAAAAAAAAAAAAGAATGCTTGAAAGTCCTCTATTTCATTAATGACCATATTTTCCCCTGAAACATTATACTCAGTTTTGCTGGGTAGGTGATTCTTGGTTTTAATCCTAGCACCTCTGACCTCTGGAATATCATATTCCAAGCCGTCTGATCCCTTAACGTAGAAGCTGCCAGATCTTGAGTTATCCTGATTGTGTTTCCACCATATTTGAATTGTTTCTTCTTGGCTGCTTGTAATATTTTCTCCTTGATCTGGGAACTCTGGAATCTGGCTATACTATTCCCAGGAGTTTTCTTTTGGGGATCTTTTTCAAGAGGCGATCGGTGAATTCTTTCCATTTCTATTTTGCCTTCTGGTTCTAAAATATCAGGGCAATTTTCTTTGAGAATTTCTTGAAGGATGATTTCTAGGTTCTTCTTTTGATCATGGCTTTCAGGTAGTATAATAATTTTTAAATTATCATCTCCTGGATCTATTTTCCAGGTCAGTGGTTTTTCCAATGAGATATTTCACATTGCCTCCTATATTTTCATTTGTTTGGATCTGTTTAATAGTATCTTGATTTCTCATAAAGTCATTAGCTTCCATTTGCTCCAATCTAATTCTGAAGGAATTATTCTCTTCAGTGAACTTTTGAAATTCTTTTTCCATCTGGCAAATTCAGCTTTATAAGGCATTCTTCTCCTCACTGGCTTTTTGGGCCTATTTTGCCATTTGAGTTAGTCTATTTTTTAAGGTGTTACTTTCTTCAGTCAGTTTGTGGACTTGCTTTTCGTGATTTTCTGGCATCATTCTCATTTCTCTTCCCAATTTTTCCTCTACTTTTCTTACTTGATTTTCAAAATCCTTCTTCAGCTCCTCCATGGCCTATAACCAGTTCATATTTTTCTTGGAAGCTTTTGGTGCAGGAGTTCTGACTTTGTTGTCTTCCTCCCATTCCATGCTTTGATAGTTTTTGTCCCCAAAAAAGGAATCTAAGGTTTGACTGCTGTGCTTGCTTTGCTTCCTTTGCTTGCTCATGTTGCCACTCAATTACTTGACTTTTGAGCTTTTTGCTACAGTAGAACTCTGCTTCCAGAGAGGAAAGCTTTGTCCCAAATTGCTGAGATTTTCACAGCTGCCAGAGCTATTAGTTGGGTACCCTCTCTGCAGCCCCCATAAACTCTGGCTCATAGGCCACACACACCAGGACCTCCACCCAAGACAGTGTTCCAGATCCAAGCAGGTTAAAGCAAGAGCAATTACCCTCTGAATGGTTGCTTGGTTCCCCTACGATCTGCAGGACAGGAGATCTGAAGCAGCCATGCAGCCATGGCTGTATGCTTTGTGCTCCAAAGCCAGGGGCCAGACCGCACGCCATCTTCCCCCTCCCCCAGTTCCAACAGTGATCCCTCAATGATCTTTTAGTTTGTCTTTTGCATTTATGGGCTGATAATTCTGGAAACTGCCACTGCTGCTGGTGATCCACTCTCCTGAGGTCCGCTCCAGCCACTGCTGGTCAGGGCTGGCCTGGCACTAAAACCATGGGCTCAATTGCGGCTGGGCTAGACTGCCAGAGCTCTGTGATAGACCCTTCCTATAGATAGGTCTGCCTGGCTGCCTTCATTGGGAGATTTGTTTCCGTCACTTTGTTGGTTCTATAGCTCTAAAATTTGTTTAGAGTCATATTTTATAGGTATTTGAGGTGGTTATGGGGGGAGCTCACAGAGCTTTCCTGCTATTATGTTGCCATCTTGGCTCTGCCTCTGAAAGTACTAAGTTCTTTAGTAAACGTTCATGGAGTAGTACTTGTAGTAGAGGGGTGATATAAAAGATAACTATACATAACATGGAACCAATATTTCTATCTTCTTGTTTTGATGAATGCTGTTTTATGTTCAGTTTTTAATTTTAAAAGCAGTTCAGAAGCTTTTATTTCTCTAAGAAAAAATAAATTGCTTTTTAGTTTTACACAGCCCTCAACTAGCTCACTCTCAACCTCAACCACTGGATATCATTAGAAAAAATGATGTATGCCTTAATCTACATATTCTCATTTTTATCATCTCAAACTCTTCTCTTTATAGATGCATGCTAGAGCCTAACCTAAAAGATGAACTTTTCAACCCTAAGCTGTAATAGTGCATTTATAGTGATACTATATTCATATGGTCACTTTTATATGAAGCAAACTACACTTTAAAAGAATTTCCACTGCTATAGGTATTTCTTCAAGGACATCCTGTGGGCTCATATGCTAAAATAACTCTGGAGGCCACTTTTCTAGAAGCATAATGTGAGAAGAAAAGTTTGGTCCTTATCCAACTGTTTCTCTGTTTTGAACTAACTGAAATTGCTGAACTATTTATTATCTGGAGCTTACAGCTGGTGTTTTTCTGAATTGGCTCTGGGCCTATATAGAAGGATACAATGTGGAAAGTACCTTCATTTTGTTTTTTTCTAATTTTGTGGGAGAACTAAGTTTGGGAAATTGAGGGACTGTTAATATCAGATAGAGCCAAACTTTGAGAGATTTTCTTTAAATAATTATGGATTTGAATTTTGACCCATTAGTACCCCCAGGAAACAGTAATGTGAAAGTTGTGTTAGACTAGTTCTGCTTGGCCCCAGAAAGCAGAATTAGGAGGAATAGGTAGAAATTTAAGAGAAGTAGACAGATTTGATTAATGAAAAACTTCTTTACAATTATAGGTATCCAAGAGCATAATGGGATGCTCCAAAAAGCAGGGGGTTTCCCCCTCACTAGAGTTCTCCAAGCAAAGGTTGAATGATTAATTTTTGATCCCTTCCATTTTGGCTTCACTGGATTGCAATTAACTATTGTGGTCATGTTGTTATGTAGAGAGAATTCTTATTCAAGTATGGCTTGGGCTCGTTGGCCTCTTGGGTACTCGCAACTGTTAAATTTTGGGATCTACTTCCAAAGCCTTTGCTAAGATTGTAGAATACTAAAAACACAGGAACAGTGTTAACTGAAGGAATAAAAAGGAATTTGCAATCTAATTTACACTTCTGATATCTAAGAACTGGTCTGTATTTCATCACTGACATGCTATGACAGATCAAGAGATGTTTTTTCTGTAAGACCTGGTAGATTTTGCACCTACCTAATGGGTCTTGGGCTGGAGAGTAGGTGCCAGAAGGTACATTCCAAAATAATTCTTAGTTCAAAGTCTCTGGATATAAATTCCCATTTTAGAAACTGAAGCAAAGTATGTTTACATAATAGTAACTAGAAATACTCTTTAGAGTGTGTAAATTTTTGTGTTGCTAATTTTTGTGTTGTCTTAGGACACTGTCATTGTAATCACAAAAATGAATGATGAAGAATATGTTCATTTGAAGAAGAGGGATGTGTGATCAAGATAATGGATATACAGGGGTGGCTAGGTGGCACAGTGAATAGAGTGCTGGCCCTGGAGTCAGGAGGACCTCAGTTCAAATTTGACCTCAAACACTTAACACTTACTAGCTGTGTGACCTTGGGCAAGTCACTTAACCCCAACTGCCCAGCCTTCCACCCTCCAAAATGCAAAAAAACAAAAAACAAACAAGATAATGGATATATAAAGACTACTTAAAAGCCAATACAAAAAGTTCTCTCAACAGACAGAAAACCTAGTTTCAAATCTTCTACATACTATAAAGACCTGGAAACAATTCTATTGTCATAAACTAGGAAGAACCTTTACTTATCAAGGCCCATGGCCAATGCTGTCTCCTTTCTGACTCTGCTGATTCACCTCTTGGGAAATGACTTTCACACCAACATTCCAAGGGCTTTTTTTATGCTACAGTAGCACTGATGTCAGAGAACAGGGATTGAGGATGTCCAGTAAAACTGTGTGTAACGCCCAGCATGTGATCGTATACATGGGAAATAGTACTCAAGTGTTTCCTGAATAAAGTGAATGAAATGAAACTGCAGGTATGAGTCCTGAAGAAGTTTTAGGGTCTAATAAAAGGCACATGTGTTGTTTAGATGAAAGGGACCTAGTTTCAGAATTAAAAGGCCTAACTTTAAGATCTAGCTCTGATACTTCTTAAGGGTATGAAGTTACCTTATCTGAAAAATTAGGAAGACTAATATGTGCTCTACACCCCCTGCAAGGCTGAAGTGAGGAAAATACTTGGAAAACTTTAAAATGCAAGAAAATCATGATCTATTATTACATTATTGTGTACATTCTGCTGATAGCTAAGTTCCTGGCAATGCTCATAATCTTGCACTCCCTGAGTGGCTAGAGCTGTCTGCCTTCAGACTGGTTAAGTCAGCATTCCTAGAATGCTTTTAAAACTCTTCTTGATTGTGATATGACTTTATCGTGGAGGGGACACTGGAGGGTTTCAGGATGTTCTGATCTCAAGTACTGCTTTTCCCTCCTAATCTATTCCCTAATTTTACTCAGAGCTTCTATACGTTTGGAAAAGTCAAGACTTTTGAATATATACAACTCTTAACAAGTTGTTTTTAATAAATGTCATTGCTAATTTTAATTTTACTTTCTGGCCAACACTCAGTCTTATATTGCTGCTCTTCTAACTCTGAGAAGGCATATGGTCCTTAGTCACTAAGAATTGTGTTGGCTCTTTGGTACTGAGAGAAACAATAGAACAAAGGAAGAATGAAATCATTATTTTACATGTTCCTGATGCTTCTGACAGCAGCATTCTCCAATCACCTGAACCGTGAAAGCTTTAGCAGTAGAAGTCTGCTGGGTTCTCTGTGACACTGAACACAACTGCTGCCAGAGGAAGGAACTTGGCTGTGTCCACTGCATAGTTATTGTAGGCTTTGAGATGGCTTTGAATCTCTAAAATACAGTAATCTGACCTGAGCTCTGAAAGCAGTCTTAAAACTATTCAACCATATTTTTGATTGACCTAAGGTATAAAAAAAATTATTTTTAAAAAGGTAGGGCAGAAAGGTGTAAGGAAAAATAGGTTTTTTCATATCATTTGATAATTTAATTAAATGTAACAAATGATTATATTAAGAACACTGCACTGGGCTCTGAGAGTATACAGAAAGGAATAAAACAGGAGTTTGTTCTTAAAGAGTTTGTAGAATAAGAATGGAGATAAACCATGGATACGATATATACACAGATAATAATGAAATTTTCAGTAGGAGTATAAGTACACCATTAGACAACTTAGGGTTAAATCTATTACTAGATAGATAGGATCATAAGACCAAGATCTAGGAGGGGCCTTAGAGAGTAAATAAAATAATTAGACAAAGTCAGATTTAAGGAATGATTCTGGTGCCAAGGATTAAAGCAAGAAAATGTGCTAAAATCAAGATGAGCAAAATAGTAAGAAAGTGACCTGAGCATAGGTATAAAAAGTTCCATGATATCACTGTCCTAAACCCTACCCAGTGTAATATAACTGACAGTCCATGCTGACACCAGTGCATCCTAATAGTCTATGCTGGTATTTTACTTCCCAGTTTACAAAGCCCTTTAATATTCACTTAATTCTCACAACCATTCATATCAATTAATGAAATTTGGAGTAGGGATGTGTTGGTAAATGTTTAACAAGTGGAGCTCGGAAAAAATGAATACAGGATACACTTTGAAGTTCAATCTGCTTTATTAGCATTTTCTCCATTACCTTTCTAAAGTCCAGACTGGGGGCCAAATTAAAAAAATGGTTTTTACATTTTTAAATACAATAAAACTTTATTTAAAAATGTAAAAACCATACTTAGTTTGTAGGCCATACAAAAACAGGCAGACCTGATCTGGCTCACAGTCTATAGTTTCCTTATTCCTGGTCTAAACAATCAACAAAACAATAAATCAGCCCCGATGTGTAGTGTTTGTTGGTTTTGAGTTGTAAATGATTGTACTGAAAATTTAATAGCTGGTTCTGGGAGACTATTCAAAGGCTGCAGCACATGCTGCAATGGGGCACAGAGAGAGGACGTATATCGTACATCGCTCAAGGTTTCTAGGGCTCTTTCTACCATACTCCCGTAACTTCACTGTAACAGATCATAAAGGAAAAGTTTTATTTGAGCAACTTGCGCCTCTCTATGTGCCTTTCAAGTTTGAAGTCAACTGAACATTCTCTCACCTCCTCACTAGGCACCTCATTTCTGCCCAAGCAAACTTACTATTTGTTCATAACCTTTCCAATGACCATCTACGTAAGTCCCAACCACTGCTTAGGAATAAGAGAAGACGGAAGGGAAGAGAATAAACATTTATTTGGCTCTGTTCATGTGCTTTATTGTGCTGTTTTATAGAAATATCTCAACTGATGGTCACAACAACTCTTGGAGGCAGGTACTACTATTATTCTCATTTTCCAGTTTAGGAAATTGAGGCAAAACCGAAGTTAAGTGATGCCCACAGTTGCTTGGTTAGTAAGTGCCACCTAAAACGAATGGAATGTCTGCATACCTTCCCCTAAAGGCCATGTTCTTGCTAGTGTCTTAGGCATTGACAATATGGGCATGTATGTTATATTACATTTTGTAAAGAGAAAAATTATACTAGTTATTTCATGCATGCCACTCTTCTATCAACAACTCCAGTGGCTCTCTATTACACTTGGTATAAAGTATAGACTCCTCTATTCAGCTTCTAAAGCTCCTCATGACTTTGCCTCAACCAAGGGCTCATTCTATGCTACACCCCACCTCTACTTTGCAATACAGTCAAACTGGTCTTCTATTTATAATACACGGCACTCCATTTCCATTTCCACATCTTTGCACTGGCTGTCCCTGTATCAGGAATGCACTCTCTCTCTTCACTTCAGACTCTAAGAACTCCTCTTTCCAGATGCAATTCAAGCATTGCCTTCCATATGAAGCCTTTCCTGATCCCTTCCCCCCATGCTTGTGCCCTTGATCCTAAACTATCTCGTATTTAAACGACTTTGCATTTGTTCCTTTTGTATTACTTTGTACTTGCTGTCTTCCATCTCAGAATGTAAGCCCCTGGGGGGTAGTGATTGCACCTGTACCCTCAGTGACTAGAACAGTACCTATTACTTACTAGGCATTTAATAAGTGCTTGCTGATAGATTTAATAAACACTAACATTTAATAAATGCTTGTTGATTATTGCACCCTCATTTTGGTGATTAAAAAGTCCAATGGCTATCCACAAAGAATTAATGAAGATTTTAAAAAATGAAGTAACAATGAAAGCAGTTAAATGAAAATGGAAATAAAATGAGTAAATCATAGAATCAAAGGATGTGAAACATTACCAAGAATTCAACTTCCCCCTCAACACAGGAATTCTTTGTGGAACATCCTTAACTGACAACCATACAGAGATAACTGTAACTTAAACTTAAAATACTCTACATGTTTCAACCAAACAATAACAAATCCCCATTTACTCTAAAAGCATGAGAAGTATGCAGATCACATCTTATCTAATAATCTTCCAAAATAAGAAGTTTTTTAAAAAAATATTAAACAAGAAAACAATTTTAAATGCTCCAAATCACTAATAAAAATAAAAATGCAAATTAAAATAACTGAGGTTTCATCTCATACACACAAGACTTGTAAAGCTGGGGAGAAAGCCCCAATAAATATCATAGGGGCTGTGGGAAGAGAGGCATACTACGCACCAATGGCAGAGCCATGAACTACTCCAACTATACTAGATAACCATTTGGAATGACACCCAAAGTTATTACACTACTCATATCTTTTGACACCATAATAATCTTAACAAGAGCATATCGAAAGGATATGAAACCAGAAGATAAAGTCTGTATACAAACATATTTATAACAGCACGTTTTGTAATAGCAAAGAACTGGAAACTAGGGGAGAACCCATTGACAGTGAATGACTGAACAAACTGAGGTAAAGGAATATAGTGGAATATTATTATGCCATTAAAAAGTAATGAATATAAAGAATTCAGGGGGAAAAAAACCGAAGGAAGATTTGTAAGAACTGATGGAGAGCAAAATGACTCAAATAATAAGGCAATTTACATGAAGATGCATCAATAGCAAAGAAAACAGCATTGAAAAACTGAACATGTCTGGTGAAAGTAGTGATTAATCATAACTTCAGAAGACTACTTTTAACCACCTTGGCCAAGCAGTGGACCAGCAATGCGGAAAGAGGTACACATTTTGGAAACAGCAACTGTTGGCTTATTTTGCTTGACTCTTCCTCTTCTTACAAGGAGTGAAGGAGGGGAGATGGCCAGTGGAGAATCCATGCAAAGTGACAATGAAATTTCAAAAGAAAAGAACACTGATATAGCATTAAAAAAAATTCTAAGTCACACAGTGAGTGAACACTTTGGCACCTAGTCTAGTCCATAAAGTGATACTAACATTTTATTATTTATTGCACCTTTAAATTATACTCTATAGTCAAAATAAATCAGTCAGAATCTTGACAACCTAAAGGTTCCATGTTCTACCTGCTAAAATGGAAAGAGGGTTACTGGCCAACTATTTTATTTAATAAGATAGTTTTTCATTAGTCTAGGTTCAAAAAGATATTAGCTATTAAAAAAAAATGATCACACATAACAAAGGCTCACAGGTTCCACAAAACGGTTCTTTTGAATGACAAGGATGTGTTAGAAAAACTCATAGCCTCTGGGAACCGGTTCTTTTTATTAATTTGTCATAAAATGATCCTGATAAATGAAATCGCCCTTGGGCAGTAATCATATCCTCTTTAGCTTTCCCCAGAGGGCAGGAAAAGAAGACTATTTCTAGGTCATGGAAAGCAAAAATCACTGAAGTTTTTTGAAGCACTACCTAAAAATTGGTTCATCTGACTCATGTTTCTCTTCTAAAACACCACTGCAGATGTTTGGCCTTTATGCCATGAAACTGTATGCTTTTGTAAAAAAATGTTCAGAATGTCAAGTCAAACCCTACAAAGTACATCGTTGTAACAAGAGCATAAATATTAAAAAATCCCAAGGTACCAATGAATAACACATTAAACCCCCAGAATATCATCTCCAGTCCCACTGTAACTGAAGAAGACCTCTGTATAATCCTGGATGCTAGATGATGACTAGGGTGTAGTTTATTTATATTTATAGGAATAATTCAGTACTCTGCGTGTACAAATCTCTTAACTAAGGCACATTTGAAAGCAACCAAAAACATATTTCTTTCTTTTTTTTATGAAGCACAATAAGGACATACAAAAGTAACAAAAACTTAGGGCCCAGATAGCTTTGCAATTAGACAAAGCTTACTCTAAAATTATTTTCTGGAGCATTTGTATAATGTTATCTTTTAGTTATTATATAATAAAGAAACTGTACCAGAAATGGGACAATTAATATTCACTACCACCACCAACACTTATAAAAAATTGCAAACTGGACCAGACCCTGAAGAACACAAAGTTGAGGAGTTTTTAACCTGTGATCCATGAACCCCAAAGGTCCTGTGTATAGATTTCTGGGGTCTTCTCACTAACCTCTAACCTATGAACTTTTTTTTTTTAAACAAAAGATATTATTGTGAAAAGAGGTCTCAGGATTATCACAGAGGCCCATGACACAAAAGAGTTAAAAACCCTAGATAATTCTAGTCCAATTCACTGCCCCACACTCCAAGTCTTTCTGTGATAAACTTACTACTTAGTCATCAGCCATCTGTTTGAACACTTGCAGTGTTCCTGGAGGGAACCCATTCTTGGGCTTAGCTCTAGTGGTCAGGAAGTTTTTGTTCAGACTGAGTCAAGACGGGCTGCCTGGTAACAAACCCAGCAGAACTAAGTGAATTAATCTATTTGCTCTTCCAGATATCATGTTCAACATCCTAGGTTCTTTCAACTCTCCTCACATGACAAGTTCTTAGATCCTTTAAGGTCTTGCTCTCCTCCTCTGCGGAGGCTCCAATTTGTCAATAGTTTTTTCATAATGTGTCACCTGGCATCGAATCCAATATTCTGAAGTGTGGTCCCCAAGTGGCAGGGCACCGGACTGCCACTTCCCTAATTCTGTAGCTTATGTTTTTGAATGCAGCCCAATCCCTCTTGAGCTCTTCTTTGGCAGTCACGACAGCCTGTTGACTCATCTGAAGGTGGCAGTCAATAAAAACCACAGAGGTTGTTTCTTTTTTCCTAGGTGAATTCTTTCCTTTCAAGAAATGTCTCCCTTATCTTTAGGGGCAATTGAGTTTAAATCTAAGCCAATGACTTTACATTTATCCTTATGAAAGTTCTTATTAGATCTAGCCCTTTGTCTTCAACTGTTCACAAAGTTGTGGAATCTAATTCTGTCATGCACAATGATCTTTAGCTTTATGTCATCAGTAAGATTGACAGATATCCTGATAAGACTCTAGTAAATGATAAAAATGTTGACCAGGGCCAGTCCAGGGACAGACAAATGCCCTTAGACTGAGAATGGCTCTCAGTCTAAGTCACTCACTTTACACATAAGAAAATAGACCTAGAGAAGGTAAATGATATGCCCAGAGCCACATAGCTAGTTGTTTAAGCTAACAAGTAAAATGATATTTATTACCAGGTAACTCATACTCTATCTTTTATCCTCTAACTTGTGAATATATGGCTCAAAATCAGATGGTCAATTGTTAGGCCTCTTTGTAACTGGGTAGAATATGCTAAAATCAAGATATTAGTTTGAGAACACTCTAGATCAGCGGTTCTCAACCTGTGGGTCACGACCGCTTTGGGGGTCAAACGACCCTTTCACAGGGGCTACCTAAGACCATCAGAAAACACATATTTCCCATGCTCTTAGAAACTGAGACAGGGCTCTTCTATCTGTCTCCAGGCAGGTCCGTCCACATGCAGATACACCCACATATGAGTATTAAAGGGTCACGGCATTAGGAAGGTTGAGAACCACTGCTCTAGAAGTATAAAGCCAGTTTAAAAAAATAAAACTAAACAAAATGAGGCAACAATGAATAGATATTAGTGAAAGGTATTTGAGGAAAATGTAAAGATTTTATTATTCATGGCAAGTCTTGTTTTCTATTTTAGTGGTATCTACAAGGTAATCTACTTAATTACTTATTTTGTTGGTATCTTGGCAAGTATCATTACTTTGTATGTAGCTGTGGGGATACTTTTTGAAATGCTAATATTTAATTACCTTCTGTGCTATAGGAAATGATTGTAAAGGGATTTTGCATTAACTTGAGACCATGGTACTATGGCATAAAGATGGTGAAAAAGAAAGACAAAAAAGAGTAGCTTCCTAATATCTCTTGAATCAAGTTTTTGAAAATTTTATTTGAAAACAATTTTGAGATTATACATTCACTACTTTCATGAATCAGGGACATCATCAACGTGAGTATTCCCTCCAATGATGCAGATCATAATTCATCTCTGCAGTTGGTGATTCAGTAGTTAGAACACAGGGCCTGGAGTCAGAAGACTTGAATTCAGATTTGACCTCAGACACTTAATCAATAAACATTTCTTAAATGCTTACTATATTCTAGGCACTAGGCTAAATTCTGGGGATACAAAAAAGAAGCAGAAGACTGTCCCTGCCCTCAAGGTGCTCAATCTACTGGGAGAGACAAAAAGCAAACAACTATATACAAAGCAAGCTCTGTAGAGGAGAAATAGGAAATAATTAACAAAGGGAGGGCACCCTTACTAAGAGAAGTTGGGAAAGGCTTCCAGGATTTCAGTTAAAGGAAGCCAGGGAGGTCAGCAGGCAGATTTGAGGAGGGTGTGCATTCCAAGCATAGAAGACAGCCAGAGCAATACCTGGAGCCACAAGATGGAGTGTCTGGTTTGAGAAAGAGTCTACACTAGGGAGTAAGGTATAAGAAGACAGTAATGGTAGAAGGGGGCTGGTAATGTAAAGGTAGAAAGGAACTAGATATGGAGGGCACGGAATGTCAAACAGAGCACTTTGTATTTTGATCCTAGAAGTGATAGGGAACCACTGGGGATTACTGAGTTGGGCTGACCGGATCAGATCTACATTTTAGGATAATCACTTTAGCAAC
Organism: Pseudochirops corinnae; assembly: GCA_028646515.1. Lineage (NCBI taxonomy): Eukaryota > Metazoa > Chordata > Mammalia > Diprotodontia > Pseudocheiridae > Pseudochirops > Pseudochirops corinnae. The sequence goes on from CM053592.1 coordinate 156,532,336, forward strand.
TGAATAGAGGATGGATTGGTGTGGAGAAAGAATTAAGGTGATTAATTACTACCCAGCAGTAGACTGCTACAATAGTCCAGGAATGTGGTGATGAGGGCAGGACTGGAGTGGGAGTGTCAGAGGAGAGGAGGAGGCCAATTCTAGGGATGTTACAAAAGTGAAAGACAGTCCTGGCAACAGACTAGATATGGCAGGTGAGAGATAGTGAGGAATCCAGGAAGACTGCTAGGTTATGAGTCACACTAGCTGCTTGACCCTTCACAAGTCACTTCCCCTCTAACTCACTTTCCTCAAATATAAAGTGCGTATAATAATAGTACTTATGTTGCAGGGTTGTTGGGAGGATCAAGTGAGAATTGTCTCACTTGATTTGTAACGCCTACTTAGCCCAGTAAACAGTTAAAGTTGGATGGAAGAGTTTGAAGTTGACACTCGCATTGCCAGAGCTAGCTCAGTGTTTGGGAGGCTCTGAAGGAAAGTGTGGCATAGAAGAGAATGTCTACCAAGCTATAGGCCTACAAAGCCATGGTGCTAACTTCACTGTTTTATGCCTGTGAAACCTGGATAACATACCAGTACCATGCCAGGAAACTGAATTGCTTCCATTTGAATTGTCTTAAGAAGATTCTGAAGATCACCTAGCGAGATAAGATACCAGTCACTGAGGTCCTCTCTTGAGCTGAACTGCCAAGCAATGGCAATGGCAACAGGCTGCTGTGTTGTTCAAATGCCAAACACATGTTTGCCTAAAAGACTATTTTATGGAGAACTCACACAAGGCAAGTGCTCAAGAAGTGATACAAAAACACTCAAGGTCTCTCTGAAGAACTCTGATACCAACTGTGGGACATAAGAGAACCGGGAACAGGACCATCTAGCAAGGTGTGTCCACATCAAAGAAGGCACTGTGCTTTATGAGCAAAGCAGAATTGGAGTAGCTCAAAAGAAATGTGAGATGTACAAATCTGGAGATATCTTCATCTCAAATGTTCATATGGCTATTTGTGCCCAACCTGCAGTAGAGTCTTCCAAGCTCCTATTGGTCTGATCAGTGACAGCGGGTCACACTCACACTGACTCTGACATAGTGATGTCATTTTGGTCTTCTCTGAGTACAAAGGACAACAACCAACCAAGCAACCTATTCTGTTCTACTGATCAACCTGATTTTTAACTAGCACCAAATAATTTTAATTATTACTTCTCTGTAGAATAGTTTGAGATCTGGTACTGAGAGACTCTGTTGCTTCCATTTCCCGCTCATTATTTTCCTTGAGATTTTTGACCTTGTTTTCCTCCAAATAAATTTTGATTTTTTTTTTCTAATTTTACAAAGCAATCCTTTGGTAGTTTGGTACAGTACTGAATAAGTTAATTTTGGAAATACTGTCAGTTTTACCTTGTTGGTTCATCCCAAGTAATTAAGTATTATTAGTAATGAATAAGTAATTAATATTTTGCTAATTATCAAGGTCTGTCCTTATTTCTGCAAAGAGTGTTTTATAGTTTGACTCAGTTCTTGGATGCAGCTTGGTCGATATGCTCCCAAAAATTTTGTGCCTTCAGTGATATACTTCCAAATATTTTATACCTTTTGTAGTCATTTTGGAATAGAATTTCTGTCTAGTTCTTTCTGATCTATTTTGCTGATAATACATTGATAATTTATGTAAATTTAATTTATATCCTATAATTTTACTGAGTTTATTGTTTCAATTAATTTTCTAACTGACTTTAGGGCTTTTAAAATAAACCATCATATTATCTTCAGAAGGTGATAACTGATTTCTTCTTATTCTATTCCTTTTTCTATTTCTCCTTATTCTATGCTTATTCCCTCAATTTTTCTTCCTTGTCTTTCTGCTTTAATTTCCTTTTCGGGAATCACATTAAATAGTACTAGTGATAAAAGGAGTCTTTGCTTTCCCCTTTATCCTACTGGTAAAGCTGCTAACTTTCCCCTATTGTTTAGAACATTTGCTCTTGGTTTTTTTGTTTTTTTTTTTTTGGAGGGGAAAAGGTAGGGCAATTGGGGTTAAGTGACTTGCCCAAGGTCACAGGGTAGTTTTTATGTTTAGTGTCTGAGGTCAAATTTGAACTCAGGTCCTCCTGACTCCAAGGCTGGTGCTCTATTCACTGCGCCACCTAGCTGCCCCTGTTCTTGATTCTATATAGATGTTACTTACTATAATATGGAAAGATCTATTTATTCTTATGTTTTCTAGAGCTTTTAACAGAAACTGTTAATGACTTTCAGCATTTATTGATATAATGGCATGGCTTTTATTTTTGATATTAATAATAAGATTTATTATGTAGCTTTATGTTAAATGAACCCCATATTCCTAGTATTAATCTAAGCTGGTAATAGTATATAATCTTTCTAATATGTGATATGGCCTACTGACTAATACTTATTTTGCCCAAATGTTCAGAAGGACAATGAGCCAGTTTTTCCCCTTGCTTTGTTTCTCCCAGGTTTAGATATCAAAACAATATTTGCATTACAGAAAGAGACTAGAAGGGTGCCATCTTTTTCTATTATTGCACACAATTAATACAATACTGGAATTGTTCTTTGAGTGTTTGATAGAATTTACTTGTAAATCGATTTTTTCCTGAGGGTTTTTTTTTTTTAAATATGAGAGTTCACTTATGGCTTGTTTAAATTTTATTTTTTTGCTGACATGGTATTATTTAAATATTCTATTTCTTCTTTTGTTAATTTGGATATTTTGTATTGGATATTTTATGCCTGTCATTTAAGTTATTGATGTTATTACTGTATAATTGAGCAAAATAATTTAACATATTTTCCTTCTTTATTTTTGCGAACTGCCATTACTCATCTTTAATATGAACAATTGTTTTCCTCTCTTTTTACAATCGGATTAGCTAACTTTAAAATTTTTATTACTTTCTTCAACAATCAGCTC
>CM053592.1:156541545-156554045 GCA_028646515.1 Pseudochirops corinnae
TCCTTCTTCAGCTCATCTCTAGCTTTAAGGCATTGTTCATGTTTATTGGAGGCCCCTGGAGGGGGAGCTACGGCTGCACTCTCCTCCTGCCTCTCTTTGCCATGATCTTTCTTTTTCCCAAAGAAGGAATCTAGGGTTTGGTTGCTGTTCTTACTTTGCTTCTTATGCTTATTCTTACTCATGGTTGGTCAGTCCATGATTTTTTTTTTTAAATCTCTGTGGGGCTCTGCTTCCAGAAGGGAAAGCTCTGTCTCAAATCGCTGGGGTCCCTCCCGGCTGCCATAGCTCTCAGGAAGGTGCTGGGTCCCTTTCCTACTTACTTCCGGCTCACTGGATAATGAAGACTCCAGGACCAAGGCCCAAGACCACGATCCGGATCCAGGGCGCTCCACGCGAGAGCACTGGCCTCTGAACGATCACTTAGTCACCCTGCTGTTTATAGGCCGTGGGCGCAGAAGCTGCAATGCAGAGGCGGGTGCAAAACCTCTGCCTTTCGCTTTCCAGCCCTGGAGGCCTTTCAGCCGGACCACTTTTCTTCCCCCGATTTCGCAATTCCCACTGACCTAGTTCTGAATGCTGCTCACAGCTGCCGCTAATCCGAGGCTCCTCGGCTCCTCCCGTCCAGCGGCCCCGGGGGCTCAGCCAGGGCTTCAGGCCAGGCTGGTTTCGGTTGGCAGTGCTGATGTGGTTCCTCGTAGCCGAGCTGACTTTAGTGGAAAGTATATTTGTGTGCGTTTTGGAGTTCTAGGATTAGTTTAGAGTCATATTTTATGGGTATTTTGGGGTGGCTATGTGAGAGCTGCGATATGTTGCTGCTCCTACGCTGCCATCTTGGCTCCGCCCCCAGGCCCCGAACTTCTTGAGAAAGAAAGGAAGGCTGATGTAGAGGCCAGCTGAGTACAGCCACAAGAATCTGGCCTATGACCCAGAGAGAGATGGACTGAACCACAAAGGAGAAAGGGCTGCTGACTGATGGTGGCAGAAAGAGGAGCTGAGAGTGGTAATAGGGAGCAAGAAATAGGCAAATGTGTCCTCCTGGTAAAGCACTCTGTGGGAATATGAAAGAAAAGCAACCAGCATGAGAGAGAACATGGCCAGAGATACAGTGAATTTTGAAAATCTAAGGAAAAAAAAAGATTTCAGATGAAGAATCCCAAGAAAGGCATCATGACAGTAGGTGGAGCGGAGGCCTTAGAGTTAGGAGGATCGGGGGCTCAAGCCCTCCCTCTGACCCATACTGATTGTGCACCCTGGGCAAGTCACATACTGCTGAGAGGGGCAGGTCAAATTCTCCATTTGTGACTGGTAAAGGAAGGCTCAAAACTTCTCTGGGACAGGGAGTTTTCTATATGATTGAAAGCACAGCCTTTGGGAAGGGAGCATTAAACAGAAGGATTGTCACTTGATTAGAAGTTATAAGAAAGTTATAAGAAAGCAAATAAAGAAAAAAATTTCCCATCCACTTTCAGGAGTGGAATTGCAAATATCTGTTGGCCTCACTGAAGTTCAACTTTTTCCGGTCTTGTGTATTATTTCTATGAAAAAGTACACCATAGAATTCACTGCTCTTACAAGTCAGACTCATACACATTTGGCTGCTTCTCTATAACAAAGACAACCAGAAAACTGAAAAGCAGAAGCTTTTACAAACTGAAATGGGTCAGCCTCTGCTGGTCTTCTGATGCTTCATTAAAAAGCCATCTTGAGTTCTCACAGGCTATGCCAACAGAACTTAAGCTCTAGCGGGTTCTTTTCAGCGGAGGCTTTGTTAGGATGGGCCCAGGGGTGGACCCTGTGACCCAAGGACAGCACAGCTAAAGAGAATCTCATCAGCAGATAGCTGGCAACTTGGTGCTGAGATCCTGGCTCGGCACCCATGGACTGTGGAAAGGCTGTTATTAGCTTTAGGGCAAGGAATACCTACACTAATAAAATCATGGATCTTTCCAAGTATCAAAGTGTACTGATCAGATATTTAGCTATAGTTCAATTCCTGATTTGTAGAAAAATTATTTTCCAATCTGAAAAGAACTCAAATGAACCCACTGGGAAAAGATCATATTAATGTTTCAGTTATCTAAAAACTTCAACTATTTAAAACAGATGCCCAAGTAACAGGAAAAAAAGAACTCTGAAAAGCCAAAATATCTGTCATAAAACACATGCACAAAAGTTCATGTACTCTTCTTAAGGAAGTTCTTCAACTTTTCATTCAGAGATCATTAATTTTCACTTTCTACAGAATTCCAAAAAGTTTCATTATCTGGTTCCTCAGTTCAAATTATATTTTGTTGTTCAGTCATTTCAGTTATGTCTGACCCTTCATGATCCCATCTTGGGGTTTTCTTGGCAAGGATACTGAAGTGATTTGCCATTTCCTTCTCCAGTTCATTTTATAGATGAGGAAATTGAGGCAAACAAGGTTAAGTGACTTGTCCAGGGTCACAGAGCTAGTAAATGTCTGAGGCCAGATTTGAACTCAGGAAGATGAGTCTTCCTTACTCCAGGCCTGGCACTTTATCTACTGTGCCACTTATCTCTCCTCAAATCATGAAAAAGCAGCAAATTAAAGAGAAGTGGGAGAAGACCAAAAGAGATGGGAACCGGGCCAGCAGTAAGAAGGAAAACCATGATAGTAACTGGGGGAGATGAGAAAACTACTAAAGCAAACCAAAGAACCCTACAAGCACGGCACCTTGGGGGAGAGAGGGAGAAAGGGGAGGAGAGAAGGAGAGAAACAGTTATCTACTCCAACAAACCTCAATAGGCCTGAAAAGGCTCAATGTGAAATACACCGTATAACACTTGATACTCATAATGATCTTGAATCATCTAGACAAGATTAAAGGTTAAAAATTGTGTCCTGCAGCCTCTGTTTAATGAAGCAGAAAAGAATTTAGTATATTTTAATAAATATTCTATGATAAATGGTTAAAAGAAAATAGGTTTTGATAACTAAAGAAGTTTTAGGTATTTGTAAAAGACACCTCTGTGGAACAGCTAAAATCCTTCACAAGGGGGACAATTATGCCAAAACTTTGAAAGAACTTTCTGAAATGTCCAAAGAGAATAATATTTCATTGCCAGGCCTTGCCAGGTTAAATAAAATGAAAACTTTATACATGGAACTTAATTGGCAGCAGTATCATCTTCTGCAGTTTTAATTTGGACACATAATCATATTCATTTCAAATGACCAAAACAGGTCATGAATCTGGCAAAAGAAAAATGGATAGGGTTTGTGGAAAGGTCCATTGGAAATTTAACATGAATAAATTTAACAGAGAAACAAACAAACACATACTTTGGTAAATAAACTTTTAAAAATTACCTTTTCAGTTTCTAATACTTTATTTTCAAATATGAAGGAGATGCAGTTTCTAACAACTTCCAGTCTTTGAGCACTGTTGAAGACTGTTGTCACCTTATCCATGATTGAAACTAGTAAAGAAAACAAATATCAATTACCTTTGGATGACACAAAGACAAAGAGAATGTTGCTTGAAGCCTTCTGAGAGCCTAGTCCATTGTCATTTCCCACTGCAGTATTCTATGTCACTTTTTTGGTTGTGGAGTCACTGGGCGAGTATCAGGGTAGCCCAGGATTGGTGCCATAGATCTCACATATTAGATCTCTATAGACTATTTGGCTCTTGGGCAAGGCAGTGATGTTAGACAATGATAAAATACATTCTTATAAGTCTGTTGTAAACTGAAAAGCCTTGAGAAAATTTAATTTCCAATTTTGCAAGAAGAGAAATCATGCAATAATCTATGAAATAAATTAAATGCTTCTAAATTTCCTAAACGAACTATGCTTCTAGGAAAATCTTTACATTTTGCTACTACTTTTAAACTTCAGATAATACAGTCTGCTAGGTTAGGGCCATCTAACTGAGGGAAAGGGGTTGTCTGAAAAGTCATAGGTGAGGTTTTAAACTAATCATGGAAGGAAGGGAGGAACTTGCCTGTGTACATCTGTTAAATCAGATACATGAGAGAATGGCATAAAGCTGTAGGAAAAATAGTGGTGAACATGTCAAGTAATTATCAGGGGACAATATGCAAGGAACACAGATGACTACTAAATCTCCATTTTTTGTCCCAATTTCTCTTCTGAGCTACACGCTCATGATTCCAAGTGCCTAGGATAGTTCTACTTACATATCCCACTGGCATCTCAAACTCAACATGTCCCGAACTAAGCTTATTATCTTTCCCTAAAATCTTGCTCCTTCTGATTTCACTCATTCTGTTTGTGGTACCAACATTCACCCAGTAGCTCAAGTTTGAAATTTTTTTTGGACAGGGTAATGTGTGATCCCTCTCTTACTCTCTTTCCCCTTTCTCTTTTTCTCTCTGTCTCCCCTCTTACTCTCCTCTTTCTTTCATTCTTTCCCCCTCCCTTTCCCATCTCTTTTTGTATCTCTCCTCCTTCTCTGTTTTCCTCCCTCTCTCCCTTGATATTCAGTGAGTTATCAAGTTTTTCGTTTTTCACTTCTCCTGCACCTGTTCTCTCCCCTCTTCCATTCCTGCGACCCCAGTACAGGTTAGCTTTCACATTCCCCAAAGAGATGATCGTTTATCTAAAATATTACCACTTTCACATACTAATACAGTGTTCTACATATAGGTTTTTAGTAAATGCTTATTAAATTAACGACTCAAGGAAGAATTAACAATACTCATAGCTTAAGATGTCTATACACAGACTATGGCTAAGTGAGCTAACTGAGCTTAATAAAAAGAGACTGCCCAGCTTCATAGTTAGTATTTGGTAGGGATGTGATTCATGACTGCATGATAATAATGGAAGCGTGCTTATTTAAAAGAAACAGATCAGATGAAGGGCTATAGTAAAACATTAAATATGAAGAAGATATACTCTTTGTGGAGAAATCTATGAATCAGCCAAGGGATACAAAGTGGAAAAAAACTGGATGGGGATCAATGGAGGGAGGAACAGAAGGAACATTGTGAACTAATATATTAACCCCAATTAGCTGTTAGAGGAGACTGACTGATAAGCTCCTGAAGCAAATCATAATAATAGCACAGAGACGATATAATAGCCAAACATAAGGGATTATGATTATTGGGATATCTGTTAGAATTCTTTGTCTTTGCAAAAGTAGAACAGTTGGTAACTTTCCTTGAGGATAGATAACTTCAGAAGTTAAGATGGCTTGGAGGGATCAGTAAGGGGAATTGCTATGTTGGACTTGATACTTTTTATCTCTTTCGTATTTCCCTATTTATGTATATGTTCCCCTCCCCCCCTCCCCCATATTAGAATTTAGCTCCTTGAGAACAGGGACTGTTTTGGATTTTTCTTTCTTTATCCAGGGCTCAGTGCAGTGCCTGTGACATAACAAACTGCTTAATAAATCCTTGTTGCTTAACTGAATTCCAAACACTAGGTGAGTATGACATTCTACTTCCCATCACAGGGATGTATGACCACTGTCTCTGAAATATTTGAAGGACTGTCCTATGAAGGACAGATTACACCTATTCAATTTAGCTCCAGAGATCAAAACTAGAGCCAACAGATAAAAGATGAAGGGGGCAGATTCTGGTTTCACATGAAGAATGAAACTGTAACAAATGGAAGAGGCTGCCAAATAGTGTGTTCACCACCTCTGGCTATACTCTAGGAGAGGCTGGATGACCCCTCCTCCCTAAAACAGAGATGATAGGCTTCTCCCTAAGTTTGTTCTTCTTCCAAACTTTCCTCTTTTTCTTTAGAGGTCCAGTGTCCTCCTTGACTTCCTCTCTCTTCCTCTCCATTACTCTCTTACTCTTACTCATTGGCTAGGAGTTACAAAGTCCTGCTGATTCTGTCTCTATGTCCTCTTTCACACTGACCCCCTTCTCTTAACTCAAATGGCCATAGTTACAGTTCAATGCTTCTCTTGATATTATAGTAATCTCCTAACTTGTCCTCCTCTTTCCAGATTCTTCCCAATCCAATCCACTTTCTACAAGAGGATAGAATAATTTTCTAAGGGCACAGCTCTAACATGCCCCCAAAGTCTTCTGAGCTTCCTTTTGCCTCTAGGATAAAATTCAAATTCTTTTTCCTGGCATTGAAAGCCTGCTCAATTTGACCCCAACTTATCTTTCTAGACTTAATTTTCTTTCATGGACTCTACATTCTGGCCAAACTGGAAATGTTCCCCAAATTCAACATTCCAATTTCCAGCTCCTGGAGTACCTGATTTCCTTTAAAGTCCAGCTTAGGTGCTGGGAAGCCTTTTCTAATATTACAAATATCTGTCCTCAAATTAATTTTTATTTACTTTTCTATGTATATGTTGTACCTGTGCAATAGAACATAAACTCCTTTAGAACCTGAACAGTTTGGTTTGTATTTGTATCTGCACCAGTCCTTCATGATGGTTAAGTGACCTGAATTCTAATGAAATAGAAATGGGCAAGACTATGTCACTCTAAAAACACAAAAGAAATGGAAAAACTACACAAAGTATGTTTTGTACACCAGATTTTTGGTGAGAAAATTTAATGGCTTAAAAAATAGGCTAGAAAGGATCCCACGGACTGAGATTATATCAGGCATGTCACTTACAAATGGATAGGATGTTGTCAAGAACAAAATTATGAAGATAAAAACCAATTTTGATGTGACAGAAAAGGGGGAAAGGATAAAAGAACAAATGTGAATAAACAGGAAATTTATTGACCACTTTTTTTTTTTTGCTTTTTTTTTTGAGGGTCATTGGGGCTAAGTGACTTGCCCAAAGTCACATGGCTAGTAAGTGTGTCAGGTGTTGGAGGCCGAATTTGAACTCAGGTCCTCCTGACTTCAGGGCCAGTGCTCTATTCACTGCACCACCTAGCTGCCCCAACCAACTTAGTTTTTTAAAAGACCTGCAGAAGATGAAAATGAGGATAGAAAACTAAAGATGAATATCTTGTAAGAAAGTCATCAACAATGCTAAAGCTTACAACACAGTGAAACCTCTTTTGATAAGAATGATAAAAATGGCATTTTTATTGCGGGAAAAAGCCATGTTGAAGTGAAGAGGCATATCAAAAACATGGGATAAGACTAATAATTGAAGTGAATTTAGTTATAATAATGGACAATAGCAAGGAGGCAGAATTATTCAATTCCCATTTTGCTACTGCTTTTAAAATTTTTTTTTAACATTTTGTTAATTTTTAAATTTTCAACTTTAATACAAAATAAGAAAAGAAAAAAAGCATTGCCATGTGCACAGAGGAACCTGAGAGAGGATTCAAAATATACAGCAATAAATTTCCATTTCATGTAAGCCTATATGATAAATATTGTGCACTGTTGAGTGCTGTCATCTTGGCTTCCTTGTAAGTTTTTTTTTCTGGTCTCTGCTGTGCACACACTTACTGACACATACATATACTTAGATATCTATAATCATACTCATGTGTAGACATATAAATTTATATGCATCTCTATAAGACCACACCATACTTACTTGTCCTCTGTTTCTCAGAAAGTGGATATCCTCTTCCTTCATAAGTCCAAGTCTTTCCATATTTTAACAAATTCACCAATGCGTCATTTCCTACATCACAGCAATATTCCAACCTTATATTGTGTCTAGTTGTTTTAAGTAATCCAAAACAATGTTGATGAATATGACTGACACATGGTGGAGTTTCCCTGTTTTTCTTTTGATTAAATCTATTTTAACCTTAACTTTGTCCGAGATCATGATTACCACTCCTGCTTCTTGTTCCCTCTCAAATTCTACTCTTGATCTTTATTTTATGTTTGTGTGTATCTCTTATTTCCTATCCCTCCTGACTACTTCTCCATGTTACCTTGCCTCCCATTACTTCGCCTACCCGCTCTCTAAGGATCCTTCCCTTGTTCTCCCATTCCCATTAATTTCAACATCCTTCTATATATCCCCCTTTAACCTATTCCCTTACCTTCCCCTCTAAAGATCCCTTCCTTATCCTTTCCCCTTCCCTATGACCTTAGTGTTTCATCTCTTTCTGAATTTAGAAGACTTTTATACTCCTCTAGATGTATATGTATTGTTCCTTCTTAAACCCATTCCTGATGAAAGTAGGTTTCCAGAACTAACAGCCCTCCTCCCCATCTAATTCCCCTGTGTTGGTTTTTCTCTCGCACTTTATTTGTATAATTACTTTCTCTAGCTATTCCTAAATGGTTACTTTAAAAAAGTCATATCATACTCGTGTCTGTCCCAATCTTTCTTATGAACTACCTAATTACTAATAATAATCTTAAACATATGTTTTACCTTTTCTCATAAAAAAAGGTAAACAATTTGTCCTTACTGAGTCCCTGGTAATTAGTTTTTGGTATGTACCTTATAGTTCTCTTGACTCTTGTATGTCAAATCTTCCATTAAGTTCAGCTGTTTTTTTTAAACAAAGTTCTGAAAGTTGGACAATTCATTAAATGTCCATTTTTTTTTTCCATTCAGGATCATGCTTAGCTTTTCTGGGTATGATATTTTAAGTCAGAGGCCCAGTTCTTTTGCTCTTTGATATATAGTGTTCTAAGACCTGCAGTCTTTTAGAGTCACTACTGCCAGGTCTTTTGTGATGGTAATTGTGGCACTGCCATATATACACCATAATATTTTATCCCTGAGCTGGGGGTTTGGGAATTTGACTATAACATTCCTGTTGATTTTCCTTGTGGGTGTGTCCTCTTTCAGGTGGCAAATGGTAGATTTTTCTATTTCTATTTTCTAATGCTTCAGGACAAGATTCTTTAATTACTTCTTGTATTATTGTATCAAGAGTCTTTTTTTGATCATAGCTTTCAAGTAGTCTGATTATTCTTGTTTTCTCTTCTTGAGCTGTTCTCCAGATAAACTGTTTTTCATATGAGATGTTTCACATTCTCTTATTTTTTCATTCTTCATATTTTGTTTTATTATTTCTTGATCTCTTCAGACTTTGCCGACTTCCCCTTGTCTAATTCTGATTTTCAAGGTGTTGTTTTCTTCCTCAAGATTCTGGATCTCCTTTTCTAATTGGTTGGCTTTCTTTTCATAATCTTGTTTTTCTTGGATTATTCTTATTTTTTTATTTTTCCATTTTTTCCTCAATATCTCTCATTTGATTTTTGAAGTCTTTGATAAGCTCTTCTGTGACTTCTTTTTGGGCAGGTGACCATTTGACATTATCCTTTGGATTAGAAAAGGGTTTCTTTGCTTCAGTGTCCTCCTCTAAGGATGAACTCTGGTCTTTTTTTATTTGTTGCAGCTTATTTTCTGAGACCATCATTAGCCCTGGGGTATAAGGATGGCGCCTCTGGTCACAGGTCCTTCTTCAGTTCTCTCCTCTGACCTGGAACCTGAAACCAAGACCTCTAGTCTCCAGCAAGTGCCCAGAGCCAGTGTAGTCCCTGCCCCTCTGCTTCTGCACTTATGAGGTGTGTGCTGGCTTCTTCTTGGACTGCATCACTGCAGCATAGCTGGGTCTGGTGTTCCTTCTCAGGAAGGTCCCCTCAATCTTCCCTGGCTCAGATGCCCAACTCTCCTCACTGTCCTAGGGGTAAAAAAGTTCCTGTCGTTGAGGATGAGGCAGCTTTCCCATCCAGCCAACTCCAGGGCTTGCTGCTTGTTATTTAATTGGAACTAGCCTGGAGGTGTTTATCCTTCATAGGAACCAAACCTCATTTTTCTTCAGATCTTCTCTGATTGCCCCAGGAGGACCTGATTATGCCTCTACTCTTATTTATTTTTATCTCACTACGTTAGCCCTGAGGTGCTACTTTATCTCATTAATGGAGGGAAATCTGGAGAGCTTGGAATTTTCTGAACTACTCCACCAGCTTCCCAGAATCCTTCTGTTTTTTTCTAACAGGAAAGATCTTCAGATTGATAGTACATGTTGAAAAGAAATAGTAAATAAGGAATTGAAACCCCAGAAAAATGAGGAAACAGATTCTCAGAAAATAGACCCCAAGTTAACAAAAATAAGCCATTAATTAATATAGTTGCTGAGATGCTTTCAATGGCCTTTGAAAAATTATGGAGCTTAAAAAAGGTAATGAAGGATTATAAATGAGCAAATCTTAGAGTTTTTAAAATGAGGCAAGCATGGTCTAGAGAGATCCTTTGCAATTCCTGACAAAAATTCCTGAACAAATGATTAAAGGGATAGTGTGTGAGCACTGATAAAGGGAAATCATTAGGAGTCAGGATGGATTCATGAAAAACAAGTCATGCCGGTATTACCAGTGACCAGCCTTCTCTTTGTACTACAGTGATGAGTCAAGGACTATATCCGTTTCTTCTGATTCCCTAATCCAGGGTTCTTCCACTATACCAGGATTTCAGTTTCATTCATCTTCATTCTTAGGGGTTTTTTTTCCTCCTTTGAAACTCTCAGTGAGCAGATGAAAACTAATTAACCTCTAAATCTTTAAAGATTAAAATCTGTTTCAGGTGGTACAGGCAATTCTACATGTCTATGAAATACCAACTGTGTACAATGAAGCATTTTCAATTTTTCATGTGTAATGGAATAACAAGTAGGACGCAGGCTTTGCCAACTTTTGTTTTCGCCTTACAAGAAGGGCTGCTGGGGCTAGATTCTTGGATGCACACGTGCAGCTCCCACTGAGTCCAGTGGGACCTTCCACATGAATCTGAGGAAAGAATTTGGCTTAAATTATGCTGATGAAGCAAATGAGGATTCTGAAGAGAAAGAGATTACAAAAAAGGAAATAAATGAAGGCTACTGTCCAACTAAATTCAACTGGGAACAAATTTCTTTTCTACTTGTCCCAAAGTAGTTATAAAAAAAGAACTGAATTAACCATAATTAGGTAACAAATCCATTAAAAATGTAATTGACTAAAAATTCCAAAATCAGCCTTTTTTAACCCAACAAAGCATATTCAGTAGTAAGTTAGAACTTCAAATTCTTACAAAGAGCTCTATTCAACAAGCAAGACAACATAAGCAATAGTCAAACAGAGTCTAACACACATACCAACAGGTGGGCCTGCCGGCACAACACACTTCTTCTCCACCCGAGAAGTAGGAGGTGCAAGCTGGTTCTTTGCAAGACATTCTTGCATCAGCTCCTGAACCCTGGTCTCGTTAATCTTCGGGAAAGGAAGTATGTGAACTCGCAAGTGTGAACCTTCTGTGGGGCGTGGAACTTTCTGGAATGCCATGTGAGGATTTGGGTTTTCCTGCAAAAGAGTGAATTTAAGGAAAAATTATGTCAACAGTTCATTGAATGTAACAACAATTTAAGAAACAAGTTGAGGGAGAAAATTAAGAACAGGGAGGAAACAGGAAAAAGAAAAGATTATCCTAGGTACTACAAGATCTGCAGTTTCTTTCAGGGCATTTTTTCATGACATAAATATTCATTCTGAAACTCATTCAAGGCAGGGTCTATGTCTTTATCCTTTGCACATCCTACTATGTCTCATTACTGTCTTCTGTAAATGGTGAATAATAAGATGAATAAATGCTGTCAACTTGATTGTTGACTTCAATTTAGTGGTTTATAAAAGCATCTCACATTTATAGGACTCTACAAGTATAAAGTTAAATTTAATATAATGAAGTCAACAATATTCACTCCATTTTCTGACTGTGCCTTTCTACTGGCCTTCCTGCAGCTGGAATGCTCTCCCTTCTTGCTTCGGGTTCCCAGTTTCCCTGGCTTTCTTCAAGACTCAGTTCAAATCCAATGCCAGGGCTTTCCCTCTACTCTGTATCTCTTTTGTGTACATAGCAGTTTGCATGTTTCCCCCTCTGTTAAAATGGGAGCTTCTCAAGGGCAGGGACTACATAGGTTCTTTTCTTTGTATCTCAGTGCTTGGCATAGTACCTGCTATAAAGAGTAGGTGCAGTGGAGCCAAGATGGCAGAGTGGAAGCAGGAACTTATCTGAGCTCCTCTGTGACTTCCATCAGTAACCTCTAAAAAGGGAATCTGAAGAGATTTTAGAGTGACAGAATCCAGTGGGAGACAGAATGTGGCAGGAAAGTGCACATGTAGGACTGGGGAGGGGGAGTGGGGAGCATGCAGGCTGCACCAGCGCAGACTTGAGATCAGACTACTGCCAAGCAAGAGCGAGTCCTGGCTTAGACCTCTTACCGTGGGACAGAGGATCAGCTGGAGTTGGGTAAGAGAAAGTGCAGGGCCTGTGGCAGCAACAGCAGCTTCTCCTGGGGCTATCAGCCCAGACTGGATGTTCAAAAATCACCTACCTGAACTTCCAGGAGCCAAGATGGCAGAGTAAACCCTAGCTGCTCTAATTCCCATCCCTGACCCTGAAAACCCAGAGATTATTGCCCCAGTGTAAAATCTTGAAATAGTGGAAGCAGCGCCAGGCTTGGGAATCCTAGAGGAAGGGTGTGACCGAAGCTGTGCCGCGCCTAAAGTGAAGGGTAGGAGGAGTTCCAACAAACCCCATCTCAGACCAGCAGGAGATCCTGAAGCCCAGGGGGGTGGAGCCAGCAACAGCTAACACCAGAAGCCC
>CM053592.1:156557177-156601905 GCA_028646515.1 Pseudochirops corinnae
TTTAAGGCATTCTTCTCCTCACTGGCTTTTTGGGCCTCTTTTGCTATTTGAGTTAATCTATTTTTTAAGGTGTTATTTTCTTTAGTCAGATTGTTGACTCTCTTTTTATGATTTTCTTGCATCATTCTTATTTCTCTTCCCAATTTTTACTCCACTTCTCTCATTTGGTTTTCAAAATCCTTCTTAAGCTGATCTATGGCTATTAGGCAGTCTTCATGTTTCTTGGAAGCTTTTGATGTGGGAGTTCTGACTGTGTTGTCTTCCTCCTCTTCCCTGCTTTGATCCTTCTTGTCCCCAAAGAAGAAATCTAGAGTTTGGTTGCTGTTCTTACTTTGCTTCCTTTGCCTGTTCATGTAGGCCAGTCAATAATTTTTTTAGCTCTGCGGAACTCTGCTTCTAGAAGGGAAAGCTTTGTCCCAAATTGCTAGGGCTTTCCCAGCTGCCAAAGCTATTAGAGGGCTGTCGTTTTTTTGCAGCCCCCACTAGCTTTTGCTCACTGAAAAGACAGCCCATGACCACCACCCAAGACCATGATTTGGATGCAGGCTGCTCAATGCAAGAGCACTTGGCCTCTAAACGATTGCTTGGCCCCCCTGCAGTCTGCAGGCTGGGAGCTCTGAAGCAGCTATGGGGAGGTGGCTGCAGGGCTGCTGCATCTGCCGCTTTCTTGCCCTGGAGGCAGTTTGGCTGGACCACTTTTCTCCCCCAAGTTTAGCTGAGATCCACTGACCTTTCACTTAGTCCTTGTTTCTTATGGCTTGATAATTCTGGAAACTGCCACTGATCCACTCTCCTGAAGCTCCAGCTGCAGCTTGTCCTGGCCGCCCCCACCCTTCCCCCGGGGCCAAGCCACGGTTTCAGGCTGAGCTGGTTTTGGCTCCCAGCGCTGAGATGATCTCTGCCTGCCGAGCTGTCTTCAGTGGGAGGTGTATTTTTGTGAGTTTTAGAGCCCCAAAGTTTGTCCAGAGTCAAATTTTATGGGTGTCTGAGGTGGCTATGTGGGAGCTGCGGTACCTTGCTGCTCCTACACCGCCATCTTGGCTCTGCCCCAGGAAAACTCTTAAGGAGGGGAAGGGAGAAGGGAGAAATAAAAGCATAAACAGGGGAGGGAATAGGATGTAGGGAAAGGCACAGATAGTAATCATAACTGTGAATGTGAACAGGATGAACTCTCCCACAAAATGGAGGCAGATAGCAGAATGGATTAAAAACTAAATTCCTACCATATGCTGTCTACAAAAAACACATTTGAAACAAAAGGATATGCACAGGGTAAAGGTAAAAGGCTGGAGTAGAATATATTATGCTTCAGCTAAAGTAAAAAAAGAGCAGGGGTAGCAATCCTTATCTCATATAAAGGAAAAGTAAGAATAGATCTAATTAAAAGAGATAAGGAAGGAAACTATATCCTGCTAAAATTCACCACTGAGAATGAAGCAATATCATTACTTAACATATATGCACCAAGTGGTACAGCATCCAAATTCCTAGAGGAAAAGTCAATGGAATTAGAGGAAGAAATGGACAGCAAAACTATACTAGTGGGGGACCTCAATCTCCCCCTCTCTGAACTTGATAAATCTAACCTCAAAATAAACAAGAAAAGTTAAGGAGGTGAATAGAATTATATAATATAATAATAATTACATGAATCGAATTTTAGAGAGGGTAGATATGATAGACCTCTAGAGAAAACTGAAGGGGGATAAAAAGGAATATACTTTCTTCCCAGCGGTACATGGCATACACACAAAAACTGACCATGTAACTAGGGCACAAAAACCTCACAATTCAGTGCAGAAAGGCAGAAATATTAAATGCATTCATTTCAGATCACGATGCAACAAGCATTATATGTAATAATGGTCCATGGAAAGATAAACTAAAAAGCAATTAGAAACTAAATAATTTAATCCTAAAGAATGAGTGGGTCAATAAAGAAATTATAGAAACAATCAATTACTTCATTCAAGAGACTGACAATAATGAGGCAACATACCAAAACTTGTGGGATGCTGCAAAAGCAGTTCTTAAGGGAAGTTTCAATATCCCTGAATGCATACATGAATAAAATAGAGAAAATGGAGGTCAATAAACTGGGCGTGCAACTGAAAAAACTAGAAAAAGAACAAACTCAAGATCCCCAATTAAAGACTAAATTAGCAATACTGAAAACCAAAGTAGAGATTAATACAGTTGAAATTAAGAAAACTCTTGAATTAATAAATAAAACTAAGAGCTGGTTTTATGAAAAATCCCCCCCCATAAAATTGATAGTCCTTTAGTCAATGTGATAAGAAAAAGAAAGAAGAAAACCAAATTATGAGTATCAAAAATGAAAAGGGTGAATCTGCCTCCAATGAAGAGGAAATTAAAACAATAATTGGGAATTATTTTGCCCAACTGTATGCACATACATTTGACAATCTTAGTGAAATGGATTCATATTTACAAAAATATAAGTTGCCTAGATTAACTGAAGAGGAAGTAAATTACTTAAATAACCCCATCTCAGAAAAAGAAACTGAACAAGACATCAACGAACTTCCTAGGAAAAAATCTCTAGGATGAGAGGGATTTAGTAGCGAATTCTATCAAACATTTAAAGAACAACTGATTCCAATACTTTACAAACTATTTGGGAAAACTGGAGAAGGAGTCCTATCAAATTCTTTTTATGACACAAATATGGTACTGATACCTAAATCAGGAAAAGACAAAACAGAGAAAGAAAATTATAGACCAATTTCCCTCACGAATATAGATGCAAAAATTTTAAATAAAATATTAGCAAAAAGACTACAGCAACTTTTTATGAGAGTAATACACTTTGATCCAGGAATGCAAGGATGGTTCAATATTAGGCAAACTATCAGTATAATTGGTCATATTAATAAAAAAACTAGCAGAAACCATATGATTATCTCAATAGATGCAGAAAAGGCTTTGTCAAAATACAACGCCCATTCCTATTAAAAACACTAGAAAGTACAGGAATAAATGGAGACTTCCTTAAAATAATAAGTAGTATCTATCTAAAACCATCAGGAAGTATTATATGTAAAAGGGATAAGCTAGAAGCATCTCCAACAAGATCAGGGGTGAAACAAGGATGTCCATTATCACCCCTCTTATTCAATTTGGTACTAGAAATGTTAACAGTAGCAATAAGAGAAGAAAAGAAACTGAAGGAATCAAATTAGGCAAAGAAGAGACTAAGCTATTACTCTTTGCAGCTGATATGATGATATACTTAAGAGAATCCTAGGGAATCAAGTAAAAAACTACTTGAGACAATAAATAAATTTGAGAAAGTTGCAGGATATAAAATAAACCCACATAAATCCTCGGCATTCCTATATATTTCTAACAAAATCCAACAGCAAGAAATAGGAAGAGAAGTTCCATTTAAAGTTACTGTAGACATTATAAAATATTTGGGAATCTACTTGCCGAAACAAACCCAGGACCTATATGAACACAATTACAAAACACTTCACACAAATAAGGTCAGATCTAACTAACTGGAAAAACATCAGCTGCTTGTGGCTAGGTCAAGCTAATACAATAAAAATTACAATTTTACCTAAATTAAATTACATAGTAAGTACCATACCAATCAATCTACCAAAAAATTATTTTATAGAGCTAGAAAAAATAGTAATAAAATTCATTTGGAAGAACAAAAAGTCCAGAATATCAAGGAAATTAATGAAAAGAAATGCTAGGGAAGGTGGCCTAGCCTTACCAGATTTTAATCTGTATTATAAAACAGCAGTCATCAAAACTACTTGGTTCTGGCTGAGGAACAGATTAGGTATATGAGACCCAGTGGTCAATGATTATAGTAACTACTGTTTGATAAACCCAAAGACCCCAGTTTTTGGGATAAGAACTTAGTATTTGACAAAAACTGCTGGGAAAACTGGAATGCAGTAAGGCAGGAACTGGGTATAGACCAATATCTTACATTGTATACCAAAATCAAGTTGAAATGAGTGTATAATCTAGTTATAAAGGCTGATATTGTAAGCAATCTGGAGATCAAGGCATAGTTTACCTGTCAGATTTATGGAGAAGGGAAGATTTTATGGCAAATAAGAGTTAGAGAACATTATGAAATGCAAAATGGATAATTTTGATTACATTAAATTTAGAAGTTTCTGCATAAATAAAGCCAATGTAACCAAGATTAAGAGGAAAGTAGAAAACTGGGAAAGAATTTTTACAACTAGTGTCTCTGATCTTTATCAGAGACTATTTATTTATTATCTTTACCACATTTCTAAAATATACAGAGAATTGAGTCAATTCTATAAGAATACAAGTCATTCCCCAATTGATAAATGGTGAAAGGATATGAAGAGGCAGTTTTCAGAGGAAGAAATTAAAGATATCTATAAACATATGAAGAAATGCTCTAAATCACTGCTGATCAGAGAAATGCAAATCAAAACAACTCTGAGGTACCACATCTCATCAGTCAGATTGGCTAAGATGACAAAACAGGAAAATGATAAATGCTGGAGAAGATGTGAAAAAATTGTAATACTAATGCATTGCTGGTGGAGTTGTGAGCTGATTACACCATTCTGGAGAACAATATGGAACTATGTCCAAAGGGCACTTGTAACGTTGTCTCCCAAAGAGATCATAGAAGTGGGGAAAGGACCCGTATGTACAAAAATATTTATAGCACTTCTTTTTGTGGTGGCAAAAAACTAGAAATCAAGAAGATGCCCAACAATTGGGGAATGGCTAAGGAAGTTGTGGTATATGAATGTAATGGACTACTATTGTGCTATAAGAAATAAGGAGCAGACAGACTTCATAATAACCTGGAGAGCCTTATATAAATTGATGTTGAGTGAGAAGAGCAGAACCAGGAAAAATTTGTACACAATTACAGACACAATGTATGTGTGACGACTTTGATAGACTGGGCTCCACTCAGCAATGCTAGGTTATAAGACAACTCCAAAAGTCTCATGATGGAAAGAGATATCCATATCCAGAGAAAGAATTACAGAGTCTGAATGCAGACTGAAGCAAACTACTTCCTCTCTCTCTTTTTTTGCTTTGTTTTGTTTCCTTTTTCTCATTGTTCACTCCACTGGTTATAATCCTTTTTTACAGCCTGACTAATGTTTAATGTGAAGGGATCTGTAGATCCTATATTTGACTGCCTGCTGCCAAGGTGGGGAGGGAGGAGAAGGAAGGCGGTAAAATTTGGAACTCAAGGGATTGTGCAACTGAATATTGTAAACTAAAAGTAAATAAATTTTTTAAAAAAGAGTAAGTGCTTAATAAATGCCTGTTAACTGACCATAAGCATCTTAAACTTGACATGACTGAAATGGAATTTATTGTATTTTTATCCAAACCATCAGGAGGATAATGGAAAATGAGAAAGCATGGAGGAGAGGAGATTGTGTAGGGTTAGAAGGGAATTTGACAAGCTGGGGAATGGGATTCTAAGAAGTACAGTCTGGCTGTCCAAGAACTGAGTAACTCACAAGCATTCAAAGCTGAAAACACAATTCAAAGCTGCATACAGTGTGCTGAATTACCTTTCTTACCCACTCTGTCACAGGCTTTCCCAAGATTCAGTCTGTCCACAAGACAGCTAAAAGGACTTAACTAAAATCCAGTAAGCAAAATAACTGGAATTTAATCCCAGAGGCTCTGACTCCCTGGACAGTCAGTGCTCTTACTGCTAGGCTTCAATGCCTCTCACAACCCTAAATGGCAAGGGTAAAAGTACATTACGTTCAAGGTAAAACACAGTCATGGGATCACAGAATTATAAATTCAGAGATCTAGAAGGGACCCCAGAGGCTATTTAGTATAACTTCCTCAATTACATAGATGAGGAACTGGGACCCAAAGAAGTTCAATGACTTGTCTAAAGTCATACAAGTAGGTGTGTGAGGTAGGATCTGAACTCAGGCCCTCTGGCTCTAGAGGTATTCTTTTAGAGGTTAGGCTGAATTTTCAGGTGTACAAGTGGGCTTTACTAGAATGAAGTCTAGAGATGAATTCTGCTTGGTCATGATTCATTCATTTGAGTTTAGGAAATTAAAAATAAGATTCTTACACAATGATGGGTCTTGTGATGTCATAGCCCTTGTGCTCCTGCCCTCTACTGGGCAGAAGAACAAATGACAACTTTTGTGGCTAAATCAGAGGACCCCATTCACATTGGTCACAAAGATTCAAAGCACAAATGACACTGGTCCACAAAGGAACTTCAGAAATTATGATCTAGTCTTCCTTCCATTAGAACAATGAAAGTCTCTGAATGGTCTTGGGATTCTGATATTTAAAAGTCTTCATATAACTAACAGGAATTTTAACAGACTTTTTACATTACAAGGATCAGCAAGAGATACAGAGATGTAAGAAATCATTTAGTATGATGTTCTCATTTTACAAATGAGGAAACTGAGACCTGGAGAGGTTATGAGACATGTTCAGCATCACGTCACTAGTGAGTTTTAGGGCCTCTGATTCCCAGTCTGGTGCTGTTTCCTCTCCTGGCTCCTCTCCGGACTGTCCACCTTCTTGTATCAGGTGCCTTCATCTCTCTCTCGGGTATCCTCTTCTTCCATTGCTCAGCTCTTTCCACGGCCTCCATTTTGGAGAGGGCCAGGCCGACCAGCCTTTCTTCATCTTTTGGCTCTGCTCCATCCCTCACTCCTTCAGCTCCCTCTGATGTGGCACTTCGCCTCATTAGAATGTAAGCTCTTTATGGGCAGGTACCACCTTTCATTTTGCTTGACTTGGTATTCTAAGCACTTGGCACAGTGCCAGGCATATAGTACGTGCTTAATAGAGGCTTGCTGACTGACTAAACTAAGCTGTCTTCACAAATTACAAATAATAAATGAGATAAGGAATGTGAAAGCCCTGCTAAACCTTTCTAAACTGGAAAACCTATATAAATGGACAGTGGTGGTATTATCATTAGCCTACAAATGTAGGCTGATTTGTATTTTTCATTAAGGAAAAATATTTCCTTCCACTGAAGAGAAGGGAAATTAATTCCTCCCCTGATTCAGTAAGGAATTCAAATACAAAGAAAAGACAAAAAATTTAGACAGCTTGAGAGAATTTGGCAAAGATTCCTCCTAACGGAGCAGACTGAATTGCCTGAGAAAGCTGCTGTCCCCATATCTTTCTTCTTTCAGGCATAATCCTGACCTGTCACAAGGGCTTACAAATTGCTATGTGTACTCCAGGAGGAATGTCTAGTGGCCCTGAGAACAAGGCAGTGATAGGGAGGGAGACAGGCTTCCCCACACTCCACTCTCCAGTCATGAAAGACATTCATTCTGAAGTATGGAAACAGATGGATTTGGGGAGGCAGATTCAATGAGAATATGTCTTCAGGCTTAGGGAAAGTAAAGCTGAAGATGAGGAAAATACAAAAAAAAAAAAAGAATCAACCAAAAAAACCTAACTGAAAATTCACAAGAGGCAAGCACATTGATAGCTACTACAGTAAGAACCAATGCAGTCATTATGCTCAGATGCTAATCCTTGCCCTAAGTGAGGGGCATCATAATGTGATGTACGTTAGTCAGCTAGAAGCTACCAAGCTCCTTAGAGAAGAGTATTTTTAAAGTAACAATAAACTAGGGAAGACCTAATGCAGCTGAACTCCCAGATGTCTGCAAGGCCTATTGGTGAGGGTGACAGCCCCCTCTCCTGCAGAATGTTGGGGTTTCACCTACTGAGTACAACTTGGGCAATTTTCTTCCTTCCTCATCAAAGCACCTGTGTGCCTCCCTCTCAATGAGAAGAGGCATGAGAGCATACTCCCTGCAGGACATAAGAAAAGCTGTTTTAGGCACTAAGGTCCAAAGGGGCCTGAGCTGCTTCCAGGAAGGCTGCTGCTGTGCCTCTGAGTAATTCACAGGATCCGCATCGTCTTTCATATCTGTCTAATGCCCCTCACTGCTGACCCATGAAGGACCAGGCTGGATGGAAGTGACTGAACAGCAGAGGCACGGGCAGGACGAGAGGAGATTTGCACAATTCTGATAGGTCCGTGGCAGCTGTTCTGCTACCACTCAGCACCAAGCACATGGCACCAACCTGGCAGCCAGGCACATGGTTTTTGTTTACCAACTGTTTACTGAATGCTCTGAAGACTTTGTGTCAGGTGCTGTGTGTGCAGAAGACAGTCTGCTCTCTCAACTGACAGCATGTACACACAAACGACAGTTATATAAGGAAGCAGGTGGTAAATATCATGTGAATGGACAGGACATATGTACTACGATGAGATCATTGCTTTCGGGAGTGGCCAGATGAGGCTCCACCTACTCGCAGATCCAGTGACCCGGCCTCCCTGCTGCTCCTCAAACATGATACACCATTTCTGGACTCAGTGCATTCTCACTGGCTGTCCTTCATGTCTAGGACTCTGCCCACTGACTTCCTTCAAGTCTCAGCTAAAGTCCCATATTCTCCAAGATACCTTTTCCAGTCTTCCCTAAAAGCAGCGCCTTGTGTCTGAGATTATATCTTGGTTTAACATAATTGTCTGCAGATCATCTTCATCATTAGACTACGTATGAGCTCCTTGCAGCAGAGATCGATTTTCTTTTGTTTTGCTTTGTATCTCTAGTGAGAAGCATGGTGCCTAGCATTGTGTTATCGTCTGACTGCAGCCTCTTTAGAATCGGGTGGGGAGATGGAGATTCCAGTTTCCCTGGATGACAACTATGGGGGGCAGTGATATTCCCAGGGCTTTGGGGCTCAGAGGCCCCTGCATTGGTGGTTTGACCTGCTTGGGACACGCCACCCTTGTCTCTCCTTCAGACACTGGCCATGAACATGTGTGCCTTACAACCAAGGGGCTCTAAGTTTTACAACTCTTTGTACTAGCATTTTGTATATTTGTGGGACACTGTCCCAGGTTTATAGGAAAGTATTCTGTAGCTATTCTTCATACCACTCTATCTTAATAAATGCCTTTGCTTTGAGCAAGGGGGTATAGTGGACTTCTGTTATTATTTTCCTTACTCTGGACACCACCCTTCTACTTTGAATTCATTCAGTCTAATTCATTCACTCCACTTCCAAGTTCTACTACTCTAATGCTTCATCATGGTGTGAACGTGAACTTGGGTTCTCAAAGGTCATGCCAGTGGCCTGCCATGTCTAGCAGGTAGTACAAATCCATAGCTCTTCAATGATGGGCCTGACTATAGATTATATGTCTGCCATGCAAGGATGAAGCTAGCTAAGTTCAGAAGGCTTTCTTACTGAAAGGTTAGCTATAAGCCAATTTATTTCATAAGCCAATTTTTTTTTCCAACCACAGAAACCTATGAGGGCCATAAGGCAAGAAGAAAGGGACTGAGGTCTGCCCTGGTGAGGAAAACTCACTTTGATGAAATCACAGATCCTTGGAGCATGTATGTAGTCAGACTACATTAAGTTTTTTTTGGGCTAGCGCTTCACAATGATGATTCACATTGAGCTCCAAAGTCCCTCGAACTGTCCCTAAGACTTTTTACGAACAGGAACTTATTTTTCCCTAAATCTCCCCCATGTTATATTGGGCAGTTGTACAACAGAAAGATGTAAGGGAATGGGCATAGGACATGAGGAGCAGGAAGACTGAGGGTTGAGAAGGAGAAAGACATTCTAGGCAGCTATGAGTGAAGGTGTGAACCAATAGGGCAAGACCATGCAAAGCTTCTTCAGGGGAGAAGGAGTAGACTGGTTTGGGAGCAATGGAGGGTTCATGTAGCAGTGGCATAGTGGAGTAAGAAAGAAAGTTCACATACTGCTTCATATACTTACTAGCTGTATAATTCTGGGCCAGTTATTTAACCTTTCTTTGCCTCAGTTTTCCCATCTGTAAAATAGTGATAACAGCATTACCACTGCCTCCCAGGGCTGTTGTAAGGATCAAATGAGATAATATATGTAAAGTGCTTTGCAAAACTCAATGTGTTATATCAATGTTATTTATGATGATGATGGTGGTGGTGACGATGTAGAGAAATAGTTGAAAATAAAGCTAAAAAGTTAAATCTGCTGAGATCCTTTGAATCCCAAACAAAGGAGTTTTGCTTCATTTTTTGGTAGTGTGGAGCCATGGAAGAATTTTGAGTGGCATAATGTAAGCGATACATTACAAAGATTAATCTGGCAATAGCATGCTCCTCCACTGTGTATCAAGGAGAGAGCAGAGGCAAAACAAACAGAATATAAAAGAACGCACTGGTAGCTCTGGCAAAGAGAAGACAGTCAATTATCAGATGCTGAGACAAAGAAAATGGGATTACCGTAAGTAGAAATCAAGAGGAGAGGCAATGGTTTATAGGTGAAAATAATGAGTTTTTTTAGATACATCAAGTTAGAAATGTGTTTCATCCAGGTGAAAGGGCTACTAGGGAATTGGAAACTAGAGTGTAGGCAAAATGTCAGGGCCAGCAACATAGATGCAGTGGTTCTCAACCTTCCTAATGCTGTAACCCTTTAATACAATTATTTTCGTGGCTACTTCATAACTGTAATTTTGCTACTGTTATGAATCGTAATGTAAATATCTGAAATGCAGGATGTATTTTCATTGTTACAAACTGAACATAACCCACAGGTTGAGAACCGCTGGATCAGAGGGTCACCTGGCAAAGGAAATAATTAAAGTGCAGGGAGGCCCTGAAGGAGATGTCCATGAGAAGGTCAGGAGATGACAGGGCTGAGAAGGGGCTAGCTTCCCTTAAGTGGCTGGGAGGAGGAAAAGGAACTGGAAGAAAGTCAAAGCCAACAGGAAATTGTTCAAGGCAATAAAGTCAAGGAAAGAGGGAGGACCTAGAAGCAAGATGTGGCTCTAGGTGTCAAAGGCTACAGAGATCCAGGGGGACAGAGGCTGAGAAAGGTCACTGGCTTTGAAAGGGATGCTCTCCAGGAGCTTCTGTGATTTTCACGTCTCTCAGAACTGCTGTTTGATAGTCTCACCTGTGACAGTACTGGTCTTAATGGCAAACTACCAACATCTCCATATGAAATAATAAAGTAATACCCAAACTTTTGCAAATAGAAACATTTTCTCCACTTCCAAGAAGTATTATAACAACAACAACAACAACAACAGATTTAAGGTTTACAAAGTACTTTACATAATTATCTTATTTGACCCTCAAAACCACTTTGTGTTACTATCTCCATTTTTTCAGCACATGGAGAAAACAGACTGAGAGACACTGAGTCACTTTCTTGGGCTCATACAGCTGGCAGGTGTCTGAGGCCTTCTGACTCCAACTCCAATGGTCTACCCACTATACTCCCTAGCTATATGGGCATAGATGTGCATGTACCTGGTGATATTGAACTTTATTGGGAGTGGGGTCCTACTAGGCAAGGCTTTCAGATGTACTGGTAAATCCCACTCTCCCCACAGAGGACTCCTGTAGTAATACAATTAGTAGAGGCCATTATACAATAATATGGATGTGCAGATGTAGACTGTCCCTGCTGTAGGCATCTTGCCATCTCTTTCCCTGTCACAATTCTAAAGCTGAACCAGTTTTGTGTTACTGAAAGAGGTATAAAATGACATCATTCTTGAAACTCCAACAGGGAACAGGTCAACGTAGAAGAGTAAGGAGTTCCTGATGCTTTCTACTGCTTGCCCTGTTAATAAGCCCTAATACAAAACAAGCAGCCAGGCCTGGGGACCTCCTCTCCTCCCCAAAGCGCCAGAGAATCACTGCTCTACCTCTCAGCACTGGGGAAAGAGATTCTTCATACCAAATGGCAGTAGAACTCAAGTAAGACTTGCTGGTGAGGGAAGCATCTTAGACTTAAACATGATATAACCCCAAAGGAAAGGACATAACTGCATGTTTTGTTAAAATTCACCACATTCAAAACAGAACTTATTTTCCTCAAACCTTATCTCCTAAACGTCCATAATTCTATTGTTGTCACCAACATACTTTCAGGAACTAAGTTTGCAATCTTGGAATCATCTTTGACTCTCAATGCTCCCTCAAATCCTCATATCCAACCAACTGCCAAACCCTGCTGATTCTGCATCTCCATATCCTGCCTCTCTCCCCTTCTATCCACTAACATAACCTCACCATTTCTTCTCCGGATTGCAGAAATAACTTCTTAACTGGTCACCCTGTCTCCAGGATCTTCCCTCTACACTTCGTTTTCTTTATGGCAGCTAAATAGATATTCCTAAAATATAGATTGGCCTATGTCATCACCTTATTCAAAAGACTGTCACTGGTTCCTTGCCTCTGGGTATAGCTTGGCTTTTAACTCACTGCTTTGCCCCATCTCTCTCTGCCTCCCATTTGCCTTTCTTGTCTTATTTGATATGATGACACTTCAGGCACTGTTCTAGCCAAGCTAGCCTGCTACTTGTGGCTCCTCTTATGCGACATCTTGTCTCTTGCCTCTGTGCCTTTGACAAAGGGAGTGCAAGACTTTCTCACCTCCACCAAACAAAATCCCTAGCTTACTTTAAGGCACAGGTACTCCCTACTTGATGAGGCCTTTCTGGATGCTCCAGTAATTAGTTCTCTCTAATGAAGTTACTTGGTATTACTTTGCATGTATTTTATAAATAGAATTCCCTTGTCTTTTCAACGGAGTGTAATCTCCTTGAAGACAGAGACTGATTTGTTTTTGTTTTTGTATCCCTAGTACCTACCATGGTACTTTGTACATAATAGGTACTTAATAAATAAATTTTTGTTAAACTTAATTTCCAATTTGAACCCAGGCCCT
Organism: Pseudochirops corinnae; assembly: GCA_028646515.1. NCBI lineage: Eukaryota > Metazoa > Chordata > Mammalia > Diprotodontia > Pseudocheiridae > Pseudochirops > Pseudochirops corinnae. The sequence goes on from CM053592.1 coordinate 156,569,946, forward strand.
TTAATCCTTAAGTGTTACATGGTACAAAGGAAAAGGTGCTAGATGTGTAGTAAGGGCACATGAGTTCAAATTCCATCTCTGATACTTATTACCTGTGGGGCCTTGGGCATCTATAAAATGAGGGGGGCAGGTGGATATTAAAGTCAATTAATGTTTATTAAGTGTCCCTAATGTGCAAGGGATACAAAAAGAGGCAAAAGATGGCTTCTGTCCTCAAGGAGCTTACAATCTGATGGGGGACACACTCAGTTCAAAATCGTTAGTATGATTTTCTGATCTACGATCTTCTGATTGAAAATCCATCTCTTTCATATGTATCTATATGCACACATATGTATACACACATATATTTACATATATAGTTATTTTGTGCTATTTTTTTTTCTGATTTAACTCCATAAAATAACAAGATTAGCCTTTTAACAAATATACCAGAACTCATACATCCTAAAGAGCTACCTTTGCTCAAAGCATTTAGGAATTTCTCTTTGAAAGTGTCCTTCAGAATATTTAACAACACAAAACAAACATTTTGATGGTGACAAAAATTCCATCCTTTGAGAGTAGGTCTACTTTGTGGAAACAGGAAATGTTATTTGGAACTATGTGTGATGATGAGGGTGGATAATTAAGTTGACTTTGTTTAAAAAATGTGGCATGAATACAAAGCAATGAGACTCTCTTGTGTCTATCTAGTTAAATTGGCTCTAAAAGCCATTCTCCCAGAAGGAGTCCCAACAGTAGCCTGAATAATAGAAGCCATGGTTAAATAAATATATGTTCTCCTATAGGGACTTTTTTGTAGGGAAGACCACAACCACTGAGATGCCCTGTTGAATTAATTTTATTATTTAATAATCTACATTGCATATACAGAGTGCCCCCAAAATCTTAGCGCTTTTTGGAGGGTTAACAGCTTAAAACTGCCTCCACTGCATTTCTTGACTCCAATTCCTCTTCCTTGATTCTGATGTTATTGAATTTCACCATTTAATACTTGGGTTCCTGTAATAGACTCAAGTCTCTCCCCATATCACACTCATCCTTAACATAGCTTAAATCAATCATGTTCCAGATTTGATCATGTCACTTCTACTCAAAAACTTCTCCACTGCCCACTGTACATAGCTTCACTAGCACAGAAATGCACTAAGATTTTTGGAATACCTTGTGTATCCTGTATGCAGCTGGCTGAAGGAAGGAAGAAAATAACCATTCATTAAGCACCTACTATATGCCAGGCACGGTGCTAAGTAAGCTCTTTACAGGTGCTATTATTATCCCCATTTTAAAGTTGAGGAAACTCAAGACAAGAAACGGTTAAGTGACTTGTCCAGGGCCACAGAGCTACTGAGGCTGAATATGAGCTTAGGTCTTCCTGACCCGAGGTCCAGTATTCTATTGCACGGCACCACCTACCTGCCTCAAAGGAATGACCTAGTTATTTATGTTGTCTCCTCATTACAATGTGAAAGCAGGGGCTTTTGTTGCTGTGATCTGTTTGTTTTTAATTTCTTCAGATCCCCAGCAATTCTTAGCAGAATACCAGGCACAGAGTAAACATTTAATAAATGGTTTGTTGACTGACTTAACCGATTGCTTCCATTTTCCTCCAAGTGGAAACTGAGGTTGTAAACTCCTTTAGTTCAGGGTCTATATTTTATACATTTTTAAATTTCCCACATGGCACTGCATATATATTAAGTATTCAATAAGCATTTAATGAATGAATGGCTCAGGATGGACATTTACTTTGTAGGGAGTGGAAAGGACAGAGAAGGCCATCTTCTCTAAGAGAAACTGTCATTCTTCCCTCCCCAAGGAAGGATCTGTGTTAAGCAACATCTCCCAGGGGGAAGATACTCCATAATCATATCACACGGACTATACTCTAGAAATGATATCTACAAAATTCTCATACTACTGTACAGGCTTCCAATTACAACTAGCAGTTGTAGTGCTTTTTTAAAATTTAGGGTGATTTAGGGATTTCAACGTGGCCTTTACTGAGCTACAAATAGAGCTCTAGTTACAGTAAATGATTATAAAAGAAAAGAGTTACCACAGATAATACCACAGATAAATACCACAAAAATGATAGATGTCAAATGCCATCTATATAGCATAAAAGTAAACATTTAATATGAAGAACAATTAAAAACACATTTCCAAAGGCCTCCTCAGTATCTCCATTTGGATGCCCCTGCTGGCACCTCAAAGTAAGCATTGCTAAAAATAAAATTATCTTGCTCTTTTCTTCCCCTTTCCTAGGTCTAAACTTGTTCTTCCTTCTGATTTATTTTTGTTGTGCCAGTGGCTTATTGTTCATTCAGGCTCTAAAGTTATAAACATGGCTGCAACATTTCATTTGTCGCTCTTTCTCACTCCCATATTCAATTCTTTGTCAAGATTGTAACTCTATTGTATTTTTTTTTTTTTTTTTTTTGCTTTTTGGAAGGGAGAAGGCAGGGCAATTGGGGTTAAGTGACTTGTCCAAGGTCACATGGCTAGTTAAGTGTCTGAGGCCAGATTTGAACTCAGGTCCTCCTGATTCCAGAGCCAGTGCTCTATTTATTGCACCACCTAGCAACCCCTACATTGTATTTCTTGATTCTAGCTCCTTCTCCATTCTGCTGTTATCTCATTACATCCTTTATCTGAATTACTGTGATAGCCTTGAGCCTATCTCCTCTCCCCTTGCTTGGACGGAGAATTGATCATGTTATTCCTCTACTGAGCAGCTTTCCCTTTCTCTTGCCTTCTGCACAAAGTTGATACTCTTTAACTTGGCTTTGGGCAAGACTTTCTACAGTCATGCATGACCATGCCTTTCTGGTCCTATTTCTTGCTTCTCTTCACATTCTCTACTGTACAGCCAAACTGCAGTACTGTCAGTTTTTCTGTTTTGGCTTAAATCATGTCCCTTGTCTAGAACTGAATCTCTGCTCTCACTTTTCTTGTTAGAATCTTACCTGTCTTTCAAGACCCAACTAAAATGCTACCTTGTCCCTGAAATCTGTGATCCCCTTAAGCTGGAAATAAACTTTCCTCTCTGACTTTAATAAGTACTTTATATTTCTATTATATACTTGTCATGTGCTCAGAAATTTCCGGCTAATCTGATAAAACAGACAATTTTGATTAAGTAAAATTAAAAATGTATCCTATGAACAAAACAAATGCAGCTAAATGAGAAATAAAAAATCTTTGCAGCAAGTTTCTTTGATAAAGGTCTCATTTCCAAGATATATGGAAATATGACTCAAAATTAGAAGAATAAGAGTTATTCTCCAATTGATAAATGGTCAAAGGATAGTTTTAAGAAGAAGAAATCTAAGCTATCAATAGCCACATGAAAAAATGTTCAAAGTCACTAGTAATTAGAGAAATACAATTAAACCAGCTCTGAGGTTGCATCTTACAAGGACCAAATTGGTCAAAAAAAGATGAAAAACAAAAAGAAAGGAAAATGACAATTTGAAAGATGACTTGGAGAAAACTGGTGCATTAATCATCGTTGGTGGAGCTGTTCTAGAAAGCAATCTGGAACTATATCCTAAATGTTACTAAATTGTGCATATTCTTTGACCCAGTAATATCACTACTAGGCCAAGATGGGCAGCAAAGAAAGAGGAAAAAAATATATACACACAAACACATTTATAATAGATCTTTTTCTAGGAGGGAAGAACTGGTAAACAAGGAAGGGGATCTATCAGTTGGGGGGTGTGTGGCTGAACAAGTATTGGCATATGAATGTAATGGAACATTATTGTGCTATAAGAAATGACAAAAGGGATGTGAAAGTTCTCCACAAAGATCTAGAAAATACACCCAGACTGCATTTTGATGGGGAAATCTAAGAAAAAAACCAAATGAGTTATTTTTCCAGTTCCAGTTGGCCAAAATTTAAAAAAAAAAAAGGACACATACAAAGAGATACAAGAGATAGGGTCTGGCCAAAGTTATACCCTAAGGAATATGCCAGAGCATAGGAACTAAAAGCTGACCAACACTGGGCATCAGGGTAAGAGATCCCAGAACTACATGAAGAGACCCAGAGCTTGTGCAGTATGTAGGAACACATGCCAAATGGCAGTTGTTATTCGCAACTCAGTTCTGGGACAGAGATTTGAGGAGGACTGAGGAAGAAGCCTACATTTAGGGGTAATATTCCATAGTAAGATGTAGTTGTGGGCCCTAGGAAGTGTACTAGGTGGTTAGGAAATTTAGAAACAGTGGCTTTCCAGCCTCTATTCCTGGCTGAAGTCTGCAAGTAGATAAGCAGGGCAGGAATCCCAGATCAAAAGGTAGTCTACAGTCACTCTGACCAGCAGAGCTTCCCAGCTAGCTGATCGTGGCTGAGTAAAAAGGCAGTATACTGTTCCTTTCAAGAAGGGGCAAGACAACAGATGTGTTGTGATGATTCAAGCCCAAGTAGGAATTTGAAAAATTTAGACCAAGAAGGCAGTGATCAGACTTTGTCCTCAATCACAACACTCTGAGACACTGAAAACCTACAGGTTCCCAGCCCAAGACTTCTCTGATATTTTAGAACACCATAAAAGTACTTCAAGAAAGTAGTGAAGGGCCCAAGAGAACAAAAGGTCAATCCAGAAATTTCCCCCTAGAGTTTACTGATCAAAGAAAAAATACTGAAGGAAACAAAAAGAAGGCATTCAAGTACAGAGGAGCCAGTTAGGATCACACAAGATTTAGCAGCCACCACTATCAAGGAAATGATCTTGGAATACAATATTTCCCCTACCATGTGCTAACCATTAACAGTTAAGAGAAATATGAACTAAAACAATCCTGAAGAAAAAAGCAAACCACTTTGAAAGACTTGCGTTTGATCTACACAATGACCAACCACAATTCCAGAGGGCTCATAATGATATGTGCTGCCCACCTCCTGAAAGAGAGGTGGTGGACTCAGAGTATAGACTGAGATATTCTTTTGGACATGGCCCAAAAGAGAGTCTGTTTTGCTTGATTACACATGTTTGCAATAGGAGATTTATTTTTTTGTTTTTTCTCATGGAAGAGGGTAGATGTGATAGGAAGAGATGGTGGATTTTTGCTTGAAAAAAAATTAAAACTAAAAAAATATAAAGATTATAGCACAAGGAATTGCAAGCAACTAGAAGCAACTGGAATATTACAACACAATTAAGATTGACAAATATGAGGAACAGGAAGAAATTTTCAAAAGAACTTAGTGATGTTATACAAGGTAAAAAAAGTATAGCCAGAAGAATGAAATATATACTTTCTAAAAATAATACTGATGATGATAATAATAGCTAACACTTAAATAGCACTTTAAAAATTTCAAAACATTTTACAAATAATATTTTTCTTTAGTCTCATAAGAACTCTGGGAGGTAGGTACCATTCTCCTCATTTTATAAATGAGGAAACTGAAGCAGATGTGGTTAAGTGACTTGCCCAAATAAGTTCATACAGTAAATGTCTGAGTGAGATTTTAATGTAGGCTTTTCTGATACCAGTCTAACACTCAGTAAGGACTTGATTCCTAAAGAGGTGAGGTTAGCATAGGGACCAGGGATGAGAAGCTGATCATTGAATTTGAACTCAGATCTTCCTGATTCCAGGTCTAGTGTTCTATCCACTGTACCATCTAGCTGTATGTATGTATGTATGTTATATATGTGTATATGTCTAGATAGACAAACACAAGTAAATGAAATATGTAAAACATATAAGGAAAAGTGATTGACAATTAATTGTTGAAGAACCTGATGGGAATTTAGAAGGACTGAAAAAATATAATGATATTTTATACACTGAAATTAGTTAACTTGTATGTAGATATTTGCTAGCTAAGTTAGTTATTGGCATTGATGTTTAAGCTCCTGGGGAACAGGAACTATCTAATTTTTTTTCTTTGTATTCCCAGTACCTAACACCATGTCTAACACTTAATAAAAATTTTTTGAATGGAACTGAATACTAAGGTTCTAAAAACACATTTCATTTTTAAATGAAAAAAAAAAGGCAGTCTAAGGGCAGTATTTTCCATTTGCTTCATAATAGGAATCTAAGGCATAAATGTCAGTGGTGCAAATTCAATTTGTCTGGCAGTTAACTTCCTTGAAAAATGTAATAGGAATAGCATTTTCCACCTAATATATTAACAATCCTACCTTATGTATTAATATCTACTTGGTGTGTGTATGTGTATGTATACATATACATACATTTTGCTGTTGTTGTAGAATGAAATAAGGCTAAAGATCACATGTTATTTATTTAAGACAGCCCAAGTTCTGTCATTTTCCCCTTCTTTATATTTTGAGAAAACAGACTTAAGTTACATAAATTAGAGACTGAGAATGCTCAGTTCCAGATGTGAAACAAATTAGGATGGAACTCTAAAGTGAATCGAATTAAGAAGAAACATTACAGTTTTCCCAAATAACACATACAAAGTTAATTACCTGCATGCTCTGAGCTATGGTTTATTCAAATCCTTTTTATATGTCTTCATGTTATACCACAATGATCTATTTCTGTGTAATAAGTACTCCTTTGTGTTGAACATATTAGTGATCCTAAAGATGTGGTCTAGAAGCCCTAAATATGACCAGATGCTGACATCAGCTCGAAAGTCAAAGCAATCAGGTTGTTACATACTGGTAATGGCTAAAGTAGCCATATGTCCAGTCAGCAAATGGTCTGCATTTCTATAAAGCTCACTGCAACTGCCCATACTTGCCTACTTGTACCTTATATAGCTCTTTCTGTCATTACCAAGCTAAGGTGATTATAAACATCTATCTCCCCAACCAAATTCACTCATAATGAATTACCATTTAGAAATTCTCTTTAGACCTACCTCAAAAAGTCCTAGAAAGAAACTCTAAGAAGAGATGAGAAAGTCTACAATAAGATTTATTTTGAGGAATTTAAAAAGTAAGGGGAAGGGATGGTGGTGAAGATGAACGTTCCGGGCTTCAAGCTAAGCATTTATAAACATTTGAATGGAATCACTGGTTCACAATTATACTACAATAATTGGGAAATGCTCATTCAAATTGAATTGCTAGTTCTGTACTTACCAAAAAGGAATTTTTAAAGTGTTATTAAATAACTGATCAGGTAAAAACAGAACCATCTGGATTTTCCTTGCACTGCTGGTAATTTAGTGTGTGATCCAATGTATGTCATTTTATCATTATCCTTTGTACTTTCTGCCTAAGAAGCACATTATTTAATTCTGAGACACCCAGAGCATTGCCAATCCTGGATTCTTAGAGCCAGAAGGACTTTTCACATAGTGCAGGCTCAATAAACACTGAACTAAACTGAATGAACTCCAAATGGTCATCTAGTTAGTCACCTTTTTTAAAAGAGATACATTTCTCCACATGCCCATGGTCAGAGTTGCTAAAAAGAAAAAGTCTCATCAGTCAGCAAGTTAAAAAACATTTTGCTAAATACTTACTAAGGACTTAGTGGGGAAAATAAGAAATTCTGTTTGTGACCTAATGAGTTTAAGATGTTTACTGGATACCCAGTCTGAAATGCCTGAAAGGAAGTTGGAGGCGGGAGACTTGAGTTCAGCAGGTAAAGGGCAGGAAAGGTAAATCTGAGAATTATCAGCATAGAGATGATAATTAAATCCATGGGAGCTGGTGAGATCACCAAGTGAAATGGTACAGGAGGAAAAGAGGACAGGGCAGAACTCTGAGGGGTACCTCTGGTTGGAGGGCATGATCAGAAGTTTGGTGGAAAGTGCAGTGAACTGAATGAAAAACCTCAGAAGACCAGGCTTCTGTTTTAGATTCTTCTCTTCTCTAGGCTGCAAAATGTATCTGTATATGTGAAGGTGGGTGAGGTATTGGACTGGATGTGTAAGATCCTTTCCAGCTCTAACATTCTGTGATTCCAAAGCCTCTGCTCCACTGTCTAATGGCCCTCTTGGGTCATTAGAAGAGCAGGAGGCTCTTCCTTATATCAAACCTCTCTTTCCCTTCCTGAAATTAAAGTTAATTTCTTCTATATGTTTCCTTTATGAAGAGGGACAATGGCCAGGCTCTCTCTAGAAGACAATTAATGAATCATCTAGTCCTTCTGTTATTATTCATTCTCATTTCCTTTAGCCCAGGGGTTTTTAACTTTTTCTGTGTCATGGACTCTTTGGTGCTCTAATGAAACTATGGATGTGGATGCCTCTTAAGAAAAGTGTTTTTAAATGCATGAAATAAAATCCATTGGATTAAAAAGAAAAATAATTATATTGAATGGTTATTAACATAGACATAAAAAGTAAATAGATCCCAGGATAAAAATCTCTCCTTTAACATTTCCTCAAAGACAAAGAATGAAGTGAGACAGAAGGAGGTAGAATGACATTCCAGTTTTTCTGAAGGCTGAATTTTATTTCTTCTGAGTCCAAAAACCATTTTGTACAATTCTCCCCACCCTCACCCCCACTTTCATGGACCTTCCCAATTTCTTCCTTCATTTCCTCCTTATCTTTTGTCTCATCAGAATTCTGTGGTAGGGTATCCAAATGTAGAAGATTATCATGGCCTTTAACTAGTTGAGGATGGTTTTTCTGGAAACGTCCTGAAGGAATATAAGACCACAACTGGGAATCTGATCAAGACTATATGGGTTAGAACCTAAAGCCTTACCAAAGATTAGATCCATAGGAGTGACAGAAGCCTGATGGTCACCCTTCCACTGCCTCTGGGGCCAGTTCCAACTCACTTGGATGATTAGAAAACTCAAGATTGGTTGTAGGAGATTGGAAGTTCAGACAGGACATAAAAATGAAACATAGCTCACTGTATTCTGCAATGCCATCCTCAGCCTGGTTCTAAAGAGAGAGGTAGCTGAGCAGAGAGTAACGAATATTGAACCTTCATTTAAGTCTTGACTCCAACATTCGCTAGTTGCTTATGTCTCAACAAATCATTTAACCTTTCTGAGCTTTAGGCTTCTTCTCTGTAAAATGGAGACAACATTAGGCACACCACCTACATCACAGAATTATTTTGAGGAAAGTATTCTATTAGACTAAGGCCTATAAGGATAGGAACTTTTATACCATCTAAATTTCGTGTTTCTTCCCGCATTTAGCAGTGTCTTGAACATGGCAAATGTTTAATAAATGTTTTTAAAAGCTGAGTTAGTACCTGATTCAGTCTTTACTAGAAATATTCGGTAATGCTTTAGACCAAAGCAGTCAAGTCTTGGAATAGTTCAAATAGACCCAAGTCATGGGGGTATTGACAAATCAAGTCAGACTAGGTCTAAAGGAAGAAGAAGGAAACCCTTGGCATACGAGGGTCTCAATGTCAGAAAATCTCTTAAGGATCTCAGTGAACATTTGTGCAGACCCAAACATGATATGCCACAATCACAAGATAATCAGTATCATTTCTAAAAGTGACCTTTCCTTGACTAAATACTTGTTTTAATTCCCAACCCTTACTTCCTAATCCTTAAATTGATTTGAAGCTGACATCTTTCAAAATTTATCAACATTTACTAAAAAGTAAAAAACTCCACCTAAATCTCTTAAAAGGGTATTTTTTTAAAAGGCATGCCTACTCCTTAGATAGCTTTTGTACTGTTTTTGAAATTAGAAATGAAAAAATTGTAAGTTGCAACAATTCAATGAACACTGTCAGTCTATACTGAATGGCAGCTCTATTCAGTAAGCGCAATTGGCACTCAGCAGCTTGGAACCTGAAAATTTTCTTCCTATGGGGTTTTTAAAAAAAATTATGATAAAGAGAAAAATCAGAAGTTTATCTTGCTATTGTTGGCTATTCCTGGAAGTTAGGGAATCAGTTAAGAAGAAAAATAATAAAATAACTAGAATGTGGTTAATAAAAGATAGCATGTCCTCTTCTGAAAAGGCAGGTAATTTACTGAGAACTACATATTCAAAATATTACTAATTCAATATAACTGACATTAAAAATAATCCTTAGGGATAAGAAAATAGTTGAAAGAACTAATAATATATGGATAGCAGACAACTAAGAGTCCCTCTGAGCCAAATATAGCCAAAGTAAAAAGAAATGACATTCATCTTCCATAGAATACAAGAATGCTAAGGTTAATAATATTCTATATGAGTGTGCTTAAGACACCAGTTTTCCTCATCTACGAAGACAGAACTGTATAATGAACTGACAACTGATAAAATTATAGGATTCATGAATTGTTATTACTGAACAGACTCTGCATAAATGTAATTCAAAAAAGATGTATTTGCCCTTTTAAGAAACCAAAAAGCACCAATACATTTTCTCAGGTTTTTTTTTGCTCAGTTTTTGAATAACAAACTCAAGATATAGTCCAATAAATGTAAAAACCTACACATCTTAGTATTAATGACTTCATCCAATTTAGCCTCACAGCCACCATAAGATTTCAAGTCAATAAGGCAAGGCCTCTGATAAGGCTTTCAGTTTCCATGAAGTGTTCATGAATTGAGCTGCAGGTGTGCATGTGGGGGATGTATGAGTTGGCATAATAATGCAAAAAGGAAAAGAGAATCAGTAAAAAGTTTTAAAATATATATATACAAACTATGCGCAAAGGGCTAACAAACTGTGCATACCCTTTGACCTGGGAATACCACTTCGAGGTCTGTATCCTAAAGAGATCACAGAAATGGGAAAAGTATTCACATGTGCAAAAATATTTATAACAGCTCTTTTTTGGTGGCAAAGAATTGGAAATTGAGGGGATGTCCATCAACTGGGGAATGACTGAACAAGTTGTGGTATATGAATATAATGGAATACTATTGTGCTATAAGAATGATGAGCAAGTGGACTTCAGAAAAACCTGGAAAGACATAAATAAACTGATACTGAGTGAAATGAGCAGAACCGGGTGAACATTGTATACAGTAACAGCCATATTGTGTGATGATTGACTTTGATAGACTTAGCTCTTCTCAGCAATGCAAGGATCTAAGACAACCCCAAAAGATTCATGATGGAAAATGCTATCCACATCCAGAGAAAGAACTCTGGAGTCTGAATGCAGATGGACGCATACTATTTGCTCTCCTTTTCTTTTGCTGTTTTGTTTTGTTTCTTTTTTCTCGTGATTCCTCCCACTAGTTCTAATTCTTCTTTACATCATGACTAATGTGAAAAAATGTTTAATATGAATGTATATATAGAGCCTATATCAGACTGCATGCTGTCTTGGGGAAGGGGGAAGAAAAGGAGGAGGAGAAAATTTAAAACTCAAAATCTTATGGAAATGACTGTTGAAAACTAAAAATAAATTAATTATAAGGAAAATAAAGTACACACAGAAGACAACACTACATATGAAAAGAGTAGTGTTGGTATTATTGTATTAATATAATATAAACTTAAATACGAAGTATATAATATAAATTCAGAAATTTAAATGCAGTACCTTATTAAAATTTTTTTTGTATATGGAAATGCTCATCTTTGTAGAAGTTTGTTAAGTTCATTAAAAACAAAGTTTTTAAACTAAAAAAAGTTTAGTCATTTAATCAACTTTGTACTCACAAAACCAACTTCATAAATGTACCCAGAGGAGCCATGCATTGCACCAAAATCAATTTATATAATCTTAATTATATCAAAGACATGTTCTGCACCTCCAGACTGAAATTTCCCTTGAAATTCAGCTTTTGAAAATTAGTTTTGCTTTCCTGTCATTGCTCAGAAGGATTAGCATTCTGACAGTTCCTCAGACAGAAAGTAACAGGCTAAGGAAGTTTTTATCACATAGTAAGGCACAGAAGACTCAACAGGGCTTAGGTTCACTAACCAAAGGCCAACGGTTCAAAATTTTCTTTATTTTCTGTCTTTTGGCACTACTATGATTCCAGCTTCTTACAATCATTTTTGGCTCTGCCTTTTTTAGTAATGCTGATATCCAAACATTTGTGAAAACCTGATGTTTCATTCTTTCTTCACTATATCATTAAATACCTAGATGTTTTTCTCATTTCCTTCTCATAGCAAAAAAACCCCAACAAAACCCAAAAAACCACCTCATTCAAACTTCGTTTGGCCTTATTATCCATTAAAGCCTTTCAGCCTCTTACTTTCAATCTTAACTCTATGGTTATTAACCAGAAACATGATAATAAGAGATATCAGATGAAAGAGGAGTCAATTTTTTATGCTGGAGAATCCGATGGGATATAGCAGGATTCTGAAGCTTAAAGACTAACCAAGTTTGGTCATCTGACCAACAAGACAGAGACACTTTCCCTGGTCATCATGCCCTCTTGAACCTCTCTAAAATAAGAATTATGAACAAGAGATAGTGCAATATTAGTTTTCTTCATGGTCTTAGATACCAAGAAATCTAATGAGGTAACATCCAATGAGCTAAAAGCAGAGAAGGCTAATCCCTAACGGTCTCACTTGGCATCTCTTCCCAGGGGCAACTCACTCTGGAAAGGCTATACAAGTTGAACCACTACCCTGCAATAAAACTCAACACTTCCTCTTCTTCTCCTCTCACAGTATAAGAACTAAACACTTGTGCTGGCTTGAGACTACAAGGTGACAATGCTGTGTGGTGCAATAGTGCCCAGCCAGATAACTGGGGTATTGTGTGTGTGTATGTGTGTGTGTGTGTGTGTGTGTGTGTGTGTGTGTGTCCGACTGGCTTGAAAAAAAAGGTGGAAAGACATCTAGCTGAGGCCAATTCTTTCCCACCAGATGTCATGCAGGGCAGAGATTGAGTCCTGTGAAAGGTGAATCCCCCAGCATGGGAGCAAGATGAGACAGCTTTTATGTTCAGCCCCAAAGGAAACCATCATCAAAAGGAAACAAGTCAAAAAATGAGCAATAGGGAAATATAAGGAAAAAATATTGAAATTACAAAAGATATAAAGAAGAACAAAACTCAATTAAAGACCTTGAGCACAAACAGATAAACCAAGAAGAAAATAAGGTCTTCTGATCATTAAAACAAGTCTAAACATTTATGACTAAACATAGTAAGACAAAGAAAGATGAATCCATGCTTGGTGATACAGAGGTTCCTGTGGATTCCCAAAAGAGCATGGAACCTTAGCAGGATATCCCTGAATGGTTTGAAAAAGCAGTAAGAATTATGAAATGGAATTGATGGTCTGCACAGGAGAAATATTTGGTAAAACAGAAAAACTTGAATTCATGGTGTCAAACTTCATCAAAGAAATATAAAAGAGGACAAGTGATTAGAAATACAGTTATGTAAAAGACAATCTGAAAGAAAAAAGTAAAAAGCAATCATGTTAAAAGAAAATATGGTCTCTACACAAGCAAAGTATATTGATCTAGAAGACAGAATCTGCAGAGATAACTTGAGGATTATATGTCATCCAGAATAACAGGAAAAGTTTAAAAAAAAAAACCTGAATAATACAGTACAAGAAATAGTATAATAAAATTGTCTGGACCAGAGGTGGGGGAACTTGTGGCAGGCTCCCCCACCTCTGGTTGAGAATTTCTGAACACAGAAAAGAAAGCCCCAGTTGAAAGAATCCACAGATTGTCTACAGGGAATAAACAACAACAGTAACAAGAAACCTATGCTGGCAGGTTCTAAGATACACAATAGTTAAATTTAACAATTCCAATGATAAACAACAAATTCTACAAGTAATCAAAAGAAAAACCTTTAATTATAAAAGAAAGGAAATTAATTTGAACAATATTACATTGAATTCATCAGAAACTATAAGAAGGAGTGAATCCAAAGAGCAAAGGAGCTCAATATTCAAACCAAGGTGATATATCCTGTAAAGCTGAGCTTAGTTATTAAAGAGAAAAGATAAATGTTCCATTAAAAAAGAGACATTGGAAGCACTCCTACAAAGAAAAACAGATTGAGAAGAAAATTTTAACAGGCTGAGAAGTGAAGGGAAGGGGAACTGATAGTATGGGTGTGACACCACATATAAAGTACGACCTGGTTCATCATGTTAGGCTTTTTTTTTTCCATTTTGATTTTTTAAAAACACTTTTCTTTTTAAATTTTTAATTCCAAATTCTCTCCCTCTCTCCCATAACCTCCAACACTGACTAAGAAGACAATCAATGTTATAGCAATTATCCATGTCAAACCATCCAAACCATTTTTGTGCTAGCCACAAAAATTTTTTTTAAAGAAAAAGAAAGTGAGAAAATTATACTTAAATTTGCATTCAAAGTTCATCTATTCTGTCTCTGGAGGTAGATAGCATATTTTCATCATGAATCCTTTGGAATTGTCTTGGGTCATTGTATTGATCAGAGTAGCCAAGTCTTTCATAGATGATCATCATTAGAACATTGCTGTTATAGTACATAACGATCAGTTCATATAGGTCTTGCCATGTTTTTCCAAAACAAGCCATCTTGTCATTTCTTATAGCACAATAGTATTCCATCACATTTATATGCAACTACTTTTCAGCCATTCTCCAAGTGATGAGCATTCCCTCAATTTCTCAATTTCAACAACAACAACAAAAAAGACTGCTATAAAAATGTTTGTACATATAGGTGATTTTTCTTTTCCTTTGATCTCTTTGGGATACAGACCCAGCAGTGGTATTGCTAGGTCAAAGAGTACAGAGTTTTATAGCCCTTTGGGCATAGTTTCAAATTGTTCTTCTGAATGGTTGGACCAGTTCCCTACTCCATCAACAAGTCATTAGTATACCTATTTTCCCTTCATTCCTTCTAGTACTTGTCATTTCTGATATGTGTGAGGTAGTACCTGAGAGTTGTTTTAATTTGCATTTCTCTAATCAATAGTGATTTAGGGCATTTTTTCCACATGACTATAGATAACTCTGATTTCTTTTTCTGAAAACTGTTTATATTCTTTGACCAACTGTCAATTGGGGAATGGCTCTTATTTTTATAAATTTGATTCAGTTCTATACCCTGTATATTTGAGAAATGAGACTTTTACTGAAGAAACTTGCTGTAAAATTTTGTATACTAATTCACTGTCTGTGATACCTTTCAGCATAATGTAGTTTCCTTGATTGTCTCTTTTAATTAGATTGTATTTTGTTTTTATCTGAAATCATGACTGCTAACCTTGCCTTATTTTTAATTTCAGCTGAAGATTATTAGATTCTGTTCCAGTTCTATATTTCAACTCTGAATGTACTTCTGTTTCAACTACGTCTCTTGTAAACAACATATGTCTGGATTCCAGTTTCTAATAAATTCTGCTGTTTCCATTTTATGGGTGAGCTCATCCCATTCACATTCAGTTATGATTACTGTGTATTTTCTTTTGTGTGTGTTTGTGTCTGTGTGTATTTTCTTCCATCCCATTTCTTCACCTCTCTTGTTATCCTGACTCTTTTCAAAAGTCTACCTTGTTTCTAACCAATGTTTTCCTTAATCCACCCTCTCTCTGATTCCCCTGCCCCTTTCTTTTACCACCTTCCCCACTTATTTCCCTACTGGGTAAGTTACATATCTATATACAACTAAGTGTATATGTATATTCATCTTTCTATGAACCAATTTCAAAGACAGTGAAGTGGAAGCATTATCTCCCACTCCTCCTATTTTCCCTTCCATTATTTCATTGTAAAAGTTCTTCCTTGCATGTCTCTTTTATGTGAGAAAATATACTGCATTCTACCTCTCCCTTAACCCTTCTCCCAGTACATCCTTCTTTCTCATTCCTTAATATTTTTTGAAAATCATTCCAACATTATTGATTTGCACCCATGCCCTCTGTCTATATATAAACTCCTTTTAACTGCTCTAATAATGATAAAGTTCTTAGGAGTTATATCTATCATCTTTTCATAAAAGAATTCAGATTAACTTGACTGAGTCATTTTATGATTACTTTTTCATATTTACCCTTTTATGGTTCTCTTGACTCTTGTGTTTGAATGTCAAATTTTCTAATCAGCTTTGGTCTTTTCATTAGGAATGCTTGAAAGTCCTCTATTTTATTAATTTTTTTTTCCTTCTGAAGGATTAGACTTAGTTTTGTTGGACAGGTGATCCTTGGCTGTAATCCTAGCTTCTCAGCCTTCTGGAATGTAATAATCCAAGCCCTTTACTCCTTTAATGTGGAAGCTATTAAATCTTGTGTTAGTCTGACTCTGGCTCCCCGAAATTTGAATTATTTCTTTCTGGCTGCTTTCCATATTGTCTTCTTAACCTGGAAGGAATTTGGCTATAATATTCCTGGGAATTTTAATTTTGGTATCTCTTTCAGGAGAAAAATGGATTCTTTCAATTTCTATTTTATCTAAAATATCAAGTAGTTTTCCTGGATAATTTCTTGAAAGATGATATCTAGGGTTTTTCTCTGATCATGACTTTCAGATAGTCAAATAATTCTCAAGTTATCTCTCCTTGATTTATTTTTCAGGTCAATTGTTTTTCTGATGAGATACTTCACATTTTCTTCTATTTTTTCATTCGTTTGATTTTGTTTTATCATTTCATATATATATATGTATACACATATATATTATTCCTCCCCAATTATATACTAAAATAATTTTTAAGCTTTTTTTTTTAAGTTTTGAGTTCCAAATTCTATTTTTCCTTCCCTCTGTCCCTCCACAAATCAGTGAGCAATTAGATATAGGTTTTATATATATATATGTAAAACATTATGTAAAACATTTCCACATTAGTCATTTTGTATAAGAAGAGCCAAATAAAAGAATGAAAGAAAGTAAAAAACAGCATGCTTCAGTTTATATTTAAACAATATCAATTCTTTCTCTGGAAGTGGAGAGTATGCTTCATCATTAGTCCTTTGGGATTGCCTTGGATCACTATTGCTGAGAATAGCTAAGTCATTCAAAGTTGGTTATCAAACAATACTGCTATTATTATGTATAATATTTTCCTGGTTCTGTTCACTTTACTATGCATCAGTTCATGCAAGTCTTTCCAGGCTTTTCTGAAATCATTCTGCTCATCATTTCCTAGGTGGTGTGATTTTTGGAGAGGTCTCTAGGATCCTAATTTGGTATATATCTTATATTTCTCTTGGCTCTTGTATGGCAAATCTTCCATTAAGTTCAGCTGTTGGTTTTTTTTTTTAACAAAGTTCTGAAAGTCGGACAATTCATTACATGTCCGTTTTTTTTTTTTTTTTTTCATTCAGGATCATGTTTAGCTTTGCTGGGTAGGATATTTTCAGTCAGAAGCCCAGTTCTTTTGCTCTTCGATATATAGTGTTCTAAGACCTGCAGTCTTTTAGCGTCACCACTGCTAGGTCTTTTGTGATTGTAATTGTGGTGCTGCCGTATATACATAGATTTTTTTCTTATTGCTCATAATATTTTATCCTTGAGCAAGGGGTTTTGGAATTGACTATGACATTTCTGTTGGTTTTCCTTGTGGGTGGGTCCTCTTTTAGGCGGCGGTGGGTATATTTTTCTGTTTCTATTTTCTAATGCTTCAGGACAATATTCTTTAATTACTTCTTGTATTATTGTATCAAGAGTCTTTTTTTGATCATAGCTTTCAAGTAGCCTGATTATTCTTGTTTTCTCCTCTTGAGCTGTTCTCCAGATAAACTGTTTTTCTTATGAGATGTTTCACATTCTCTTTTATTTTTTCATTCTTTATACTTTGTTTTATTATTTCTTGGTCTCTTAAGACTTTGTTGACTTCCCCTTGTCCAATTCTGATTATGTAAAGAAATATATAAATAGAGGTATAGTCTCTAGGATCCGAATCTCTGCTCTGGTCTTTACCTAGAAAGGGTACCTGGTTCCCTGCAGCTACAAGTGCTAGTACTCCTTTTTCCTTTGGAATTGTGACCAGGGTCTTTGCTTCTTTGTGACTAACCAACAGCACTCTTTTCCATTCTGGAACTATGACAAAGAACTAAATATGGGAAATGGAGCTGCCAATCAGCACTAGATATATCCAGTGCCAGCAAAGAGTACCCGTAATCTCTTTCTGACCAGTTGTCTGATCTGCTTATCATGTCTGGATGAGAGCTTCTGATGCTGGCACTGCAGTCGCTGTTGCTGCTACAATGTGTGGTCTCTGGACAGGACTCCATCCCAGTGCAATAGATTTTTCCTGCCAACTCCCTTTTTAAAATTTTTATTTTTGGAATAATACTTTATTTTTTCTTCAATTACATGCAAAAACAATTTTTAACATTCATTTAAAAGCTTTTTGAGTTTCAAATTCTCTCCCTCCCACTCCCCTACTCCTTCCTTGAGATGGCAAGCAATCTGATATAGATTTTATATTTACAATCATGCAAAACATATTTCTATATTAGTCATGTTCAGGAATAAAAAAGATTTTTAAAGAAGTGAAAAATAGTATGCTTGATCTTCATTCAGACTCAAATCAGTTCTTTCTCCGGAGGCAAACAGCATTTTTTATCATGAGTTCTTTGGAACTGACTTGGATCAACATATTGCTGAGCATAACAAGTTATTTTGCTTTCTGTTTTATTCTATGGTTCTAGGATATCAGGGCAATTTTCCTTGATAATTTCTTGAAATATGATGTCTAGGCTCTTTTTTTGATCAAGATCTTCAGGTCTTGAATAATTCTTAAATTATCTCTCCTTTCCCTATTTTCCATATCAATTGTTTTTCCAGTGAGATATTTCACAATTTCTATTTTTTCATTCTTTGAATCTTGTTTTATTGTTTCTTGCTTTCTCGTGGAGTCATTAGCTTCTACTTGCCCAATTCTAATTTTTAAGAAATTATTTTCTTCAGTGAGCTTTTGTACTTCCTTTTCCATTTGTCCAATTTGACTTTTTAAGGAGTTCTTTTCTTCAGTGAATTTTTGTACCTCTTTTTCCATTTGGCTAACTCTTTTTAAGGAATCCTTCCCTTCAGTGGATTTTTGTGACTCTTTTACCATTTGGCCTACTCTCTTTTTTAAAGTGTTATTTTCTTCAGTATTTTTTTTTTTTTTTTTGCTTTTTGGAGGGCAATTGGGGTTAAATGACTTGCCCAAAGTCACATGGCTAGTATGTCAAGTGTCTGGGGCCAGATTTGAACTCAGGTCCTCCTGACTCCAGGGCTGGTGCTCTATTCACTGTGCCACCTAGCCACCCCTCTTCAGTATTTTTTTTTATGCCTCCACCAATCTGTTGACTCTTTCTTGTATCACTTTTATTTCTTTTCTCCACTTTTCCTCTGTTTTCCTTACTTGATTTTTAAAATTCTTCCCAAGGTCTTCCAGGGCTTGAGACCAATTCACAACTTTTCTGAGGCTTTGTATGCAGGTGGTCTGGTCTCATTTTCTGAGTCTGTGATTTGATCCTCCCAGTCACCATGGTAACTTTCTATGGTCAGGTTCTTTTTTGATGTTTGCTCACTTTCCTGCCTTATATCTTGACTATTAACTATGTTAAGGTTGGGCTCTGCTCCCAGGGTGAAGAGGGCACTGCCCCAGGCTTCAGGTTTTTCATGCTACTGTGTTCATAGCTAGTCCTGGGAGTCTGTAAGTTTCAGTTCTTCCAAGGTGGTATGATGTAAGGAGAGATGTGGTCAACACTCTCCTGGGCTATGCTGTGATCTGTGAGCAACAACAAGCATTCTTTTCCACCCTGGAAGTGTAACCAGGGTCTCTGCTCTTTCTAGTCCTTCTCCTTGGGATTGTGATCCAGAATGACATAGGCAATGCAACAAAGTCTTGCAGCCAGTGCCAGCAAAGGGTCTCTTGTAATCTCCTTTTGAAAAATTTTCTGATCCCCTTACAATCTGTGGGCGGAGAGCTCTGGAAGTCATTGCACCTAATTCTGTCACCTCCAAGGCCTGCTGATGGTTTGTAAAAGTGTTGTCTACACTAGATTGTGCTCTACTCTTACCCCAGTAAGACAGACATTTCTTCTTGATTTTATCTTGGGCTGGAAAACTGTTTCACCCTGTACTTTTGTTGGTTCTCCCACTTCAAAATTCATTTTGAGGCATGATTTTAATGTTGCTTGGAGAGGAATCTGAGAGAGTTCAGGAGAGTCCTTGTCTTTACTCTGCCATCTTGGCTCTACACCACTCCTGTCAACTTCTTAAGTTTACTTAGGCTGGAAAAATGTCTTACCTTGATCTTTTGTTGATTCTGCCACTCCAAAATTTGATTGGAGGTGTTATGTTAAAGTTGTTTGGAGGGAAATGTTGGGAGAGCTCAGGTGGGTGGCTGCCCCTAATCCATTATCTTGGCTCCACCCACCTCATCTGTTTAGTTTCAACTATTTTTCCTTTATCATATCTCTAGGAAGAGACACAGGGAAGCATACAATGGCAAATGTAAGTAATGTAAAAATAAGACATTAATAAAATTTTAAATGTAGACCCCATACAACAGCCTAAGACAAAATAAGAAACTCTCCCACTCATCTCTCTTCTCTTATTCATATTTTATCCTACATCATTCTAGAAACCCTGGCACAGACCTATACTGGAACCCTAAATAGCAATCAACTAACTGATTTTCATCATGTTGACACCCAACTTGACATATAATTCTCAGCATGTTAAATATCTCTTTATGTCATATATCTATATCTATGCCTTTGAAATTCAAATGGTAGAACACTTTAGATCAAGCCGTCTGATTAAACCTATTACAATGAAAACCCTGTATTTTGTATAGCAGTACCTAAATCAAGGCACTATACTAAAACTAGCACATCCAAAAGACCATAATAGCTAAATTCAAGCCTACAGTAGTATATGAAATGAACAACATTTACTCATAAAACTGTGATCATTAGTGGGTTTAAAAAGCTACTCCCCATACAGAAGTTTTAACCCACCAAGGAATCCCTGAAGCAGACTTGGGGCTGTCCAAACATTAAAGGAGATAAATGTATACTGGAGGGAAGGCATGGCAGGAGGCATTTGTTGGTAGACAGGGTGATGGAAGAAGTACCAAAAATAGCAATAAAAGAAAAAAAAATTAAGTCTACATTAATGTGGTTATGGCTCCAAAATGAGTTTGATATGTATGTGATGTATATACTCAATAATCTCTTAGGAAAAGTGAAAACACAGATCAAATCCACTTAAGTATAATAAAGACAAAGGCCAGACTAAAGGGTTTTAACTAGGCGTTTTCATAATGCTGTGATTGACAGGAAAATGAGTCTAAAAAATGTGAGCTATTTCAGTGTAGGTTGTAGAGTACCATCTGTAAAACCATGCAATTTATAGTCCCACAGCTTTAAACCAGAGCAAAAAGATTATCACCAGGAGGCTGCTTTTCAATTTTGTAGACAATAAATCACCTCATTTGGTACTGTTAACATTCCTGACTTGACTAAATTGACGTGAGTATAACTTACATTTTTGAAGAGCTGCTCTGCAAGTTCTCTGATGTGCTTTATCATTTTCAGAGGGTTACTTTCTTCAACTTTAATTCGTTCCACTTCAAAGGCTACCAACTGAGGAAACAAAAGCCAACGAACCCAATTTCAACACACAACATCTACTTGCTACCTTATTAAAATGTATAAGAATCTCATATTATTTACAAATTTAAATACAAGCATAAAACTATGATGCTAAAAACCTACCCCACTTTGTATTGTGGCTATTGTTCAGGCTTTAGGGTTCATGGCATAGGAATGTCATTGTCATTCTCTAATGATGTAGGCTATTACTTCCTGTTAAAGATATTTCTGGATCCCATAGGAGCCCTACCAATCCCAAAACTGATAAAACTGGTAACATTTAGAATTTAGTAGGTCTAAACATTTCCCCAATATGTGAAGATTTTCATTAACCCTCAAAATCTTCCAGAAAAAAAGCATAACATCTTGTAATTCTAGCTGCTTCTCCTCTGAACTACAGCCATTCAAAATTAAATTTGTACTTATTTTAGAAACTGGTGAGAGGCACGCTTTAGATTTCTTCAGCAAGAAACAATTCCTCCCTCCTAGGAAGTTCCATAAAACTTCAGCACTTGTTCATTTTGGCCTCTACTTCATATTATGTTACTATATCATATGTATTTGTATACATGTCTTATTTCCTCTCTACCAGATGTAAGTTCTTTAAAGGAAGGACCTTTTTTATTTCTCTTTGTATTCCCAAAGGCTTAGTACAGAGCCTTTATATAACAGGTATACAGTAGATATAGGTTGTATTGAATTATAAAGAGGAAGCTAAAGCCTAAGGAGATTTAGTAACTTGCCCCTAGTCAAACCAGCAGCAAGGATCAGATATCTGAGCCTGGCTCAGAGCTTTTCCCTGGAGTATGATGGGTGAAAGTCATGGGAAGACAAATAAGAACACCAGTAACCCACAAGAGCTCCCACAAAGAGGAGAGGGCTGTCTTGGCGGGCAGGGGGTTCCTCCTCCTGACTTTCCAAGGGCACATGGGATGACTATTTGTCACACGCCTGGTGGCTGAGATTCTCTTCCAAGGATGGATAGGCTGTTGAGCTTTCTTCCAACTCAAATGTTGTGATTCTCATCTATATCTTCCCAAAAAACCATCCGAGGAATCTACCCCAATGTACCTGAGTCTGCTCTTTGGATCTCCTAATATATGCGGATATCAAAACAGTGTCATGATGATGTACTGGGTCTGTCACATGTTACCCTTAGAGGTAAACTTGGAGGCTGAGAAAGGATCTGTCATTTCATTTAGGGCTCCCCAGTAGCTCTTAGAGGAATGAGCTTGATAAGAAAGAACTGAGTACATTGTAGCTACTGCTGAGTAACAAACAAGGATGCTAGTAGATGAGCCAGAGATGTTCTAGCACTAACCACTTAGGAGACTCCACCTTGAAGGTTTTAATTATATATCAATACATAATTTCACTCCAACAAGGCTGGTAAGGTTATAACTTTATTATGACTTTCTAAATCAAAAGTTCTGTTTATGTATTAGAATTACTCTTAAAATTTAAAGGAAAACTAAACTGTATCAAACTTTATTTATTTTTATGAAAAATCATTATTTCCAATGACATGCATTTACTGCTCCTAATACATACTTCATTACTAAATATTCATATAAACTCCCCAGATAACTAAAATGGAAAATAAATTAAATTATGCTCAAGATGTATAGTAAAAACTCTTGAGGGTTTATCATTTTATTTTGTTGAGACCTTGATTTCATTGGTGTAGGAATCTACCTCCACCAAAGCAGATTAGAAGTTGGTCTGCAATTTAGTCAGAAGAAAGGTCAGGTGACTTGGTCACACAATCAGTAGGTATCAAGTTGGGCTTAACCCAGGGCTTCCTGACTGAAGCAGCTTTATATTCACTGTGTCATGCACTTCCTTCTTAAGATACTGAAGTTTTTTTAAATGTACTTATAGCAATTATTTTTATTAGATTGAAGATTTTAGAAAAAATCCCCTTCACTTTCATCTGTTATATTCATTCTGTATAAAATATGACATATTAGATCAAGGGCTCTTAAGCTTTTTTGTATCTTAGATCCCTTCAGAAATTTGGTGAAGTCTATGTACTCTTTCTCAGAATAATGTTTTTTTAAAAAAAATTTCCTAACTGAAGGAAATGCTAGATTTCAGTCACAGGTTAGTGAAAATCATGATGTAGTTCTAAGTTCATGTACTCTCTAAAATCTATTCATAGACCCTTTGGGGAATCTGTGAACCTCAGGTTAAGAACCCCTGACCTAAATAATACGCACCTCATCAAAGAGATCACAGGATCTGTATGGAGGCCCTCTGTCTGACACAAAGCCTGCAAATGCCATTCCATTAAGTACCTTAATGAGGAAATCATTTTCAACCAAACCACGCTGTCCCAAGAAAGCTGTCTGTAGAATAAAAAATATGAAACAGAGAGACAAATTAATAACTTCCTAAAGTACACATGGACAAAGCGTAAATATAAAATAGAGAACAAAACCATCAAATTTCTTTACTTCATGAGGAAGCACCACTACTTTAAAGAATATCTGATAGGGTGCTATACCTTATGCTGTGATCCCCAAAATGCTATTTAAGAGGCAGTGTGGTATTGTGGAAGAACACTGGACTCAGAGGTAGAAGAACCTGATGTGGCCAAAAAAACTAGCTAGGTGATTAAAGGCAAGTCTTTTGCTAAGACACAGTTTCACCAACTGTCATCCACAGAGCAGACCAGTCAGACTAGCTGGAGTAGCCAGGTCCCCCGAGTGACAGATAGGAGGCAACAGATGCCAGGTGAATCAAATAACCACCAGCACCCCGACCACTGCCTCCCTTCATCCCATAATGGACATAGCATAGGACCCACTCCAAAGCCTTGGGAAACAGCAAGGCTTCCAGCCCAGTGCCCTCAGACATCATCCTGAGCAGCAGCTCCTGCTAGATCACCATCAGCTAATGGCAGAACTATGAGAACTCAAGTCCACTTGATTTGTGATCAAATATCCTATTATCTCAACATCAAATATTCTATTATTACACATTTAACTGTTCCCTGGTTAGCTCTAAAAGGGGAGCAATTCACATTTTTTCCACAGGTTAAAAGGTTTGTTAATGTTAGCTACCTTATGAAAGTGTATGACTGGCTCTGCATGGATTCTGATAAGCTGTAGGCAAGATCTGTAGCCTTGGAAAAGCTGTGCAAATAATCTAAGGAAAACTGCCCGCACTTCTTTATCCTGAAAACAAGAAGTAAATAATGTTAGACTCTACTGGAATAACAAAAAAAGCCACAGAATCAACAAGTGGGAAGGGACCTAGAAATCATCTGGCTTCTCAGCCACCAATGCAGGGTTCCCCATGTAGCAGCTCTGCACTTCCAAGATGGAAACTCTCAGTCCAGAGAGATAGCCCCTTCTCCCATTCTGGCTCCCTGCTCCATCTACCCACTGATTATACCCCCATTCTCCATTAAACAAAAGCTCCAGCATTTTTTCCCTTGTTTGTGGGCTAAAGGAATACCCCTCTTCCTTCAATTTGTATTCAGCAACAACACTAAAAACTTCCAATCCTAAATTAATTCCAGAAATCAAAGATATATTAGATCTAAAACTCTAAGAGAAACTGTCAAAGTTCCTCTCTGAAATGACTAACTTTTCCTATATTAATGAAGTGATGACCAAGACTTCTTTTTGGTAAATTATATTTTCATAATCATGGGATTTTTAAAAATAATATTTCATTTTTCTAGGGTGGCTAGGTGGTACAGTAAAGACAGCACTGGCCCTGGAGTCAGGAGGACCTGAGTTCAAATCTGCACTCAGACACTTAACACTTACTAGCCGTGTGACCTTGGGCAAGTCACATAACCCCAACTGCCCTGCCCTCCTCTGTGCAAAAATAAAAAATAAAAAAATATTTTCTTTTTCCCCAATTACATTGTTTTAAGGTCCAAATTCTATCCCTCCATCACTTCTCCCCTTCCTGAGACTGTAAGCAATTTGATATAATTATACAAGTGCAATAATCATGGGAATTTTAGAAGTAGCAGAGATCTTAGATATTTATCTAGAGAAAACAACTGAGATTTTAAAATAATATGCCTCAAATCACAACCCAAACCTTGTTCCTATTACAGCCAGTAGTCAGGCTTCTGACTCCTAGGCCAATGCTTTTTCCTCTAGCTGCCCTGTGAGAAAACACTGTGATACTTATCTGGTTGAAATTAATGGAGCTGAGATCCTAATTCCTTAAATATTTTCAAGAAAAAGTATCTTTTAGAAAATTATTACAAAAAGTTTAAAATTAAATGATAAACTTACTAGCATTTTTGAGTGTGAAAGAGCTGTCCGTGGTGGAGGGAATGCATAATCTGCTACTTCTAGGTCTGGGTGCAAAATCTAAAATAAATATATTTTAATAAACAAATTATCCTAATACCATGGAAATACTTTTCTGTATACAGAGAAAATTATAAAATTCCTTCAAGAGGCACCATCTAGTTAGCTGAGAAGTCTTCTAAATCTAACAAAAGCTGAGTCACTCAATCAGATCACTCACATAAAATCTTTGCCCTTTTGGGCACAGTGATTACCTCTTTCAGAAACTGAAGCAATTAGCAAAGATGATAAAGTATTATATTGATTTGACAGGATAAATGAATTTGACAGGCAGGATAAATGAATAATCAAGCTCTCCATCCCTGTTAAGATGTCCTCAACCATTTTGGAGAGCAATCTGGAATTACATTCAAAGAGAAAAAACCACCCTTTGACCCAGCAATACCATTACTTGGTCTACTTTTTAAGGAAAAAGGAAAAGAACCTATATGTTCTAAAATGTTTATATCAACTTCCTCTGTGGTAGCAAAGAACTGGAAATTGTAGGGATGCCCACCAAATGGGGAATAGCTAAACAAGTTGTGGTATATGATTGTGGTGGAATACTACTGCACTATAAGAAATGATGAGTGGTTGATTTTAGAAAAATATAGAAAGCTTTGTACAAAATAATGAAAAGTGAAATGACACTGTATATAGTAAAAGCAATACTGTTTTAAGAATGACTTTTGAATGAATAAAATAATTCTATTATAAATACCCAAATTAACTATAAAGGACGTAAGAAGAAAGATGCTATCTGCATCCAGAGAAAGAACTGATCAACAGAAGTATATAGAGAATAATTTTATATACATACACCCATTTTTGTTTAATGGTAATCATCTCTAGGGTGGGGGAAAGGAGAACCTACACTTGACAAATATAGTTAAGAAAACTGACATAAAATAAGAGCACATTTATATAGTGCTCTAAGATTGGGGGGAAAAAAACTATGTCCATCACCTAGTGTTTCTTAAATGCCAGGCACTGTGACAGGTGCTGAGAACACAAAGACAAAAATACAACAGGCCCTGCACCCCATCCAAGGAGGTCACACTTGACTGAGGGAGATAACATGCACACAGAGGTGTAGACATAAGGCAGAGAGGTCATTTTCAAGTGTGGGTGGAGAGGAGCCCCAGGCACTGAGGGGCAGGGGGGAAGATCAGGATAGTCTTCATGGAGAAGGTAATACTGAAGCTGAGCTGGGAAGGAAACTAGGAGATCTCTGGGGTGAAACAGAAGGAGGGCCCTGCAGGCAGGACAGACAGCTGAGGCAAACGCACAGAGGTAGGAGATGGACTGGCACAGGAGAGGAACAGAAAGAAGGCCCCTGTGACTGTATTATAGAAGAGGCTGAAGGGCAGGTGTGTATAATAAGGCTAGGAAGCAAAGCTGGAGCCAGGTTGTGAATAACCTTAAATGCCGAAGAAAGGAGTCTGCAGTGGACCCTGGATCCCTTTGAGCTCAGAGAATACAGAAAAAATACTGTGGGACTTGTACTTTAGGCATCTGTATGGATAGCCAAGTGGAGAGGGGAGAGACTTGAGGCAGGAAGACAAAGTAGACAGCCCCTGCAAGAATCCAGGGGAGAAGTACTTAGGTCTGTAACAAGGATACTGGCTATGTGAATAGAGAAAACTGCCAGGTAGGAGAAAAGTTGTGGAAATTGAAATGACAAGACTTGGCAACTGACTGGATGTGTTGGGTGAGGAGTGTTTACATACAGGATATTATCTGACTCAATCCTCACAGTATCCCTGTGAGGTAGATGTGATTACTATCCTCACTGACAGATGAGAAATTGAGGTTCAGCAAGGTGAAGTGGCTTGCCTAGGATCACAGTAAGGGTCTGAAGCTGAATTTGTATCTAGGTATCCCAGAGAGCAATTCTAGCTCCATCCACTGTGGCATTTTGTGTTACATAATTATTTACCTACTAATATTAATTGAGAATCTGGAAACCAGAGTGTTCAATGCCACTACCTTCCCAACCATTTGATTTCTACACTGATTTTGCAAACAAAATCACCATTAAAAATATGACATACCAGAGAAAGGGCTGTTTGTGTCTGATGTAACAGTGGTTCTGGGAGTGGAGAGAGGTGAATACATTCAGGGATTTTAATAGTGCCTCCATCCAAATCAGCAATGATTACATCTAACTGGAGGAAACAAAAATAAACCAAAACAGAAACCGATCATATGTTAACATAAAAACATAAATTCACGTACTATAAAATTTATTCAATTGGACTTCATTATTCAAAATTACTAATTAATTAGACCAAGGTCCTGGATATCCTGCTAGTAAGCACATGGAGCAGTATAAATGAGATAGAAAAATAATCTATTTACCTAATTAAGAAAACAGAATTTTCAAGTATTTTAGGTTAACATTAATCAAACTGGTATTCTGATAACCTCATGTAAAAATTCTCCATAAAAGTCCTACTCTGGAGTCTCACTGTAGCATGGTAAGGACCCTGGATTCTTGATTGCTATGCCAATAGAGTCCAAGGTTTTGTAGGTTCACCGAAGACAGAAAGATGTAGGAAAGATATACAATCCTGGAGACAAAATGTATGCACCATTCAATGGCCACCTAGGCTCCTCATGATCTCTATCGGTAGAGGGAGTATTTGTATTGACGAGATTGTAGATCCAGTGAAGTATAAAAGAATAAGTTTCATTTTATTAGTTTTTCCTCCACATTCTAACCTATCAAAATCTTTCTGAATTTCTATTTCTAATATATTGATTAGTCTTCTTAGTTTTTTGGTTACCTGTTTTTGTAATTGTGTCATCTACAAACTTAATATGAAAATTACATCTTGAAAGGAAATCTTTGTTGATCAAAAATAAGGCTTTAACCTTGGCTCTTTTGTTGGCATAGTTTCACAAAGAACTTGTAAGATAAAGATGGTATGAGGGTTTTTTTTTCCAGCAAGAAAGTCTTCATAGAACCTCTGAAATCCTGGATAGATTCAAAATAGGAACTGAGCTACTTTCTCTCTGTTATCTGTTACTGCTACACCATCTGTTACTGTCATTTGCAAGATTCAATCTAATAACTATTTCTGACAAGTAATAATGACTTCAAATTAAGACAGGCAGGCATCTCATCTCATGTAGGGAGGCAACAAACAAAAAAATGTTTACTATGTTCTAGGGACTGTGCATTAGAATAAGTAAGCTTTTAGAGTTGACAGTGTGTTGGTAACTAGGGTGTGAGCCAAGGAACTTCAAATCCATCTGCCTTGATGGATCTGAGGGAGGTTATGATTGTGGTTTAACTGTGATATAGATAACAAGATCTCAATTATATTATACCATTAGTGAATAATACAAACTTTTTATTTTATGAGAGAAGAAATTACTTGAATGGACTTATTTCCAGTGGCACTGATTACATTTGGTGTAAGGCAATACAGACAATAAGTTCAAGTGGATTCTATCACCCTTTCTTATCATCATCTTTTTAAATTAGAATTAAACTAGCAGAAACATCC
Organism: Pseudochirops corinnae; assembly: GCA_028646515.1. Lineage (NCBI taxonomy): Eukaryota > Metazoa > Chordata > Mammalia > Diprotodontia > Pseudocheiridae > Pseudochirops > Pseudochirops corinnae. Next base: position 156,599,179 of record CM053592.1, read on the forward strand.
TAATATTAGATTAAAGGTATCACAAGAAACAAAGAGATATGGTATAATTTTTTAAAATAACAATACTTAACTGTAAATGTGAATACTTACAAGTTCATGGACTTCAGTACGAAAGACAGAATGAACTCCGATAATGAAAGGTGTTGGTGAACTTAGAACTTCCAATAATTGAGCCGGAAGAATAGGGATATAAGGATAACTAGGAATAATTTTTGAAAAAAATCACATTAAGTATATTTTCTTTTTCATTTTGCATACATTTTTTCTTGATAATTTCTTCAATGTGGCCTAGAATTTTATCAGTGACAGTGTTCAAAATTATGAGTCAGTTTGTTGTATAAACTTCAGTGAGACACTAAAGTGGTTTAAGTGGTTCAGATTTAACTATACTATTTAGCTGAAATCCCTTCATACACTTTATAGTCAGTAAGAGTATATAAATTGAAAATAAATTGGGGTCAGTTAATAAAAGCTCACCTATATTTAAGAGGAAACATTAAAGATTCTAGTGCTCTGCAAGCATCACTAAGTCTCTGGAAACTGGTGGAATGAAAGAGAACCTTGTTTTCTGTGAGTACAGCACAAAAGAGGCTGAGAACGTTTTGGATTCCTGAAAAGAGAAGAATACAATTTTATCACATGCATATGCATACCTAAAACATACTGCCAAGAGAGAACAGAGAGATTAAAATGACAAGAAGGAGAAATCAGTGCTCTTGGAATCACTGTAAGAAAATATGTGATACAGTCCTAAGTGGCAGAAAGTCAATGGACTCACTGTTTTTTCAAATAGTCAGTTTGATTTGTCTATATCCTTGAAATCAGTATAACACTCATTATTTTATTATAGTCTGGATACTCTCTATTATGCTATCTTGAATTTAATTTCCACAATCTAGTCTATGTTTCTGAATAGTGATAAACAATGTTACTAAAAAAGTACATGGGAATAATCATGCTTCTTGACAGGCCTGGGGTATTGGCAGAAGATAAGACTCAGAAATGGTCTTAATAAGGAGAAATGCAAATTAGGTTTTGATGATTGTTACTTTATGACACAGCTTGAGAACTAGAAGTGCTGTTCTCCTTTCAGCTCTATCTCTTTTCATCATTCTCCTTGATATCCTAGATCCTGTTTTCCAAATGAATTGTTATTATTGAACATAATTTATTTAACAATAAAATACCCTACTTATAATCTGATTGGTATAGCATTAAAATTCACTATTATACTGGAATAGCCTAGTGTGAACATTTAATATTGCTCCAGCTATTCAAATTGTTCTTTATTTAAAGAGCCCTTTGTAAATGAAACTATACAAGTTGTGTGCTTTGGCAGACTGATTTCCAGATACTTTATTCATTTGGCAGTTATTTGGAATGGGATTATTTTATTATTGCCTCTTAGATTTTATTATTATATAGAAATGTAGGTGACTTTTAAGGATTTATTTTGTGGCCTGCAACCCTGTAACTATTTCTTGCTTTGATTGGTATCTTTGCTGATTCCCTAGAATTTTCCAAGTACACCATCATATCAGCAGCAAAGAGGAACAGTCTTATGTCCTCTTTATCTATATTCAGGCCTTAAAATTCTTTCACTTGCCTTATTACTGTTACTAGGATTTCCATAACTATGTTGGATAAGAATGGGAAGGGCATGTACCCTCACTTTACTCCTTTATTTAATGTAAAAAGTTCTAGTACATCCCCATTATATATGATACTTGTTTTTGGTTTTAAATACACTTTTTGAAATTAAAAAAGGTTTCTCTCTGCCAATTATTTTGCAAGTTGTTTTTTTTTCTTTTGTATACATGAGTGTTGTACTTCATCAAAGACTTTTCTTTTTCTGTATCTATTGAGATAACCATGTGGGTATAGATATTTTGGCTTTCAAAATAATTAATTATGTTCATTGTTTTCCTAATGTTGAGCCATCCTTGCATCCATGGTATAAATCTAACTTAGTCATGATGAATGACATCTTGGCAAATTCACTGTAGTCTGCTTGACAGGCTCTGTTTAAAATTTCTGAAATTATATTCATTAATGATATTGGTCTATAGTTTTCCTTTTGTGTTTTGTCCTTCCCTGATTTAGGTATCAGGACTGTATTTGTCTTGTAAAAGGATTCTAGCAGGGTGCTCCCTTTGATATTTTTGAGAATATTTGTACTGTACGAATACTGATTTTATTTTTTTTAATTTTATTTTAGTTTACATCATCCATTTCCACAAAATTTCTTCCCATCTTTCCCCTACTCACCACCCCAAAATAGCCATCCCAGCGTGTCCCCCCTCCCCCAATCTATTCTCTCCTATGTCTTCCCTCCTCACCCCTCCGACTTTTCAGTAGGGCAGGATGGATCTCCCAACCACAGTACCTGTGTATCTCAAGTTCCAGTTGGATGTAGTTAATAACAATAATAATAATAATAATTGTATATATATACATATATATATTTTTAACATTTGATTATAGAACTTTAAATTCTTGATTCTTTCTCTTCCTCCCTCGCCACCCACCCCCACTGGAAGGACAAGCAATCAAATACAGGCTGAACATGTGTAATTACACAGAACCTCTCCACAGTGAGCATACTGTGAGAGTCTGATTACATGTTCCTTCTTCCTATCCTGCCCGCCCCATCCACTCTCTACCCTGTCCTTGACCCTGTCCCTCTACAGAAGTGTGAACTTTCATCAGCCCTCCCCCCCACCCTGT
>CM053592.1:156602405-156663183 GCA_028646515.1 Pseudochirops corinnae
ATTGGCTAAAGGTCTATCAGTTTTATTGGCTTTTTCATAATACCAGCTCTTAATTTTATTTATTAATTCAATAGTTTTCTTAAATTCAGTTTTATTAATCTCTCTTTTGGTTTTCATTATTTCTAATTTAGTATTTAATTGGGGGTTTTCAGTTTGTTCTTTTTCTAGCTTTTTCAGTTGCATGCCCAATTTATTGACCTCCATTTTCTCTATTTTACTTACGTATGCATTCAGGGATATAAAACTTCCCCTAAAAACTGCTTTTGCTATATCCCACAAGTTTTGGTATGTTGTCTCATTATTGTCATTCTCTTGAATGAAGTTACTGATTGTTTCTATAATTTCTTGTTTGACTCATTCATTCTTTAGGATTAAATTATTTACTTTCCAATTAGTTTTTAGTCTATCCTTCCATGGCCCTTTAATATATATAATTTTTTATTGCATCATGATCTGAGAAGGATGCATTTAATATTTCTGCCTTTCTGCACTGAATTGTGAGGTTTTTATGCCCTAGTACATGCTCAATTTTTGTGTACGTTCCATGTACCTCTGAGAAGTAGGTATATTCCTTTTTGTCTCCATTCAATTTTTCCAGAGGTATACCATATCTGTCTTCTCTAAGATTCTATTTACCTCCTTAACTTCTTTCTTGTTTATTTTGAGGTTAGATTGAAGTCCCCCACTAGTACAGTTTTGCTATCTATTTCTTCCTCTAACATCCTTAATTTCTCCTTTAGGAATATGGATGCCATCCCATTTGGTGCATAAATGTGTAGTAATGATATTGCTTCATTTTCAGTGGTGCCTTTTAGCAGGATACAGTTTCCCCACTTATCTCTTTTAATTAGATCTATTTTTGCTTTTGCTTTTTCTGAGATAAGTTTTGCTACCCCTGCTTTTTTTACTTTAGCTGAGGCATGATATATTTTACTCCAGCCTTTTACCTTTACTCGGTGTGTATCCCCCTGTTTCAGATGTGTTTCTCGTAAACAGCATATTGTAGGATTATGGTTTTTAATCCATTCTGCTATTTGCCTCCATTTTATGGGAGAGTTTATCCCATTCACATTCACAGTTATGATTACCATCTGTGTCTTTCCCTCCATCCTATTCCCTCCCCTGTTTATGGTTTTATTTTTCCCTTCTCCCTTCCCCTTAATAAAGTGTTTTCCTATTGACCTCTGCCTCCCTCAGTATTCCCTTCTTATCAGCCCCTCTCCCATTTTTCCTACCCTTCTCCCTCACTACTTCTTCCCTTCCTTCTAAAACCTCCCCCCCCCCCCCCGCTTTGTGGCCCTCCTCCCCTCCTGCTGCCTGTAGGATATGATAGATTTTTATACTTAATATAATATTTCTTTCTCGAACCAAGATTGATGAGAATAGATCTCATGCAATGCTCCTCTCCCTCCCCTCTTTCCCTCTTTTATGTCTCTTCTTCATAGAGTCCTGTACTTAACCGACTGTATTATTCCCTCCTCGCACCAGAACCGATGAGGGAGAAGCTCATATAATGCTCATCTCCCTCCCTTCTTTCCCTCTACTATATTGTTTTTATGCCTCTTTGTGTGAGATAATTTACCCTTTTCTGCTTCATTCTTTCCTCTTCTTCCATTGTAGTCCCTTAATAAGGTTTTTTTTAATCATCATTTTGTATAATTTAAACCCACACCCTCTATTTATCTATATCCCTTTTAGATGTCCCCCTAGGTATAGAATTCACGATATTAACAGGTATCATCTTCCCATGTAGGCATGTAAACAGTTTCCTCTTATTAAATAACAAGTTATATGTGTGTGTGTTTTTTCCTTATTTACCTTTCTATGTCTCTCTTGAGTCTTGTAATCAGAGGTTGAATTTTCCATTGAACTATGGCTTTTTCATCAGGAAGGTCTGGAATTCTGTTATATCACTGAATGTCTATCTCCTTGCCTGGTAGATTATGCTTAGTTTCGCTGGATAGGTGATCCTTGGTTGCAACCCGAGCTCTTTTTTACCTTGCAAAAAATCATATTCCAGTTCCTCCGATCTTTCAATGTTGAAGCTGACAGATCCTGTACTATCCTTACTGTGGTTCCATGATAACTGAATTGTTTCTTTCTGGCCACTTGTAGTATTTTCTCCTTTATCTGATAGTTCTGTAATTTGACCACGATGTTTTGTGGGCTTTTCAATTTGGAATCTCTTTCAGGAGGCGTCTGGTGGATTCTGTTAATTTCTATTTTACCCTCTGGTTCTAGGATCTCAGGGCAGTTTTCCTTGATAAGCTCTTGGAAGATATTGTCCAGACTCATTTTTTTCATCATGATTTTCTGGTAGACCAATAATTTTCAGATTATCACTCATGGATCTGTTTTCCAGGTCAGCTATTTTTCCATTGAGATATTTTACCTCTTTTTGTAATTGTTCAATCTTGATGTTTTATTTGACTGATTCTTGGTTCCTCATAGAGTCATTAGCTTCAATTTGGTTGATTCTAATTTTTAGTGAATTATTTTCCTCAGTTAGTTTTCGAAGCTCCTTTTCCATATGTTCTGATTTCATTTTTAGCTCACACATTTTACTTTTTTAAGGAGCTGTTTTCCTCATTGTAATGTTTTTCTAATTTTGCGATTTTGATTTTAAAAGAAATGTTGATTTTATCTTCTACCGTTCTAACCTGGATTTCAGTGTTCTTTTTGAGCTCATCTAGGAATGCTTTCTGTGCCTGAGACCAGTTCATGATGCCTATTAAGGCTTCAGCTGTGGGTGTGGAGTCAGTACTGTCTCCTTTTGAATTTAGTTTCTCCCTCTCACAGTAACAGGATTCCAGAATCTTTGTCTTTGTAGCTTGGTTTTTTCCATTTTGAGGCAGGACCTTAGCCACACCCTTCCTCTGGGGTTCCTAAGCCTTTACTGCTTAAAATTTTTCTCTGGGGTAATAATTACTGTGTTTTCAGGGTCACAGGAGGGGATTGGAGTAGCTGGGGTTCACTCTGCCACCCTGGTCCCTGGAAATTCAGATAAGGGCTTTTTAAATTTCCAGGCTGTGAATTGGTAGTCCCAGGAGTAGCTGCTGCCCCTGCCATGGGCCCTGCCTTTGTCTCTTACCCAGATCCAATTGATCCCCACCCTGTGGTGATAGGTCTGGGAATGGCCCTTGTGGTTGGTGGATGAGCAGGCCTCCTCCAGGCCTGGGCCTCTCAGTGCGCCACCCCTGTGTCTTCGTCTGGGCCTTGGAGAGTAGTCATTCTTTAAGTGAAGGAAAAGACCAATCACAGGCTTGGCAGAGAGGTAAACTATAACATCTCAAGCTACTATAGAATATTGCTGGAGGTCTCTCTGTGCCAAAAGTATTGATAGATAGATAGATAGATAGATAGATAGATAGATAGATAGATAGATAGATAGATAAACTTATTAAGTGCTTACCATCTGCCAGGCACTTTTGCTATGTGATGGAGGATATAAAAAACAAGAAAACAAAACAGTCCCTACTCTTAAGAAGCTTGTATTCTAATAGAGGCATATGAAACATAAAAGGAAACTGAAGAATGGGTGTGGGGGGGATTGAGGAGGTGAAGACAAGGCAGCCAGTAAGGGAGGAGGTGGAACAGATTGCAGAATGAGCTAGAAGTGAAGTAAGCAACATGACTATGATATGGTGGCTTTAGTATAGTGGTTTCAGGCAGTGGAATCAGTATCAATCAGTAAGTAGGTCTGGAAAAGGTTAGGAGAGTACAGGGTGAGAAAGGGGCAAGGCCACTCAGGTGGAACAGAAGGGAGAAGGAGCTAGAAGTGAAGAACAGCTAATAACTTATTTACTTATAATTTCATACTTTAAAAGATGAAGGAACCAAAAAGGGGAAATTCTATTCTGGAATGATTTTAACTAAAGGGGAGGAACTGGTCAAAGGGGTAGAAATGATGGGAGCCCTGTGAGGGAGAAGTTCCTGACCATTTCATCTTAGAGTTTTTGATAGAGGAGAGGAAATGTGAGCATAGTCTAACTTGAACCCTAGATTTTTGGAAATCAAAAAACACAAGATTAAGATTAAAGATAAAATGGTTAAGGGGAAGTCAATCCAGGAGATATTGGAGATGCTAAAAAGTAAAATTCTGAAGACTCAAAGGGAAGCAATTCCAGTGAAGATGAAAGTAAAATTTGTCAGAAGAGACTGATGTAAATGCCTAGGGAGGTCACCAACCAACCTAAATTTTAAAAATAAATGCTCACAAAATAAAAAAAACACCAAGTAACAAAGGATAAATATAAAATATTAAAGTGTCAGGAAAACCAAAGTTCACGATAAGCTGAATCTGACCAGGGAAGCTAATGACAACAAAAAAATTTTTTGAACAGTATTGGGGGGGCAAGGAAGATCAGAGAAGGGATTACATTTAGGCTTGGGTGGATTTGACAATAATGACTGACAACATGGAGAAAGCAGAACTTCTCAATTCTTATTACAGTTCTGTTTTTTCTGTAAAGGAGAATGACCTTTACACTGGAAATGATAGAACAAAAATGACTTACAGGGAATGGATACCCGGGTAAGAGGATATCTTTTTACCTTTGATGAAGTCAAGTCACTTGGCCCAAGTAAATTACATTCACGTTGTAATGTTGTTATGGGAATCTGAAGATATTCCCTGCCCCTAGGCCCTTTGATAGGCTTAAGTGACTCTGAGAACCTTCCCTAATTTGAAAATATACTCTGCCCCCTAATAGGCTGAATGGAGACTGTGGCAGGAGGCTTGTTCTTCAGGAATGCCCATGCCTTATAACTTTGTGATTGGGCAGTGGGTCAAGAGGTCTGTGACATTCTCTGACCCAGGAGAAGGCTATATATACTCTGATGTGAGTTTTTGCTTTGGGGCTCACTTTGGAAAGAGTTGTATGATTTGGCCAGATGAGACTCTGGGCAGCCGTTGAGCCCCCTGGCTTTGAAAACCCAGATGTTGGTGCTTCCCTCTCTGGTAACTAACTAGGTATGGATGTGATGGTCAGACGGTTGGAAGTCCTGTCTGCTGATCTGTTTCTATTTCTGCTTGTAACTTCTGTTTCTATTTCTGCTTGTAACTTCTGTTTCTATTTCTGCTTGTAACTTCTGTTTGTATTCTTTTTGTATTCTCTGAAGTTCAGGGTGTTGACTTTTTCCCCTGAACTAGGTAAATGATATATGTTTGATTGATTAAAGTAAGATTATTAACACATTTTGAGTTGCCTTGCTTTAGAAAAGCAGATCTAAGAACCTGTGCTAGCAGCCATCCTGGGTATGCCATGGTGCTTGCTGATACAAATATGAAATGAGATGTTATTTCATTTATTTCAGTGGATCTATATTTTTGCAGATTGTAAGTTATCTGTATCTTTTTGCAAACCCATCACAGAGGGTCTATCCAATGTGCTAGAAGCCTACCTTTTGAGTCTTTTATTTTAAGAAAGTTATAAATCAAAGAGATGCTGCAAAACTTTTTTGTGTGTGTGTGAGAAAGAGATTGGAAAATTCTGGAGGGTGAGGAGAGCCTTAGCCCCCTTCAGCCTTTTAATGTTCTTACAAGGTCTTTGTTGTGGTACAAGCGGGCCTGCTAAATAGCAAAGCAAAATGGATCTAGATATACAGGGACAAGATAAAGAAGACTCCACTCTATATGGAAGACTGTGAAACACTATATGGAATAACTTTGAGATAGAAATCACTTAAAAATTAAACTATTTTGATGTTTATTGGTATCATTTAATATTTATCACCTGTTGAGTGAATTGCAGTATTTTTTGGTCCTTTGGTAAAACTATATAAAGAAAGTCTACTGTAAATGGTCTTATTTTTCTAAAAGTTTATGCTCATAACTTGTAAGACTGGCATAGATATAACATGCACACAAGTATGTGCATAATATAACACAAAGAAACATCTTTTCCTTTTTTTAAAAAAATTTAATTTTTATTTTCAGTCTCAAATTCTTTCCTTTCCTCCACTCCTTGCCCTAACCATCAAGAAGGAAAGAAATACAATACTCATTATACATCTGAAGTCAACCAAATAGATTTCCACATTAGCCTTGTATTTTGGGGGGAGGGGGAGGCAAAAGAGAGAAGAAAAAAATAAGTTTCGATCTGGACTCAGAGGCCATCAGTTCTCTATCTGGAGGTGGAGAGCATTTTTCATCATAAGTAATAAGTATCATTTTCAAAGACAGGGATAAGAATCATAGAAAAAGTCTAAGGTTTTATTTTATTTTTCCATTTTGATGAGAAATGATCTCATCACACCTCTTCATTTTACAGATGAGGAAATGACACCTTGAGAGGTTGTGATTTGCCTGAGGTCACACAACTAATAAATTGCCTAGGTAGACCACAAGTTCCTTTAACAGGTGAATTCCCCCCACAGAGGGGAGGGGGAAACCACTGACCAGGAAAATTATCTGTAAAAGTTTTTGAATTTTAAAAAGTTTCCTAGTTCCAGTAAGTCTCCATAAGGGCCTGAGTAAAACAGCTGGCTTAGCTTCTCCATATGTGTATCTGGCTATAGAAGCAAAATTTAGTACCAGGGTAGGAAGGTCAACATATTACAGAAAAATGTTAGAGCTAATGGCCATGTGAAACCTAATATCTTGTGATAGTTCCACACCCCTCCCCACACCCCCTCTCCTCCTACTTCCCTCAATGGAAGAACTACAGAACTTCATTCACTTGAGTCTTCTGATAAGTGCCTGCTGGCATTTGTCCTACCCAAGTGCTTCATTTCTTAATCACTCTGATGGACAAACCCCTGTTTGATGTACAGCAATTTGACTGTAAGGGAGATTTAATGCCCAGGTGATTGAAAGCTTGTCTCTTCACTCTTCCCATCCATCCTTTCTTCAGTGTGCTTCTTGTTCAGCTTGCCCTGCTCTGAAAGATGGATGTTTAGTATTGCTGCTCACAAGAGAGAAATACTTTTTAAAATTGATTGGAGCGAATCAGTTGAGTAAATTAAACAAATTTCTGCATCCTACCTAAAGTAAGTGAAAAAATACTTATTCCCCAGTACTTTCACCAAGCAGGAATGTGGGAGGAGTTCTCTGTCTTATCAAATCAAGTAAAGATATAATTCTGTCAAAGTGTGAAAAGTCCTTGTGTACATGGACTATCCTCCAAATTTCATGTAAACTCCTTGAGGGGAAGGACTTTATCATTTTTGTCTTAGTATCCCCAGTTCCTGGAACAGTGCTTGGCATGTAGTAGGCATTTAATAAGTGGTTGTCAGTTGACTAATTGAACACTGTAAAGCAGGCTCTACCTCTTGACTCTTTTCTCTCTGTGTCTTGTCCCCCTACTCCCCACACACAGAGTACACTCCTTATTTAAAGGCAACACTACTGTAGAAATTCCTGAGAAACTACAATTGATGCCATTGCACAGATATGTCCAACTGAGCATTGTTTTGCAATTAGAACATGTTGTTCTGTTTGCAATTGCCTTTTCGAGCAGTAGTGAGAAACAACTTAAGCAGATAGCAATCTCTTGTTACTGCTTCTAACAATAATATTTAGCAGCTAGTGGATATTCTGCAAGTGTATTTCTCAGAAAAGCTGTGTTAAGTAAACAAACACTAAATACTCTGAATGACTGATAAATGATAGAATGAAAAGACAGTCAGCTGCCCATATCAGAGTAAAACATTGTTTATATATCATGGTAAATAATACTCCTCTTGTTTAAACAGGTCTTATCAAAGACAGTGTTAACATTTCATACCAAGCATTTTTATAAAGCTCACGAGAACTAAAACTAACAAATTTTGAACAAATCTGCTTCTAATCATATTTCATCAGTTTGTATTCGTTGTATATTTTGATCTATTTCCAGATCAGAAGTTATAACACTGTTTCAAAGGAGGGAAGATCATAACAACATTTACAATAATAACTGTATTTGCGGAATACAGACTAGGTTCATTTTGCCATTGAATTCTCAGCAATAGGGAATGCCTTGACTTCACTTTATATAAATACTTCTATCTTTTTAAGTCATTTTGCCATATAGAAAAGAGTTCAAAACAATGAATATTTGTCTTTGGAGGGTGTGAGTAGTGGACACACCCATGCAGGAAGGTGAAACCTGACTAAATACTTTTGAATTGAAGTGGAGGAGCCATAGCCCTATTAAATGATCATTTGGAAAGATACCTTTTGCACTTCACTTCTGCAGAACTCTGTGCTCTGGTGTTATCAGGGTTTCAAAAGGCATAGTTGGGGGGTAGGGGAAAGATGGGGAGAAAATTTGTAACTCAAAATCTTGTGGAAATGAATGATGTAAACTAAAATAAATAAAATTAAATTTTAAAAAAAAGGCATAGTCAGCTTACCTATGTTAGGCAGACTCCATGTTGTGTGTAAAGACAGGCCAGTACTTGTCTTTGCCCTCTGGGAACTTATGATAGTTTGGAAAATGAAACTAATCTAGGTAGACAGCATGGTGTGGTAGACAGCCACTGAATTAGGATACAGGAGATGGGGATGTGAGTTCTGGCTCAGCCACTATCTCTGTGACCTTGGACAAGTCAGGAAAATGAGGATGGGTAGATTAGATGATCTCTAAGATGTTCTAGCTCTAAACCTTAAGAGATTTCTGCTGTTAGCACATTATTTCTTACAATAGTACCTTTCTAATGAGAACATGTGTTTTGTAATTTTTTCATTGTTTCATTCATTTATCAGATATTTATTAATAGCCTATATGCCAAGGGATTGAACTCAATGTTGTAGGAGCAATACTGTACAACGTACAGGGCCTTTACTCATGAAGAGCTTACAAGAAAACAGGAAAGAGAAGACATGGGCAAAGAAGTATAATCCTTTGATTGTGAAAACCTTTTTTGTTCTTGCATGATAAATCAGCCCAGTTAAGAAGCACATACTTCTTTTCAGTATCCTGAGCACTGATTAATGAATTTAGATTCTATGTTTTAATTGCTTTTAATATGGTTATCTCATTTAGGAGACATTTTCTCTTTTGAAAGCATATAATACGATTCAGACCTATTCATATACTTCTGTTTGAGAAGTTGTTCCTTGTCTTGCGAGTTTAGAAATCTTTCCTTTAGGGACTAGGTATCTTGTAAATGATGCTCTTCTTGCTTCAGAGATAATAGCAGAATTCATGTATAGAAAATCCTCAAATTCGACGTTTTTGTAGTGGTGACCAGACAGTCCTCAAATCAGTAAATACAAGACTTCCCTCTTCCTTGGGATATGTTGAGACAGTTTACCAATATAAGAATTCAGTAGTTGAATTGTTGTTGAATTGTCCTGGTATAATTATTTTATTATTTGTTATGATATTCCTTAGAAGAACTCTGACTATTTTGCATGTGTAAAAAATTCTAATAGAGTGGCATGGGGATTAAAAGTAGAAAAGCCCCAAACTAGCGAATTCCAAATTGTCTTTGTTCAGGAATTTAGTAAAATTCCCGTGTTTATAATTTACCAGAAGGAAAGGTCACACAAGGTCATGAAAAGAGACCCACCTTTACTTCCCATGTGCAAATATTGATTTTGAACATACTCTTCAGAAAAGGGAATTTTTATGACTAACAGGAAATTTCTGTCTTTTAAATATTCTCTGTAACTACTTCCTGAAGTTATTATGCAGGTATGTTTTCTTTTCCTAAAGTACCCTAAGTTTTGAGAAGTGAGTGGGTTTGGGACACCTAGAAGAACTAAAAATGCCTTTACACGTGATCATATTTTTGGTTTCACATGAAATATGCAAAGCTTCTATTATGCATTTCCTTCTTGACTTAGAAATTGTTCATTTCATTTTGCATGTTAGAATTGTTTTTAATTAAGAATGTCTGCCTAATAAACTTGAACTTTGTTATAAAATGATGCAATGATGCAATCATGTAAAATTATGCTTGGCAGTTCTTACCATGCATTTATTTCTACCTAAGTTGTAGGTCGGTTTCAAAAGAAAGCCCTGAACAAGAAAGCCCTGGACAAAGTCTGTTGTACTCTTCTAAATGTCATTATATCTTGCCAGTAGTTTTGCTCTTCTGCCAGGTCACTTCAGAAAGGAACTAACCATGGGCTGAGGCTTTCTTGTCAAAAATAAACTTTTGACTAAAATGCTATTATTTACCAGAAAAATACTGAGTTTTAATTTTCAGTTAAAGATTATTTCACAGCGAGATACAGGAAATTAGAGAGCCAAGTGGACAGGTGAACCAAGATGTATTACATATGCTTTCTTACTTTGGAGAGGATATCTAGTTTAGGGTTCGTTGTAGTATTTAGTTGTTAAAAAGATACATTTATCCTGCCACTTCCTTTGTAGGATTTAGAGCTGGAAAGAACCTGAGAAATCATGTGACCCAGTTCTCTCATCTTATAGATAAGGAAACTGAGACTCAAAAAGACAGATAAGTTGTAAGTAGCAGAACTGAGATTCCCTGAATCCAAATTCAGTGCTCTTTCAAGTACACTCTAATAGTTGAGTTTTGAAAGTTACTTTTCAGTTATTTGAAAATATATTTTTACCTTTCTTTACCTCTCCACTGCTATTTCCTCTTCCCCTACCCCTAAAATATAAACCATATAGCCAGGTAATTAATTCATAAAAATGTCTTAGGTTAAACAAGTTGTGAGGAAATTAAGCATGTCTTTGACAACATTCCAAACATAAATGACTTTAATATTATTTATTTTGTATCATCTTTACTTAGTCTCCTTCCTTTCTTTTGGAACAGGTAATAAAAGGCTGACTAAATAGAAAAACAACTTACGTATCTTTAATAAGCACTTTGAAGATGCCAGTGCTGAGATAGTGTTCATACAAAAAACATTTTTTTGTTTAATGCTATTTCTTAGTCTTGCAACTGTGACATTTGCATTGGAGATTCTTTTGGTAATAATAATATTTCATGCTTAAAGTGATTGCAGATCAACAGCTGACCCAAGATGAGAATGGAGATTAATAGGTTCAAATTAAGTGTCATTCTTTCTGCTAGTTCATATGGACTGATATAAAACCTGGGAGAAAGCTGTTGTAGGGGTAAGATCTTTTCAGAAAGACCATTGGGAGAAGCACAAGCCAGGATGAGCTTGCCCAGAGTGGGCAGAGCTAGAAGAATCCTTTAATGGAAATACCAAAGGGAGGAGAAAAGAGAGAGAGAGAGAGAGAGAGAGAGAGAGAAACTAGGATTCCTTTAAACTACTGAGTGTGAATTGTTTGTGATTGATAGCAGCTAGGTAAGTAATTATTAGTTTTAATCAGAAGCCAAAGGGAATAAATATGGAAAAAAGGTTTTGCTTCTTCAGAGATCACAGGGTGGTGAAAGAAGTACCTTGGTCTTTTAGACTAGAGGCTAGAAATAGGAGACAGACCTCTCTCCATTTGGCATTTTAAAGTTTTCACACTGGCTCCAACCTCTCTTTCCAGACTTATTTCATATTACCTCCTCTTATATAGTCTATTTTCCAGCCAAACTAGCCTACTTGCCATTCCTTGTAGATGGCAAGCACTCTCTCCAATCTCTTTGACTTTTATACAGACTGTTCTCCATGCCTGGAATGCTCTCCATTTTCCCTTCCATGCCTTGGAATCTCAGCTCCCCTCAATGCTCATTTCAAGTGCCACCTTCTGCATGAAGTCATTTCTGATGCCTACAAACCTCTCCTACTACTTTGTTTCTATTTGGCATTTATTTGTCTGTGTACCTGTTGTTTTCTCCCACTGGATAGAATATAAACTCCTTGAGGTTGGAGCCTGCTTTCATTTTTTTCTTTATAACCCCAGCTCCTGATCAGCGCCTGGTATACAATAGATGCTTCATAGATACTTGCTTAATTGAATTAAATTGATGTACTAACAAGCTAAAAATCTAAACCAAAATACAGGACTACAGAAGAAAAGGAGAGTGAAAACAGGCTGAGGGAGCCTGAAGGTAGAGCCCCAGTGCTGCCGATAATGGGTGGAACTTTCAGGTACCTCGGGGAAATTCTCATGGCAATAAAAGATCAATGTACTTGAACAGAAAGAACAAAGTACATTTTTATAGCTTTGGATAAAAGTTGCACCCCAAATCCTGTGTTCCATGATGACCTGGCACTTGGGAATTTTTCAATCCTATATTAAAGAGTATATTTTCCTAAGCACAAGTGCTCACACTCCATTAGAGAGGTCTGAGTTACTCCATTACTAATCTCCTAATCTCAATTAGAAAAGTAAGATTTTTTACAGCTGATAGGTTTCTTGAATGTCTGTGCTTGTACTACCAGAGAAGGTATTGTACTAGTTTTCTGAGAAAATATAATGTTTTCTCATTTAAATAAAATTGTTCACTTACATAAAACATAACCTAGTGTTTACATAGTGTCTGAGCTCACAAATTAGATAAATACACAGAACATTTTATGGAGCAATAACAATTTAAAAATATGTTGATAAACCACAGAAAAAAATGTTATTTGTAAACACATTTCTTATAAAATCTGCCAATACGAGTGTGTATCATTAATTAAAGAAAAAGAGTGTCCACCTGTAAACTACTGTTCTACATTTATAGCTACCATAGTCTCAATTTTATAACAGCAGTCAGTATATTGCTAATTTTGTCTCTTCACCTCAAGGATTGCAGAAAGCCTTTCCTTTAAAATATTCTTCTGAATGTTTTATTAGATAAATTCCTTGAAAGGGCATTTTCTAAGTAGATGTCAGTTTTGCCACACTGTATGAAGTTATTCTTCAGATTTTTTGTCTTCAGTAATACCATATCTCCTTTTGTAGCACTAGCTCTTGCTCTGTCATGGCCCATTCATCGAGCAGATGTGTGCCATTAATCACAAGGGAGTTGACTGTTGATGGAATAAGTCCAAATCCATCATTTTGCTTAGAAAAACAACTCCGAGCTCACGGTGTACTCTTGCTGGGTTACAGGATCATAGAATGTTAAATCTAGAAGCATCTTAGGGAATATCTGACCCAGTTTGCTCACTTCACAGATGAAGAAATCGAAGCACAGGAGGAAGGAACTTGTCCCAAATGATTGGGCTTGGACGTAGCAGAGCCACGACAAGACATTGTCTTCTGGCTAAATAGTTCAGTGTTTATTCCATTATACCACGCTGTGGTAGTTTCATCTTAAGCTATAAAGGGCCTTGGTGTGGCATTTAGTAGGATACTTGGCATGTAAGTGATGAATGAAATCACTCAAGAATGTCCGTGTGGCATCTTTACAGCTTTGAGTCTTTGTCCCTTAGGAGATTGAATGCTACTATTTCCCTGTTCTGTAGACCTTTCATTTTAGTGACTTCTTGGTACTGAACTTATAATATTCTGTAGCATAAGCTTATAGTAATATCACGGAATCTCAAAGTACCAGAGGTAGAAGAAAATTCAGTGAACCAACAAGATTCAATAAGTGATCATCCAGCTCTCTCTCAAAGACATCAAAATAGTGGTAACTGACCACTTTTGTATGCAACCCATTTTACTTTTGGGTTAGCTCTGGTTATTAGTCAATTTTTCTCTAGATTAAGCTTATATTTGCTTCTTTGCAATTTCTACCAGCTACTACGATATTTGCCAGTGAACTGAAAAAGAACAAATCTAATCCATCTTCCAGGTTCTATGCCCCAGTGTCCTACCTACATTTTTTTTCTTCAACATCCCGGGTTACTTCCGTTGATCCTTATATGGTAAAACTTGGGGTTCTTGATCATCCTGTTTTCTATTCTCTGGATGGGACGGGAAAGAGAAGGGAATAAGCATTTATATAGAGACTATTATGTCAGACACTGTGCTAAACACTTATAAATTTTATTTCATTCAATCTCATTTGTTGTTCAGTTTATTGTTGTCTTTCCTAAAATTGGACCCTGAGA
Source organism: Pseudochirops corinnae (assembly GCA_028646515.1). NCBI lineage: Eukaryota > Metazoa > Chordata > Mammalia > Diprotodontia > Pseudocheiridae > Pseudochirops > Pseudochirops corinnae. The sequence goes on from CM053592.1 coordinate 156,616,261, forward strand.
GCTGAACATGGTACCCCAGATATTGCCTGACAAGTGCAGAGTACAATGTGACTATCACCCCCTTTTCCCTGGAAAATGTATTTCTCATTGTAGCCTGAAATTATGTTAACTTTCTAGGCTACACTATCACCCTATTGATTTAAACTGAACTTTCAGTCTATTTAAATCCCCAGATCTTTTTCAGATGAACTCCTGATGAGTTATGCCTCCTTTATCTCGGAAGGGCACTCTGTTAGACCAGGATCCAAAAAGACATTAAATTATTAATGACTACTCTTTGTGTCATGACCATTTGTGGATTTATTTCTGATTACATTCAGTCATACTATCAAGTTACCCACATTTCTTCATTCTTTTCACAAAAGTAATATGAGAATTTTTATCCTTTGTTTATTAAAATTGAGGTAAATTATATCTGTACCATTCTTTGAACTACCTGTTTAGTAACCTGTCCCAGTCTACCCTCCTCACCCTACCAAAAAAGGAAATGAAGTTAGTCTGATATGACCTGTTATTGATGAAGCTATGTTGAATCTTTGTGCTTAACTGTTTCCTTTTGTAGATGTTCACCAATCATCCCTTTAGTAACACATTTTAAAAATTAGTTTTTGACCAACATCTTACACTATTTAATACATTAAATTTAAAAAGGATATGTGACCTGAACATAAAGATCATACCATAAAAAATAGAAGAGAACAGGATTAGGTACCTTTCAAAGCTATGACCAGGGAGGAACGTCTAAGCAAAGCAAGGGACAGAGCTGATCAAAAAAGAGAAAACATCTAATTTAGATGAAATGAAATTGAAAAACTTTTGCATAAACAAAATCAATAAAGCTCAGATAAGAAGGAAAAGCTTTGATTGGGTAAAAAAATCTTTGTATCATGTATCTCTGATAAAGGTCTGATATTCAAAGTTTACAGAGAATTAGCATAATTATATAAGATGAGAGACTACTCCCCAGTGGCCAAGTGGGTCAAAGAACATGAATAAATGACTCTCAAAAGAATTCCAAACTATTAACAACCTTATGTGAAAGATTGTTTCAAATCAGTAATAAAAAAAAGAAATGCAAATCAAAACCAAAAAATTTGAGAAGGATGACAAAAATGGAAATAGTATTAGAGGGGTTATGGTGTGCCTAGAGAGGCATATCAGTATGCTATTTGTGGTTTGTTTGTTTGGGTTTTTTGCTTTTTGAAGGGCAATTGGGGTTAAGCGACTTGCCCAAGGTCACACAGCTAGTAAGTGTGTCAAGTGTCTGAGGCTGGATTTGCACTCACGTCCTCCTGATTCCAGGGCCAGGGCTTTATTCACTGTGCCACTTAGCCGCCCCTCATCTGTGACCTTTCGAACCATTTTGGAAAACAATTTGAAATTTTGCTAAAAATGTGACTAAGAATGTCTTTATCCTTTGACACAGAGATGTCACTGATGGACATACAACCCCAGGTTGTCAAAGGCAAAACCAGAAGGTCATATATACACAAATATTCATAACAGCATTTGTGTGTGTATGTGTGTGGTAACATAGAACTGTCAAAAATGGCTGTTTGTTGATTGGAGAAGAGCTAAACAAATTGTGGTACATGCATGTAATGAAATATTACTATGCTATAAAATGAAGAATGTGAAGACTTCAGAAAAGAATGGGAAGATTTGTATGAACTGATTCAGAGATATCATCAGAACCGGGGAGGGGGGGGGAATATATATGTATACACACACACACACATACATATGTATATATATTATCACTACCATAATGTGAATGGAAAGAACAAAAGAGGAAAGAAGAGAGAGAGAGAAATAGAATGTGTGTAATTATAATTATAATGACCAGGCTGCTTGGTCCTGAATCTGGAATAAGTAAAAAGCCCTCCTCTTCATTGGAGAAGTGGAGATCTATGAATGTAGTGTAGAACATTACAAATATTGTCAGACTTATTGGTTATTTCTGCAGAACTTTTTTCATCCTCTTTTATTCTTTGTTGTAAGGGGGCCTGGGGAGTGGGGGCGGGGGAAGAATATATATTCACAAATGAAGATGATGTAAAAAAAAGTTATCAGCACAATTTTTTTTTTTAAATAAAGCATTCTAGAATTTGACCAGGATTTGAAGTCAGACTCACTGGCCTTTAGTTTTCAGACTTAGGATCATAGGACCATAGATTTAAGGCTGGAAGGGGTTACTAAGAGGCCATTGAGTATAGACCTCTCTTTTTTGTAAATGAAGAAACAGGCCCCGGGATGTTCATTGATTGACTTGCCCAGGGTAACCCAGATAGCAAGTGTCAGCAGAAGAATTTTAATCCAGGGCCTATGACTGTAGAACCAGTGCTCTTTCTACTACAACACTGCACTGTATCCCATTCTCTTTTTGAGAACAAAAAATCATTCATTGAGACATTTGATCTGCTGTAGTTCTTTGGTTCTCTCTCCTATTCTCCATGGTTTTTTTTTCAAAGATTACTGACAATTCAACAGTTATATCTTTCACTTCTTTCAGTATATGGTTCATTTGGGCCAGGAGTCTAGAACTCATACGTATCTTACTTATTTTGGGCATCAGTTCCCTATTAGCCATTCTTATTCTGTCCTTTTCAGCCCAAAGAGAATTTGACTTGGCAGAAAAAACCCAGAAGCAAACAGGAGCTGAGCAGCAATTTTTTTCTCTGTGCTATCCATTAACTTCCTGCCTGCCCAAGCAGCCTGGCTTCTCTTACTATCTCGTCTGATAGTGGGCTACCAAAAGAGGAAGAACTTTCATAGCTCTTTCTTCCTTCAAGGATTTTGGCTATTAAAATTTCCCTGGAATACACTGTGCCTGGATTTGAATGGCACTTTCAGAGGTGCATTGTGATAGAATTGAAACACTAGATTTGGAGTTAGAAGACTGGGCATCAGTTTAGCATTTCACTTATTTCCTAGGCAATCTTGAGTTCCATGAACCTCAGCTTCCTCCTCTGTTACAAGCAGTGATGCATCATAGATAATAAAATGTTGAAAGGGCTCTTGGCTACTTCTATAATCTACAGTTCCTGCATCACTCTGTGCTCTGTTTCTTGATCTCATCCTTTCCATACCAGTTGACTCTCTCTTGTCCCTTCCCTGCCCATGTCCCTCAGTCTGCCCTTTATAAGTATTCTTCTTCTATACCCTGCTCAGGTGCTACCTGAGCTCCACTGTATCTTCTTTGATTCCAAAGTAGCTAGAAATGATGCCTTTGTCTTGTGAATATTGGCTTACTCTTCGCTTTTAGGACTTGTAGTATAATGTTAGGAGCTATGGCACCTTCTGAAAGTCCCCACAATTCTTGGTACCCTCATGAGAGACAAAGACGACTTTATTAATGAAAATGACACTAAAGAAGATGTGTTGTCATCTGCCTGCATTTGCCTCCTGAAGTATCCTGGGCCTTTCCATCCAACTTGAAACTGAAGCCTCTTACTTGCTTTGTCTCCCTCCACTAGAATGTGAACTCCTTGAGGGAGGGACTGACCTTTCTCTTTGTATCCCTATAACTTAGCACAGGGTTTCCATACATACTATGTTCTAAATGCTTTTTGAAGAAAGTGTTCAAGATATACAGATTTGAGGCTTCGAGGTTGTTTTATGTTTTTCACTTGTTTTATTTCTTAATTTGAAACATTTTCCAACTTTTTAAATACCTTTTGTCATGCCCACTTTCTTACTGGAATAACTGAATTTCAAGACATTATGTTGAATTCCTTTGGATACTCTTATTAGATTATTTGTATAATTTCTCTTTTTCATACCTTGCAAGGTATCCATGCTAAACTGCAGGTTTTCTTAATGGTCGTCTCTTTGTGCTTGTCATTAGCATTGAAAGATGAGGTGACCAGGTTTCCCAAAGAATGCTGTTTCTTGTTGCCTTTGGTTCCCAAAGGAAACCAACTTCACCAATTCATTCGTTTGCATTTTTTAGGAGAGGTTTTGAGCCACTTTTCCATTTAGATACAACTTTCATGGTGTCTGGTTTCAGTCATAAAGAGAGTGTTGCTTTGAGTGTGATTTAGTTACTTGTTCAGTTGTTCTAGTCATGTCTAACTCTTGGTGAACCCATTTGGGGTCCTCTTGGTAATTATATAAACTTTTTGGTCATGAGGTCAACATTCAAAGCAATCTTCATAATGAGTGTAAAGCTTTTTGTGACATAGGCACTCTCACTCACTACTCATTTTTACTGAGGAAGTACAAAGGGGCAATACAGACATTTTTGCCTATTTTAGAGGCTTTTGCAGCAAAAGACTTTAACAACTAGTGGCCGCACTGCTAATTATGATCCTCTTTGTTCTTAGTTAGGGGGGTCCTTCCATAGCAGATCACCTGTTACTGTTACCTTATCAAAGCTCGAGCTTTGCTTTCATAGTCTTTAGTCAATTAACAAGCATTTACTCAGTGCTCACTATGTGACTGGAATTGGTGATGCGGACAAAAATAAAGCAGTACTTACCTTTCAGGATCTTACATCCCAGAGTCACTGTTATCATATTCCCTTCTCCCCATCTTACATGCAGAAATTTTATTTTTCCTTGTACAATGATGTGTAGGGCATTACAGTTCATCACTATTAAGATGACTAATTGTAGTTTTCTACTATCCTATGAGAACATTGAGACAACCTGCAAAAATCTTACATAAATTAAGTAGATGCACAAATTTACTATTATGTAAATAGAATTTTTTTTAGCTCAAGATTTAGTAACTTATTCCCATGACATTTAATGAAAATATTGGGTTGTGGAAAAACAACAACAATCCCAAAAAGCACTGGCCTTCATGGTTTGGGTTTAAAATATCTCTATGACAAATTGTCACATTCATTCATGAGTTCTTTTTTTTTTTTTTCTAGTCCAATAAGTTTATTTTTGAAAATGTACACAAAAATGTTGAACCATTTCATGCATCTTCAGCAGCTGGGGCATCTCCACCCTTGGTGTTCCTGGTATATATCACTTGTGCTCTGTGTTTGGAAACCAGCTTAATCAGACCTTTACTAAGCAGTTCCTGGAGGGCTGCTTAGGCTAGAGAACCCCGGATCTTCAGTCTCTCTGAGACTACTGCAGGGGTGATAAGTTTATAGTTGGGGACCTCCTTGCAGAATTTGTCATATGTTGCTTTGTCAAACAGAACCAAATTGTTGAGCTTGTCTCGAACTTTTCGCTTGGACCCCTTCTTCTTCTTCTTAATCTTGCCCCCTGACTTGTTCACGGGATCTTTATCCTTCTTGGCCGACTTGCCGGCATCTTTCTTCTTCTTATCGTCCTTGGGAGACATGGTCAGGCTTCAGGTACTCCCGCTGCTGCCGCCTCCGAGGTAAGATGTCGGACAGAAAGGAAGTGGCTGGTCCATTCATGAGTTCTTATTGATCTCAGTAGAGAAATTCTGGAATAGATTCTGAAAATTTGAACTTTTAATTCTCTGTACAGACCTGATGCTCTGCATAATAACTTGTACAGCTGACAAGTCTCAACCAGGCAGAGAACCTCGTTATGTTACCAACTCAATTCTTTACAGACAAATTAATCCTTAGCATTGTTTGCCACTTGAAGTAACTTATATCAGGATTTAGATCAAAGATAGGTACAAGGTATACTAAAATATGCACCAAAGGAACATTTAATTTGAATATGAGGCCAAGTCATTATTGGCTAAGAAAATCTAAGAAGTGTTGATATTTGTTTAATATTAAATTCAAACTTCACCAAAGACAGGGGTTTTGTTTTTTGTTTTTCCCCAAAGAAGGCTTATTCCAGTTTCGTGGCCTAATGTGAGGTCTGTAGTTGCCGTGGCAGATTTATTATTTTGAATAATCATGCAAATGCTACACATTTGCTATCAGTCCATTTAGGATCATTTTGTAGCAGACATTTTCCTAGGGAAAAAAAGCATAATATTTTATGTATAAAAGCAATCTTATTACTTAACGTCTGTGACATATTTTTTGATAATGAGGTACCCCATCAAAATATTGCTGTTCTTAATGACAATGAAGGGTGCAAGTTTTGTGAGATAGTTTTGATTGTATAGTTTTCACCATTTTAAATCCTGCACCTGTGATAGCATATTTCTTCCTGTTTGCCAATAAAGTCATTAGGGGAAAAATCATGTTTTTATCCTGTTTGCTCAATCCTTATCATTCTATTCACAATCTTTCGGTGACCCTTCTCTCTACCAGCTGTCTAAACATTCTTTCATATCCCTAGCAACATTTTATGTACAGTTTCAAGAATTGTACTGACCATTCCTTCTTCAAATATCGTACCCTCGACACATGCCTAATATTGTGATATTTAAAGACTGTTTGGGGTTTGATGTGTGTGTGTGTGTATGTGTGTGTGTGTTTTGTTTTATTTTTTGTAATGATCAGTTGGATCTTCTGTATCTAAAGAAATGATTTTGTCACTCAATGGCTCTGCCTAAGAGGGCCTTCAGAGAGAAAGTGGTGTAATGACTAAAGATGTAGAAAAGGCCTTGGCACAAATTACATCTGTAGCTGTAGGGGAAAGACCTCATGGAGAGGCAGGCCCAGGGTACTCTGAGATATGATGTCAGTATAAACTGAAACTTACACTCAAAGGAAATTGAGGAAGCTGTAATATTCAACTATCTTTTCATATCATTCACTTTTATAAACAGTTTTAGGTGAATTAGCAAACTTGAAGAGGATATAGAGGTTAAATCAATTTATGTCCTAAAAATTATTTTTAAAACAAAGCTCTATTGCATAATGGAAAATCTTTCTTTATTCTATCGAACAAATGAGCTTGGTATCTTAAAATATGTTACTTACATAGGCATGACTAATTTTACCTCCATATCTTGCATACTTCCACAGCAAATCACAAATGCATAGATTGTAAGGCTCTCACAGAAGTCCTAGCAGCAAAAATCCAGAATCAGCCTCCCAGCCCACATAACTCCTACCCTGTTATAGTATGGCAAGTTTGAATTTTTTTCTAGGAAAAACTCTGAATTATGTAACCACAATTTTCCCTGAAATTTCCTTTGACTCATTCTTGCTGAAGATTTTATGAGCTACTCCTTTTGTATTGTAGACGAGACAAAAATATATTCATTAAGGTGAGGAGTCATGGTCTCTAATGGCTAATATTCTGGTATTGGAGGAAGGATGTTAATTTTTAATGTTGAAAGAAGGAATTTTGGCACAAATGCAAATTTTCATTTTTATTTTAAAACTTATGAAATACATAGAGCAATTTTAAAAAACTTTATTGGACCATAAAGGTAAGAAAATGGGTGAAGCTCTTGGGAAACTGAATGTGGATATGATATACAAAAATGATTTAGAATGATAGACAAATTTGTCATTAACTTGTGAGACTATTTGTCTTATTTGTCTTTCTCTTGAGTTTATAGCATATAAAACATTTCATGCTTTTTTAGTTTTATTATTATGAAGCAGAATTGATGTAGATTAATAGTGCTGAAATACTAGCTGTATTTTCTTATATAAAGTGATTTTATGATGTCCATTAAATATGTCTTCAGTAGAATAAAATCATTTATAGCTATACAAATACATTCAGCTTTCCTCTTCTTAAAAAGCCAATAAATTTTGTGTAATTCAGTTTTAAAATATATCCTACATTAGCTTCGTTGAAAACTTGAGAATTCATTGGAAAAAAAGAAAGGATTTGGCAGTATGCCACCATGGTTCAGGGTATATCTTTGAGCTCCATGAGTCTGTTAGCTCAATGGTCAACTTACCCAAGGGGTCATTAGCTTCTGAGACAGCTTATGCTATCCAAGGTCAAATAAAACTGATTGATATCAAGTAATTCCTTTACAATGAAGGAAGTAAGTCATATCTTCTGTGTAAGACTACTTTTTTCCTTGTGTCAAGGCTTCTGGAAAACTGAATGAATAATAAGAAGTTTAATGAACACAGAACAATACAGTGGGAATAAGGTAGTGTTAAAAGCTTGCCCTGATGAACTCTTCCTCATTAACCCCATTCTAGTACACTAGAATTCCTCAATGTGGTCCAAACATATGCTATGCTGTAAACTCTTTGGAAGGGGAAAAATATGTGTGATATACTTAATGTTTAGCTATATACACACAAAAAATGACTGTAGACTTCATCTAAGCTAGATTTGTGGAGGCAGAAGGGAAAGAAAATGTTCTTTTCTGTTCATTCTTCTTTTCTTCCTCCCCTCTCTTCTTTCCTCTTTCTTCCCTTCCCCTATTGTCTCTTTTCCATCCTTTCTCTCCTTGATTCCCTCCATTTAGGATGGACCTTTAGGATTCTATCACCATAGGTAGCTCCTGGGCAGCAGGGTGGTGCAGTGGATAGAATGCCAGGCCTGGAATCAGGAAGACTCATCTTTCTGAGTTTAAATCTAGTGTCATACATTTACTAACTGTTTGACCCTGGGCAAGTCACTTAACCCTATTTGCCTCAGTTCCTCAACTGTAAAATGAAGAAGGAAATGGCAAACCACTCCAGTATTGTTGCCAAGAAAACTCCAAATAGGAGAAAGTCAGATACTAGGTTGAACAACAGAGAAATGTAAGAGTGTTTTCTCTACTGATGCAGATCAAGCCCCTGTTCTCCCCTCTTAGAGTCTTAGAGAGAGCTGCTGGGGCACCGAGCAGTTATTTGACTTTCCCAGGGACGCAGAGCCAGTATGTGGAGTAGTTAGGACTTGAACCCAGATCTTCTTCAGTTTAAAGCCAGGTCTCTAGGCAGCTAGGTGTTATAGCAGATTGAACACTGGGCCTGGAATTAGGAAAACCTGAGTTCAAATCCAGCCTCAGATGCTGTGTGGCCATGAGCAAGTCACTTAAACTCTCTGTTTCTACTTTGTCAACTGGATCTTAATGGCATCTGCCTCAGAGTTGTTGTGAGGATCAAATGAGATAACATTTGTAAAGCACTTAGCACAGTGCCTGGCACATAGTAGGTACTTAATAAATATTTTTTTCCTTTCCCATATTCCCTCTGTTCATTATGCCATGCTGTCTCACTTCTGTATTTAAACTAATCTAGTAATTTGACCCTGGAATACCTTTGTGCTTGAAATATATTGATAGAATCTATAAATGTTACTGAAGGAAAGGGAGGAGGTCTTACAGAATGGAATCTCCCAAAGATAAAGGGGTTTGAGGTCAGGGAGAACTGGCAGTGAAATAGAAGAAATTGTCTTTCTATACTAATAGCCATCACATGAAGGAGTACAGCCTAGGCAACTAGGTGGCCCAGTGGGAAAAGCACTGGGTCTGGAGAGACTATGAGTTAAAATCCAGTTTCATTTATTAGTTGTGTGACTGCTTAACCTCTACTTCAATTTCCTCGTCTGTAAAATGGGCATAATAATAGCATCTGCCTGCCTAGGTTGTGAGGCTTAAATGAGGTAATATTTGTAAGGTACTTAACTAATTAACTAAACTACTATGTGCTAGCTATTGTTACCATTATTCTTTTTGGTTGAAAGAGTGTTGGATTTGAAGTCAGAACATCTGGATTCAAACTTGACTCTGCTGCTTACAAAAAGTTTGTCTTTAAGGCAAGTTAGCCTTTCAGAACCTCAGTTTCCTCATCTATAAAATGAAAAGACTGTGCTAGACAGTATCCAAAATTCCTTTTAGCCCTAATATATTTTGATCCTAATTTTTATAAAAGCCAAAATAACCTTGTGACTCAAGATCACAACCCTCTGGCCCCATGTGCTTTCTGGTCTACTAATACTGACTCAGCTCACATCATGCCAGGGCTTTGACCAGCCTTGGACTGGGAAACTGAGTACCAGTGAGGCAGTGCTTTTTTAATAGCTCTAATTTTTAATAAGTTTTTCCATATACCTAGACTAAATTTGGTCCTGTCACCTTCTAACCACCATTCCCATCTCTTCCTTCTGGGCCAAGCAGAACAGTGCAAGAAGCTCCAGATTGAGAATCAAAGACTCTGGGTTCTAATCCTGCCCTTATAGTCACATATCTCTGTGATCTTGGGAAGATCACTTTGCTTCTCAGGTTCTCTCTCTCTCTCTTTTTTTCCAATTTATTTATTTATTTTTAATCTTCAACATTCATTTCCACAAGACTTGAGTTACAAATTTTCTCCCCGTCTTTCTACAGCCCCCACCCCAAGATAGCCTACTGAATACCCCTTCCCCCAATCTGTTCTCTCTTATATCCTCCCCTTCCCCCCCCCCCCCCACTTTCTAGTAGGGCAAGATGGGTTTCTATATCCCGGTACCTGTATATCTTATTTCCTAGTTGCATGTAAGAAACAATTTTTTAAATATTTGTTTTTAAAACTTTGATTTCCAGATTCTTTCCTTTCCTCCCTCCTCACCCATCCCCACTGGGAGGACATGCAATTCGATATAGGTTATACATGTGTAGTTACACAAAACATTTTTGTAGAAGTTATATTGTTAAAGACTGATTATATTTTCCTCCATCCTATCCCACCCCCCCCACTTATTCCGTTTTCTACTTTGACCTTGTCCCTTTTCAAAAGTGTTTGCTTCTAATTACCTTCTCCCTCAATCTGCCATCCCTTCTATCATCCTCCCTCTTATTCCCTTCCCTCCTACTTTGCTGTAGGGTAAGATACCCAATTGAGTGTGTATGTTATTCCCTCCTTAAGCTAAATTCAATGAGAGTAAGGCTGACCCATTCCCTTTCACCTTCCTACTCTTCCTCTCCATTGTAAGAGTTTTTTTTTCTCTTGCCTCTTTTATATGAGATAATTTACCCTGTTCTATCTCTCCCTTTCTCCTTCTCCCAATATATTCCTCTTTCACCTTTTAATTTAATTTTTAAATATCATCCCTTCATATTAAACTCATCCTGTGCCTTCTATCTATGTATACATGTACCTACATATACACATACTCATATATATACACATACATACATATATACATACATACACCCTCCTCTACATACATATATATGTATGTATACCTGTACTCACACACACATATTCCCTTCAGCTATCCTCATACTGAGAAAAGTCTCATGAGTTACAATGATCATTTTTCCATGTAGGAATGTAAATAGTTCAGCTTTAATAAGTTCCTTATGATTTCTTTTTCCTGTTTATCTTCTCATGCTTCTCTTGCTTCTTGTATTTGAAAGTCAGATTTTCTGTTCAGCTCTGGTTTTTTCATCAAGAATGTGTGAAAGTCCTCTATTTGATTGAATGACCACATTTTCCCCTGAAACATTATACTCAGTTTTGTTGGGTAGGTGATTCTTGGTTTTAATCCTATCTCCTTTGACCTCTGGAATGTCATGTTCCAAGCCCTTTGATCCTTTAATGTTGAAGCTGTTGAATCTTGTGTTACCCTGATTGTGTTTCCACAATACTCAAATTGTTTCTTCCTGACTGCTTGTAATATTTTCTCCTTGACCTTGGGACTCTGGAATTTGGCTATTGTATTCCTAGGAGTTTTCTTTTTGGAATCTTTTTCAAGAGGCAAACAGTGACTTCTTTAAATTTCTATTTTGCCTCCGGTTCTAGAATATCAGGGCAATTTTCCTTGAGAATTTCTTGAAGGATGATTTTTGGGCTCTTTTTTTGATCATGGCTTTCAGGTAGTCCAGTAATTTTAAAATTCTCTCTCCTGGATATATTTTCCAGGTCAGTGGTTTTTCCAACGAGCTATTTCACATTGCCTTCCATATTTTCATTTGTTTCGATCTGTTTTATAGTATCTTGAGTTCTCATAAAGTCATTAGCTTCCATTTGCTCCAGTCTAATTTTGAAGGAATTATTCTCTTCAGTGAGTTTTTGAAATTCCATTTCCATCTAGCCAATTTAGCTTTTTAAGACATTCTCCTCATTTGCTTTTTAGGCCTCTTTTGTCATCTGATTTAGTCTATTTTTTTAAGGTATTATTTTTTCAGTTAGGCTGTTGACTCTCTTTTCATGATTTCTTGCATCATTCTAATTTCTCTTCCCAATTTTTCCTCCACTTCTCTTACTCAATCTTCAAAATCATTCTTGAACTCCTCAATGGCCTTTGACCAATTCATATTTTTCTTGGAAGCTTTTGATGCAGTTTTGATTTTGTTATCTTCTTCTGGTTCCATGTTTTGATCCTTTTTGTCCTCCAAAAAGTTTCTGTTGTCTGATTGCTCTTCCTTTGTTTGCTCATCTTGCAACAGTAGAACTCTGCTTTGGAGTGGAGAGAGCTGTGTCCCAAATTGCTAGGGTTTGCACAGGTGCTGCCAGAGCTGTTGTCAGAGCTATGAGGAGGGTGCCCTCTCCACAGACACCATAAACGCTGTCACACTGGTGTTCCTCACCCCAGGACCCCCACTCAAGAATGTGACCCAGATCCAAGCAGGTTACAGCAAGAGCAATTGCCCTCAGAATGGTTGCTTGGTCCCCCTATAATCTGCAGGCCAGCACACCACCCCCATTACCTTTACCAGTCTGGGAGCAGGGGCCTACTGAGCTCTTCTATCTCCCTGAATCAACAGGGTTCCCCACTGACCTTTTGCTGTCTTTTTGGCATTTATGGGTTGAGAATTCTGGAAACTTCCACAACCACTGGTGATTCACTCTTCTGAAGTCTGCTCTGGCTAATCTGGGCCACTGGTCAGGGCTGCCCAGGTCTGGGCCTGCACAGCAAACACTGGACTGAGCTTGGCTCCCAGCCTAGTGCAATAGACCCTTCCTGTTGGCCTGCCGGCCTGCCTTCAGCAGGAGATTTGTTTCTCTCTGTCACTTTGTGGGCTCTGTAGCTCTAAAATTTGTTTAGAGTCTTTTTTTTTTTACAGGTATTAGAGGTGGTTGCAGTAGGGTCTCAAGTGAGTTCCTGTTTTTGTTATGCCTTCTTGGCTCACCCCAACCCTTCAGGTTCTCTTTTTTTAAAAAACATTTGTAAAATAAGGGGATAGGATGAGATAACCTCTGAGGTCCATCTTGTCTCTAAATCTAGGATCCAATAGATTTCACTCTAACATGAGAACTTTGTAAATGCTTGAAGACATGTGTCCTCACCTCTCTCTCCCCCAGTTCTTCTCTTCTCCATGCTGAACCTCCCAGTTTTGTTTGTTTGGTTTTTTTTTTACTAGTCCTCATTGGCATGGAAGCAGGTCCTTTTACCAACCTGGTTGCCCTTCCTTTGGGTGTTATCCAGTCAATCAAAATTCTTCTTAAAATGTAGTGCCCAGAACTGAACACAGTATTCTAATTATCATCTGAGTAGAGCAGAGTACAGCAATGGACTGTTACTATCATGACAGCTTTCCAGCATTTAGGTACAGCAATCGTATCTCCCCCTAGGCGTCTGTTCTCTATCCTGAATATTCTCTAACTGCTCCAACTGTGTGTTGCCATACCACTTTCTCTTTTGGTTGTCTTCCTTTTGCTGGCCTCTTATATAATACAAGTCCTTTTAAAATGTAGTGTCCATATTCTAACACTTTCCAGATTCACTCTGATTAGCTCAGAGTAAGGAATGATTATTACTTCCTATAATCTGATACTTTATTTATATAAAATAGAAAATTCTTCTGCAGCCTAAGATTGTTTTTATTTTTCTAGAAACTATATCATTGACTAATGTAAGCCTGTTGTCACCTAAATCATTATTTTCATATGAGCTGCTGCCAAGTCATTTTTTCCATCTTGTACTTCCTTAATTGATTTTTTAACTTATATGCAGGATTTTACATTTATTGTTATTTAGATTTTTCAAGCTGGATGCTATTTGGGGACTTCCTTTGTTCATCTTTTTGGATTGTTTATATCATATTGCCTAGCCCATAGTAGAAGCTTTATAAGCATTGCATTGACTTAAATAAAGCTGCCATTGCAATGCTACAACCTATACCTTTACAAGGGTAGAATTGAGTTCTTGCATAGGTGTATGTTACCTAGGATTTTCTTTTTTCTGGTTTGTGGGTAGTGGGAGGTTTTCTGGGTAGAAAAAGGCCCCAAAACAACTTATAGTTAGTTCATCCTGCCATAGGAGGCCCCAGAATAGGAGTTTTCTATATCTGAAAGCATGTAAATGCTCTCTCACAAGTAGAAAGGTTTTTTTCTATGTTTGGACAGAACTCTTCTTACTTTAAAAATATAGATCTTTATTTTAAATAGGAGATAGTTATAGATATTCAGCCCTACTTTAAAATTCAGAAAAATTAGGGAAGATGATTAGAGCTGTATTACTAATTTATTAAGCTACCTGCAAAAGTGTTGTATTGGTTGGTTACAATTTTTCGTTTCTCAACTATAACACATTGTATAACTCCAAAGAAAAATGTGGCAGGATTTTCATTTTGTTAAGAAGTGGATAGTGCCAGTAGCAACATATACTCATTTTAGAAACAGCCTCTCACCTTTGTTCTCTGTAACTTAATGTTAGGTAAAAGTAAAGAGAGGTGCAAATGGGAATGTGTGATCAGGAATGCCAGTAAAGAGAAGTAGACAGGGAATAAGGTATTGCTGAGTTTTGAGAAAAGTGTTTTGTAAATTTCATAACACTTTATACACATGAACTATTATTAGTGGGAAGAGAAAGTTACTTTGTTAGAGTATGGTTGTGCTAATGAGATCAGAGAATGAGACAGTATTCCAAAATAATTTCCAGTTCTATTTTCTGTCACACATATTTTGAGAAACATTGCTAAATTATTCTTTTACTTATTCTGAGCTGAAAATTAAGTTTGTGAACCTCTGAGTGAACTTTAGACAATCTTCTTTTTTTCAACTTGCTGCCCTTTGCTGTTTTTATTGCAGTTACTCATGAATAACCTTTATTCCCAAACTACCTATTTCTATCCTTTTTTTTTTCTCATTCTCAAAAAAACAAAAAAACTTCTTTTTTGCCATCTGTATCAGCAAGCACCCTAGCATACCCAGGATGGCTGCTAGCATAGGTTCTTAGATCTGCTCTTCTAAAGGAAAGCAACTCCAACAGGGTTAACAGTTTCACTTTAATCAGTCAAACAAATATTATTTACCTAGTTCAGGGGAAAAAGTCAGCACCCTGAACTTCAGAGAATACAAACAGAATACAAACACAAGTTATAAGCACAAGTTACAAGCAGACAAGAGAAACAGATCAGCAGATGGCTTCCAGCGTCTGACCATTACATCAGTTACCTATTCAGTTACCAGAGCGAAGCACCAACATCTGGGTTTTTCAAAGACGGGGGGCTTAACGGCTTCCCAGAGTCTCATCTGGTCAAATCACACAACTCTTCTCAAAGTAAGCCCCAAACCAAAACCTCACATCAGGGCATATATATAGCTTTCTCCAGACTTGGAGAGTGTCACAGCCCTCTTGACCAACTGCCTAATCACAAAGCTACAAAGCTCGGGCATTCCCAAAAAACAAACTTCTCTCCACAGGCTCCATGTGACCACATCCAGCCTATTAAGGGGCAGAGTATACCTTCAAATAGGGGAAGGTTCTTAGAGTCGCGTAGCCACTTTAGCAAAGGGCCTAGGGGCAGGGAAGATCTTCAGATTCCCATAACACCATCCCTCAGAATGGTATCTGTGGAAAATTCAGACAGTCCTTATAAAGCAATATACATGTTAATGAAAATGCCAGGTGTTACGAGTTTCTAAGTGAAATTTGACTTATTTCATAATGTAAGAGATAAATATAGGTCAAGTATAGAGTAAAGCCTAGGCCATTAACTAAGTTAAAGAGTATTTTGTATAAAATTTTTTTACTAAAATATTTCACAGAAATTTAAAGAAGGATGGACATACATATACATGTATATACATATGTATATGTATGTATGCATATATGAAAATTATATATATTCACATATGTATGTATAGACACATGCATGTATGTGCTTATTTCTATCTCTATATAACCATAGAAGTAGATGTACATAGATATAGCAATATGTGTATTAAGCTATTAAGCTTAAAACTGCACTAAAACTTTTACAATACTCTGTATATCTCTTTAGTGATAATGTAATATTAATTTTTCATTCTTTCAAAATTCAATTATAAGCTGCTTTTTTTTTCTTTTCCCCAATTAGTTTTGCCAACCTGGAGGATGGCAGCTGTCCAGAGAGAGAAAGCAGCCAACATTCTTCGTAGTTGTCCTGACAGATATTGACTCAGATCGGCATTATTGCTCATGTCTAACTTTCTATGAGGCAGACATTAATCTCCAGGTAAAGTACCTTAATAGCAAAAATTCAGCTCAATTTAATTGAATTAAAACAAATGTTTATTAAATGCCTGCTACATAAAAGGCATTATGAATACAAGGATGAAAAACAATGGTACCTGCCTGCCAGGAAATTACAATGTAGCATGGGGTGATGAGTTATGTGATGAGTGAATTGTTTTTATTGTTGTCCACTTGTTCAGTTCTGTCAGATTCTATGTGATCCCATGGACTTTGTTGATGGCATTTTCTTGGCAAAGATCCTGGAGTAGTTTGCCATTTCCTTCTCCATTTTGTCCTCATTTTATAGATGAGGAACTTGGGCAAATAGGGGCTAAGTCACTTACCCTTACAACTAGTAAATGACTGAGGCTGAATCTGAACTCAGATCTTCCTGACTCCCAGTCTGATCTTCTCTCCACTACACCACCTAGCTGCCCATCATGAATGAATAGGAAAAATTAAATAAATGTTAGAACAGATTCAGGGGAGTATGGTCACTTAAGGCTGGGTTGATGTAGGGAAGATTTGTTAAAATGCACTTTGAATTTTATCTGGAGAACCACTGACAGTTTGGTGGCAGTGTCAGAATGATACATGAAAAATTTTTTCACCAGGGGAAAAAAAGACAAAAATCTAAGGGTTTGGTGGCATTTTCTAAGATTTCCCTAGATATAGTCAGTGAAATAGTGTTTTAAGTTTTTAATAGGCTAATGTTCAAAAGTAGTATTATTTTTTGTTTGGGAGAAATAGAGATTGCTTTCCAGTATTGATGGTTCTCTTTGAAAATATTAATGGCAATGGGTAATTTTAGTGAATAGAGTGGATATGAGTAGTGGGAAACACATTTTCTGTTGCTGAAAACTTCTGATTTTAACTTGGAGCTAGCTTGGGGAAGTTTCAAGGAGCACACAGTAGCCTGGTGCTTAGAGCATAGAAGAACCATTATTCTTAGTTAGGTCCTTTCTTCTCTGACAAGCAGTTCATCCTGTTAGAATATATAGGACTTTATTTGGTTTTGAATAAATTGTGTTCATTGGATAGATACAATTAACATATAAAATATAGAATATTTTTCTATTCTCTCTTTTTTATAAAGAACTGAAAATATTTAATGTATTCAGTTTTTAACTTTAAAAAAGTCTAGGATCTTCCAAGATATGCAGGCAAGTAATAGGAATATTATGAAACTAGAAACCATTGTCCCACAAATGAGTGATTGTATGAAAAAATAAACCCCCAAATAAGAATTTCAAATCATTAATCACTATATGAAAGCATGGTCTAATCTCTATTAATAAGAGAAATGCACATCTTAAGGTTTCACTTCACATCCAATAAATTGGCAAAGATGACAGAAGATGAGAATAGTAAATATGGGAGGAAGAAAAGCCCAGCATGCACTCCACGTATTTGTCAAAGCCCTTTTTGTAGTGACAGAAGACTACAAATAGAGTAGACCCCCAGCAAGCAGAGAAGTTGTGAATGAAATGTTAATCTACTGTAAGAAATGATTAATATAATAAAGAGAAACTTAGGCAGACATATACAAACTGACAAAGAAGGCTGAATGAGTGAAAGCCATTTACATAAAGTTACAGTAACAATGTAAATCAAAACAACTGCAATAACAAAGCAATTGGAGCTGAATGATACGCAATTATAATGACCAAGATGGACCTAAAGATGAGATGTGAGGGGGTGTTTCAATCAAGCAGATACTGGAGTGGGGTGGTATACAGCCGGAACAGAGGCATGGAGATGAGAAATAGAATATTGTGTACTAGGAACAGCAAGAGTGGCGAGAAGGCAGGAAAAGGCCAGGCCAGGAAACTGGCAGAAGTAGTTGGATGAAATTGCATTTTTTTCCTGTTCCTTGTAGTCCAGAGGAGGCCAGGCCAGGAAACAGAGCTCTTTTGAGGTAAAGTCATGGCTAGTGGAAGACAGTCTTTTAGATGATCCCTTTGCAGACAGATGAAATTTGCTACAAGAATTTGCATCTTCTCCATGTTCTTAGACTCCAAAGCATAAATCAGTAAGCAGGCACTAGAGGGTCATCAAAGTCAAACTTCCTAAAATCCACTCCAGAGTAGGAAGATTGTGTGCTCCATTCTTTTTTGAAATTTTATTTAATTTTCCCCAATTACATGTAAAAACAAATTTAACATTTTTTTTTTCAAATTTTGAGTTCTGTATTCTCTCCCTTCCTCCACTCCTCCCCATTGAGAAAGCAAACAATTTAACATAGGTTATACATGTGTATTCATGCAAACACATTTCCATGTAAGTCGTTCTGTGAAAGAAAACACAGATAAAAACTCAAGAAAAATAAAGATAGCAAAGAAAAAGTATCTTTGATCTGCATTCAGGTTCTACCAGTTCTTTCTCCAGAGATGGACAACACCATTCATCCTAAGTCCTAGAGAATTGTCTTGCATCATCATTGTATTGCTGACACTAGCCAAGTTATTCATAGTAGATCATTATACAGTATTGTTGTTACTATGTATAATATTCTCCTGGTTTTGCTCATTTCACTTTGCATCAGTTCATGTAAGTCTTTCAAGGTTTTTCTGAGAGTGTCCTGCTCTGTTTTCTTAAAACCCAATAGTATTCCATTGTAATCATATACAACTCATTCAACCATCTGCCAGTTGATGGACATCCCCTCAATTTCCAATTCTTTCCCACCACTAAAAGAGCTGCTATAAATATTTTTGTACACATTGGGCCTTTTCCTTTTTGTTTTTCATCTCTTTGGGATACAGACCTGGTAATGGTATTGTTTGGTCAAATGGTATGCATGGCTTTATAGCCCTTTGGGCATAGTTCCACATTGTTCTCTAGAATAATTGAATCAGTATACAGTTTCACCAATAGAACATTGGTGTTCTAATTTTCCCACATCCCCTCCAACTTTTATCTTTTTCCTTTTCTGTCATATTAGCCAATCTGACAGGTATGAGGTAGTAACTCAGAGTTGTTTTAATTTTCATTTCTCTCATGAATAGTAATGTAGACCATTTTTTTCATATGACTATACAGAGCTTTGATTACTTTGTCTGAAAACTGTCAGTTCATATCCTTTGACCATTTATCAGTTGAGGAATGGCTCTTATTTTTATAAATTTGACTCAGTTTTCTATATGTTTGAGAAATGAAGTCTTTATCAGAGAAATTCAATGTAAAATTTTTTTTCACAGTAATGATTACCAAGCCATGTTTTTCTCACCATCCTGTTTCCCCCCTGGTTATTCTACTCTCTCTTTCCTTTTACCATATCTATTCTCAAAAGTGTTTTTGTTTTTTTCTTTTTTTCTTTTTGCAGGGGGAAGGCAGGACTTTTAGGGTTAAGTGACTAGCCCAAGGTCACATGGCTAGTAAATGTTAAGTGAGGCCAGATTTGAACTCAGGTCCTTCTGACTCCAGGGCCAGTGTTCTGTTCTCTATGCCACCTAGCTACCCCTCTCAAAAGTGTTTTGCTTCTTACTTTTGCCTCACCCAAACTACTCTCCATTATATCTGCTCTGCACCCTCCTTCCCCTTATCCTCTTCCTTTCTTACTTTCCTGTGTGGAAAGATAGATTTCTACACCTAAGTAAGTGTGTATATTATTCCCTCTTTGAGCCAGTTCTGATGAGAATAAGTTTCGTGTGCTCCCTACACCAGTTCCCTAATTTTCTCCTCCACTGTAAAATCTCTTTCAGACCTCTTTTATATCAGATAATTTGTCCCATTCTCCCTCTCCCTTTTCTCTTCTCTCAGTGCATTCTTCTTTCTCATCCCTTAATTTTATTTTTTAAGGTAAATCATACCATCACATTCAATTCATACCTTTGTTTTATGTCTATATATACTCCTTCTAACTGCCCTAATAATGAGAAATTTTTTAGGAGTTATGAATATCATTTTCCCAAATAGGAATATAAACAGTTTAACCTTATCAAATATCTTTCCTGTTTACCTTTTTATGCCCCTTTTGCATCTTGTATTTGAAAGTCAGATTTTCTATTCAGCTCTAGTCTTTTCATCAAGAATGCTTGAAAGTCCTCTACATCATTGAATATCTACTTTTTCCCCTGAAGGATTATACTCAGTTCTTCTGGGTAGGTGATTCTTGGTTGTAATCCTAGTACTCTTGCCCTCTGGAATATCATATTCCAAGCCCTCCATTACTTTCATGTAGAAGCTGCTAAATCTTGTGTTATCCTGACTGTAACTCTGCAATATTTGAATTGTTTCTTTTTTGGCTGCTTGCAGTATTTTCACCTTGATCTGGGAAGTCTGAAATTGACTATAATATTCCGGGGAGTTTTCATTTTGGAATCTATTTCAGGAGGTGATCAGTGGATTCTTTCAATTTCTATTTTCCCCTACAGTTGTAGAATATCAAGTCAGTTTTCTTTGATAATTTTTTGAAATGTGATGTCTAGGCTCTTTTTTTGAGCATGACTTTCAGGTAGTCCAGTAATTCTTAAATTATCTCTCCTGGATCTGTTTTCCAGATTAGTTGTTTTTCCAATGAGATATTTAACATTTTCTTCCATTTTTTCATTCTTTTGATTTTGTTTGATTGTTTCTTGATGTCTCATAAAGTCATTAGCTTCCACTTGCCCAGTTCTAACTTTTAAGGAATCATTTTCTTCAGTGAGCTTTTGTACCTCCTTTTCCATTTGGCCAGTTCTACTTTTTAAGAAGTTCTTCTCTTGAGGGAATTATTTTATATCTTTTTCTATTTGACCAATTCTGCTATTCAAGGCATTCTTCCCTTCATTGGATTTTTGTGCCTCTTTTTACCATTTGGCCTATTCTGTTTTTTAGGGTCTTATTTTCTTCAGTATTTTTTTGTGTCTTATTTACCAAGCTGTGGACTTTTTTTTTTTTTATGATTTCCTTCCATTGCTCTCATTTCTCTTCCCAGTTTTTCCTCTGCCTCTCTTAGTTGATTTTCAAAATCCTTTTTGAGCTCTTACGTGGCCTGAAACCAATTCATATTTTTCTTTGAGGCTTTGGACGCAGGAACTTTGACTTTGTTTTCTTCTTCTGAGTGTGTGTTTTGATCTTCTTTGTTACCATAATAACTTTCTGTGGCCAGAATAGTTTTGCTTATTTTCCAGCCTATTTCTTGACTTAACTCTGTGCTACAGTGGGGCTCTGCTTCCCAAGAGGAGGGCACACTGTCCCAAGCTTAAGGTTTTTTATGCAGCTGCTTTCAGAGGTAATTCTGTGGACCTGTAAATTTTTGGCTTTTCTAGTATGGTATGATCTAGGGAGAGGTGTGTTTACTACTCTTCTGTACTGTTCACTGGTTTGTGAGCAATCATAAGCACTCTTTTCATCCCTGTAACTATGACTAGGGTCCCTGGTCCCTGTGGCCTTAAACTCTGCTATGCTAGTGTTTCTCCTTGCACTGGAACTAAGATCCAGGACTGTGACCCAGATCTGAGTATAGGCAGTGCAACTGACTCCTGCCCTGGTGCCAGCAAAGGGACCCCTGTAAATCTCCTTCTCACCTAATGTCTAATCTCCTTATTGTCTGTGGGCTAAGAGATCTGGAAACTGCCACTGCTGCCTCTGATTCAGTTGCCTTGAGGCTGCTCCTGGTTTGTTGGGGCCCAGTTTGCCCTGGCACATTGAACTGCGCAATATTGAACTGCGCTGTTCTCTTACCCTGGTGCAACAAAACTTTTCTGCCAACCTTCTAAGTTGTCTTAAGCTAGAAAATTGTTTTGCTCCGTCTTTTTGTGGGTTCTGCCTCTCTAGAATTTTTTTAGAGTCATTGTTTAAAGGTATTTAGGGAGAGCTCAGGCAAGTCTTTGCCTTTACTCCACCATCTTGGCTCTGCCTCTGCAGTGCTCCATTTTTCAGTGGATAATGATCTATGGATGTGAAGAAATAGTTTTAAAAAGAATATTTGCAAACTATTAATAACCAAAGAAAAGATTGCTCCAGAGCACCAATAATAAGAGAATTAAAAATCAAACAACTTTGAAATTTTCTCTGAAACTAGTAAAGATGACAAAAGATGGGAATAATAAATGTTGGAAGGATTGTGGAAAGATAAGTACACATGTAGGCTATTGATGAAACTGTGCATTGGTCCAACCATTTCTGGAAAGCAATTTGGAAAGATCCTAAGAAAGTGATTAAAATGATCACATTCCTGGACCCAGAGATATCACTGCTAAGCATATATCCCAAGGAAGTCAGGGACAGAAAGTCCCTATATATACCAAAACACATTTAACAACACTTTTGTAACAGCAAAAAACTAGGAACAAATTAGTTGTCTGTCAATTAAAGAATTTCTGAATGAATTGTGGTACATGACTATAATGAAATATTACCGTTCTGTGACAAAGGATGAATATGAAAAAGTCAGAGAAGCATGAGAGAATGTATGAATTGGTGCAGACCAAGTCAAAAAACCTGTGGTGAGGTCTAGAAAAGTCAGACTTGACAGACCACCTGTCCTAGGCATTTCTGCCGGGAAGAATACTGAGAAAAAACTGCAACTGGACAAGCTACAGGAAAACTGCTGAGCCAGGTTGGAGTCAAGAGTGCTGAGGTATATTGCTAGAGACAGTGGGCCCCCAGGGGACTGAAAGTCAGGAGCTTTGGGCTTCCCATCTTTGGCTGATAACTTATGGTAGGAATGGTGGAGAGGCAAAACTGGCAACAAAGAAAATTATATTTTTCTCCATTTGGTTCCCAAATAATGCAAAGAAATTGATATTTTCAAAGTGTCTCCAGGAAATGCACATTGTTAAAGCACCAGTAGAGAAACCATATATAATTCTCAACCCAAAGTCATCGTAAAGCTCAATTTTGTGCCTAACATACTATTTGATGAAATTTTATGAATGTTTCCTTGCCTCATGCACATGACTGCAATCAAGTTTATTATAAATATAAATTCTCAACAATTCCTATTGCAGTCTTTCTTTAGATGCCTCTCAAAACACTTGGCAAACCCTTAGTGGTTAATTCTCACAATAACCTTTGAGGCTAAATTACTCTCCTTATTTTATAAATAGTAAACAGAGGATAAGTGATTTCCTTGGAGTATCTTTCAAAACAGTTTAAGAACTATTTGAATTCCATAGTCTAGTTTGGGAAGAGGGGGTGATGTTTCTGCATCTGTTTTCTTTGTGATACTTAGTAAATATACCTTTTGTGAAAGCTTAAAAAAAAAAAGAAGTGATGTAAGAAGGCAGCTCTTTCACTGTTTGCAGTTTGGAGACCATACCTGTGGCACACTAAATAGAACATCAGACCTTCTCAGTAGCTGCATTGGTTTTCCTAAACTGTTTATTTTCTCTCTTTTTCTTTGTATTAGGGATATAGTTCTCTGCAAGATGGGGGGAGTATATTATGAAATGAAAGTGATGTAAAAACAAAAGATATCAATAAAAAATTTTAAGGGCAAACCAGAAAAAGTTTAAAGTCTGCTTACATTTGATGGTTCTTTTTCCTGTAACAGTAGTGTTTAAGTGTGAATTTGGGGGTTAAGGATCCAAATTCTCTGTTAAGTGTTGTCAGGCATCAGACCCTAACTAGAATTTCCAGGCAGTTAGATGATTGGCAAAAAAAAAAAAAAAAAAAAAAAAACAAAAAAAACTGATGTCCAGGCTCCTGGTCTAAAATATGGAACAAACAGTTTGAAAAGCTAATGATAAACATGATGTGGACAAAATTTAAACCAGATGACCTCTGTGGTCCCTGAAGTTCTGCAATTTTGTGATTCTCCAATTCTGATTTAGAAATCAGAGATATTCCTTCATAGATCATCTTGGTTTTAAGATGTCTACTTTTCTGGCATGAACCATTTATCAGTGTCCTTAAAAATCTGTTTTTCTTTTATTTTTGGACAATCTAATGAACTCAAAAATAGATCCTTGAATTCCCATTTAGTGTGAATTACTTCATACCATGTATGCTATGACACACTAGTTGGAAGCCTAAGGAAGGACCACCTAGGGACAGATATAATTCAGAATACAGTTGTGAAACTTTAAGAAGATATATTGTCTTTCTGATATACAGTTATACTGCCAGTGATCACAAGAAACACTTGGACATTAAATGTGTCAGTAACCTTTGCAGAATGATCTATCTAGGAAATCTGATCCCAAATTTTCTTTATTAAATAATAAGATATGAGTTATTTGATACACAAAAAATGTTATTGTTATAGCTTATTTAAAAAAAAAACTTCTTGGTGTTTTAATTACTTTAAAATCTTGTTTTAAAGGAAGTGTTTTAATACTTGTTACAAACCTAGACCTGATTGTGCAGTTGATATTCTAAGACATGAGCCTAAAATGTGCTAATATTAAAAAAATTTAGATAATGTGTTAGCATGACTGTTTTCTGCTAAGAGCCAGTACTTTCAGCAGATTGAGCAGTATGAGCCAAGAAATTTAACACTAGCAGCACATAGATTTTGAGAAAACATATTTCAAAGGACTCAGGATAGGTAGGACCATATGGCCCAAAATTCAACAGGTTATATCAGCACAGGTGAGAGATGTTCTCAGTGATGATGTTCTGAAGACATAAAAACCACTTCCAGTGAGAGAGAAAAGAGGGAGTTGTCTAAAGAGCTTGAATATATAGGGAATACAGCAATCAAATTATAGTTTTTCAGTCTGTGTACTGAAGATGAATTGAAGCAAGGGCAGGTAATGGAGAACCAATACCAGTGTACTACAATCCTGAGAGAATCGTGACAGGTGTATGAAAGGTAATAGTGTGCGCTGAAACTGGTGAGGAAACCTCAGCACCATAGAAAGTACTGTCTTGTTTTCAGCTGTTGTGGGAAAAGCAATATTACAGAAGGAATAGATCTGCTTCTCCAGTTGGGATAGGGGAGTGGTAGAGAATGACAGAGAAAATGCAGAAGTATTCTAGTCTTGTTTTATATCTGTTTTCTTTTCCAAGGAGAATAATTTTAGAATAGGAAATACAAAATTAAATTGGCTGATTACAATATTGATAGCCACAATAAGAAATGAAATAGTAAGAGAGCGCCACATTGCTCATGTTGAGTTTGCCGCCATTTTCAGATCATCTGCATTGTAGGGCATTGTGGGAGAAAAAAAAGATCTTTGTTTTGATAATTTTTGAAAGCTAATAGTAATAGCTAGCATGCATATAGCACTGTAAGTTTTGCAAAGTCCTTACAAGCGTCTCCATTTTGCAGTGAGGAAAATGAGGATGACAAATGTTAAGTGAGTTTTTTAGAGTAACAGAGCTAGTAAGTGACAGAGAAAGGTATTGAACTCCCAACCTCACATGCAACACTCTTGCCACTTATCATGGAAAATAGGAGAGACCAGCGGACTGGAGAAGAATAAATGTTGTTCCAAATTTTTAAAAAACAGAGAGAACATGTAAACTATAGGCCAGTTAGTTTGACTTCAGTTTCTGTAAAATTCTTGAACATATTATTTGAGAAATAATTAGTGATTTCTAGAAGAGGAAACAGTGGTTATAAAAAGCCAACTTGCCTTCTTCAAGAACAGGTCATGCTGAACTAACCTCATTTCCTTTTTGACAGGCTTATAGATTAGTATATTTGTATAGACATGTAGGCATATTAAGCTTATTTATATTTCAGGAAAGCATTTAACTAATTCTCTCATGTTATTCTTGTGGAGAAGTTGGAGACAGAGATGAGAGATAGATAATAGCATCATTAGGAGGATCCAGAATGGGTTGAATGTCCAGGCCTAAAGATTACTCATTAATGATTGGAAAGAGTTCTTTAATGGAGGCCGCCAAAGGTCTGTGCTTTTCTTTGTATTGTTTAAAATTTCTATCAGTGACTTGAATAATAGCATAGATAATATGCATATAAAATTCACAGCTGACAAAAAGCCAAGAGGGTTAGCTAAGAAGTTGGATGGAAGGATAGAACAATAGACTAAATCCAATAAAATGAAATATAATCAGAATAAATATAAAATCAAGATGTAAAGTTCAGAATTTTACCTTAATAAATAAAAGATAGGTTGGTATGTCTAGATAACAATTAACCTGAAAAAGATTTGAAGTTTTTTGTGGACTACAAGCTCATTATGAGTTAACAGTATGGTATTGTTGATAACCAAAAAAAGCGATTACAATTGTAGCTGTATTAAGAATGGTATTATGCTAAGACTATGGAGTGATATTATCATTCTATTCTGCCCTGGTCAAACCACATCTGGAATATTGTTTATGAGTGTCACATTTTAGGAAGAACATTGATTAGCTGGAGTTGCTCCAGAGTTGGCCTTTGAGGATGATCAAAGACTTTGAGATCAAAGGCTTTGTGAGAATAAGTTAAAGCAAGTGGGGAAGGTTAACCTAGAGCAGAAGACTTAGTGGATATAGGGAGGGTAGGATATAGTAGCTATTACATAAAAAAGAGGATCATACTCATTCTGTAAGAAGTAGGGGTTGGAAATATCAGAGAATGAGGAGAGAGGGTCCTGAGCCTTGTAGACAGCAATTGAGAATTCTCTGAGTCAGAAGATGGCATATCACAGGCAAAGTAGAACATGGAGACCAGTGATACTACATCTTAGTGTACATAGGGGAAGAGCTGGTATAAAGTAAGTATAAGTGTAAGACTGGAAAAGTAGGAAGAGGTGAGATTATTGAGGGCTTCGCTTTATATTTTATACTGGGGGCAATAGGGAGCCATTAGAATTAATTATATAGGGAAGGTGACATGGTCAGGCTTACTCTCTAGGAAAATCAGTTTGGCAAGGGAAGAAAGAAGACATAAAGTGACGCCCCCCTTCTTGTTCATTCTTTCTCTTTCTCTCCTTCCACCAGTCTCTAGATGAAGCAAAAAAAAAATTTTGGTGTCCTTTTCCTTTTTTTAGATTGCTCTTTATTTTGGTCTTCATTTTTCTTCCTTTCTATGTGTTGAATTCCATTATCCATTTCATGTACTATACCCTTACTTATTCCATAATTCTTTCTTTTTTCCCATAAAGATAAGTTTCTGAAATACAACATTTTTATTACTCCTATTCCATTTCTCTGTTATTACATTTGTATGTTTTACTCTCCCTTTTTTTTTCTTGCAGTACCTCACTCTTAGAAATATCAGTTCATAAAGAAATCAGTATTAAAGGAAGGAGCATTGTGTTGTAGGAAACACTCTATGTCCCATCTCATGATGGCCAGTCTTACTTCCTGTCCAAACCACGTTCATTCACTCCTTCTAAGGCCAAGTTATCCTGTCTCTCTTTCTGTCTCCTTCCCCATTCCATTGATGGGACCTGTTGCCCTTGCCCAACTATATCTCCTCTTCTTAGATTGGATAGTATACATTTCCTTTTTGAATTTAATTTTTTATTATTTAACAAAATATTATAATATTTTATTATTTAACTATTTTCTCTCTCTCCTGTTTTTTACCTTCCACTTGTAAAAAACAAAAACTAAACTCATGTAACAAATGTGTATAGTCAAGCCAAATAATCTCACCTGTTACATGTCCAAAAAATATATTTCGGTCTGTACCTTGAGCTTCATCATGGTTCCTTTGGAATTATGGTTGATCATTGCATTCATCAGGGCCCTTAAGTTTTTCCACAGTTATTTACCAGATTATTTCCCCATCGTTTCTCTCTCCCCCGCAGTCCCAGCTCATTTTATGTCTCTTGCTTTCTTTTCTTTTCTCTTTGAAAGATCATCAAGATGTAACAAAACCGTACCTAGGTCTTCTATTTTATTTAACTCCACCTGCTGATATTAAGATATTAAGGGATACTTGTATCATCTTCCTCAAGTAGAATGTAAATACTCTGAGTCAAGATGTCAGAATAGCAGAAAGCAATTCCTCTCTCTCAATTCCTCCTGTATCAAACTGGATTATTTTAGGAAGTCTAAGAAAAAATCACAGTGAATCATTTTTCCAGGCCGGGTCAGCCTAGGGAGATGGAGATTTGTGAACAAGGGCGATGCTGTCTGGCCAGGAGCGTTTGCCACATTGGTCATTCTGTCACTCAAGGAGAGGCTGTGGGCTGGGCAAGAGGAAGTCACAGACTAGTATCAGGGCATTGTGACAGACTTGAGTATCATCTGATTTCCTCTAGACTTCAAAACCATGCCTCTTGTTTTCATGCTGGGTTATCTTGGAGCTTCCTTCTGCACCTGGGGCCTCCTTACTCTGGAACAACCTACTCTTCCAGCCGACTCACCATGAACTGTTCTCCACAAAGCCTGCCTCCACCCATTCTCAGATTGGTGAAGTTCCTCCTTGGCCCTCCAATTTATTTAGGAGTGAGGATTGGCTCTTGGGCCCCCTACTTCAGGCTTTCAGCTCTATTTTGTGAGGTGTGTTCCATATTAGAATGTAAGCTCCCTGAGGGCAGGAACTGTCTTTTTGCTTTGGATTGATGTTCCGTAGAACTAGTCCATTAGTACTTATCTTGAACAGACTGAAGAGGAACAACAGATGAGCCCAGAGTTGAACAGATCCTATTTTATTGTTGGTTTGCCTTTACACTTTTAGAATTTGCATACAAGAAAAGATACATCATGAATAGAGAGACATTTCAGAAACATTCTGTAGTTTAGATATGATTGCTAGACTTTTTATAGAAGCCTTTTTCTTATCCTTAAGTTGGAGTTGACTTACTCTGGAGGCTGAAGCTAGCAGTAGAATGATTAAGGGTTACAATATTGTTTTGGAAGTGCTGCCTGTCACATGGTTTGAGGTGTTATGTACTATATTTATTTATAGGTATAGAGTCATTACTGAGAATCCCATAAATATAACTACAGCTAACTTGGCATTGATGTGCTAGTTCTTAAAAGAGGAATGGTGTATTATGCACAGAATTACTCCAGAAAATATAAATCATTACTATATGTTTGAAGAACAATTTACAAGTAAGTGCTAATAACGTGCCATTCAGTTTTGAAAAATCATAGTTTGCTTTTGGCACATATTTTTATTCAGAGTGACTTGGTACATCTTTTAATTAAAATGTCATACTTGGTTAGAAAGATTTATTAAATACAAATACTAGAATGCTGCAAAGACAGATTTATTATAAACATTCCAACTCATTCATCTTATTTTTTTTTAAAAAAAGATTGCTCTTCCTTATTAAGACATCTACTGAAGAATGACTAGTTCAACCTGATGCCACAGTATGGTAAGGAAGTGACCCTGGGGTATTCAAAATCAGTGAAGTTCTAGCATATTCTACCAAGTTGAAATATTTTGAGTGTGGAACTTGCATTAGCCTGCATATCTTTTGTCCAAGGAGCAGCTTGAGTTTGAAAAGGTTCAGTACCAGAAAGCTTTCTAATAGATAATGAATTATTGGCCATAGCAATTCATGAAGACTATGTAATAAGTCATAGAAGGATCACAATTGAAGTCAGTGGATTTCATATTCAGACTGATTATATTTTGGATTTCCAAAGTATCGAAGTAAGACTAGCTTAAACCTATGTCTTCATATTAATAAATCCATTAGTTAATCATTAATTGTTTCAGCGTTATCTTATGTTACAAAATATGAGGAACAAATAAACCAGTCAACCATAAAGACCTATTGATGAAGCAAATCTCTTCTACACTGAATCTACCAGAAATTTATTCCTATAAGCATAACTTACAAACACATAAAAATATCTTAATAACTTGCTCACAGAGTTAACTTTTGGTTCAGAGTACAGCAGCCTAGTAGCCTACCTCCAACAATCCTTGAATAAGAGCCTCGAAATATTGAAAAAGTGGCAGAATGTTAGGAGTGAAGGAAGACCTTAAAGGTACTCTAGTCCAACTCCATCATTTTACAGAATTTGAAATGTATTTTTAGGTTGGTTGAATTCTGAACTAGGGTAAGTTCAGAGCACTGATGTCTATCTGAATGCTAGCTAGCCCAAAATATTCATTTGTCATGTATTCCATATATTAGTTTTTCTTAATAAAAATATTTTAAGTGAAATATTTGTTGTGAATAATAGAAGTCTTGGGAAAGACAAAGAAACACAGGGGAAGAGGTAGGAGGAATGTGTGGATTTGCAACCAACTTTCACATCTAATGATAATTTGACTTCCAGCATTGGAAAATTGTGTTTTTCAAATATTAGAATTTTTTTTTTTCACATGAGTATTGATAGCTTGGATTTCCTCCTTTGAAAAATTGCTTGTTCATGTCTTTTGTCCATTTATCAATTAGAGAATGTCTTTTATTTTTTTTTACTTTAAATTGTATTTTTTATTCTAATTACATATAAAGCAATTTAAAAAATTTTTTAAATTAAATTTTGAGTTCATAATTTTCTCCCTCCTTCCCTCCCCCCCAAGACATTAAGCATTTTGATATAGGTTATATATGTGCAAGCATATGAAACATTTCCATTTTAGTAATGTTGTGAAAGAAACAGAACAAAAGAAAAAGCACGCACAAAAAGTGAAAATAAGTATGCTTCGATCTGCATTCAGACTCCATCAGTTCTTTCTCTGGATGTGGATAGCATTTTCCATCATGAGTCTGTGTACAGTGTTCTCCTTGACTGCTCTCTTCACTCTGCATCAGTTCATGTAAATATTTCTCAGCTTTTCTGAAATCTGCCTGCTCATCATTTCTTACAGCACAATTGTATTCTATTACATTCATATACCACAACTTGTTCAACCAGAGGATACCTTTTATTCTTAAAAATTTAAATTTGTTCCTTATATATCTTGAAAGTGAGTCCACTATCAGTGAAACTTGCTGTAAAGTGTTTTTTTTTTTAACAGTTTACCTTTTAATTTTTGCTGCTTTGGTTTTGTTTGTATAAAACCTTTTAAATTTATTGTCGTCTTTCTATTACTTGTTTCCTCTTTACTGTCTTCTGCTCTCCCAAGATCAGAAAAGTAATTTCACATTACCTTTAATTTATGATAGTACCCTTTATGACTAAGTTATGTAATCATTTAGAGCCATTTAGAGCTTATCTTGGTATATAGTGTGATGTGTAGGTCTATATCCAGTTTCTGCCAGAAATCATTCCAGTTTTCTTAGTAGTTTTTGTTAAATAGTGAATTCTTGCCCCAGTACCTGAAGTCTTTGGGTTTATCAAACATTAGAATATTGTACTTACTTCCTTCTATGTTTTATGCATCTAATCTATTCTACTGATTGATTTCTCTATTACTGAACCAGTATCAAACCAGTTTAATGATTACTGTTTCATAGTAAAATGTGAGATCTGGTCCTAAGACACCTTCTTTCTCATTTTTTTTCCCCAATATTCCCTTATTTCTCACCATAACCACTGTGACCACCATGTGCCCTCAGACACTAATGGAAATTAGGGCCATGAACCCAAAAACTTTGGGTATAGCAATACTTCCAGTTCAGTGTTCTCAGCCATCATCCTGGGAAACAAGTCCTATGAAGATGCACCTTCTCCTGCAGGTGCAACAGCCAAAACCGCAGAAAACAAAGCAAGGAAAGTTCTTGTCACTAACGTCTTTGGCGTTATCAAATGGTTTCACATCAGAAATGACATCACAGAAAAATTGTTACCATCTGCTTTGCCACTGCAGTCTACTGTACATGGAGTAGCTGAAATTATCCACATGTATTATCTCCTCTCTAAAAATTTAAGCTCCTTAAGGGCAAGGACTGTCTTACTTTTGGTTTGTGTCCCCAACATGTAGAATAGTGTTTTGCACATAGTAAATGCTTAATAAAAACTTCATGCATTCATTAACTCACTATTTTCCATGGGATTCTTGACTTTTTGTTTCTCCAGATGAGTTTCATTAGTATATTTTTCCAGCTCTGTAAAGTAATTCTTCAGTAATTTTGGGTAGTATTGTCATTTTATTATATTGGCTCAGCCTATCCATGAGCAACTAATACTTCTCCAATTTTTTAAGTCTGTATTTCCATGAAGAATATTTTGAATATTTCTTTCTTCTGTACCTGTCTTTATAAAAATCTGAGTTTATGAGTTGTCAGTGTATTCTTATTAATCTCCAAACTAATGAGGGATTGAGGGGATTAGGCCAGCAAGTGGTTTATTGTGGGAATTGAGTGAACCACATTGATTCCATCTTGTGACTCAAATCTAGAGTTAGCTCAGTTCCCTTTCTATTCAGTTATGGGTCTAATACACATGTGATCTTGTGAGAAAACTTTATTCAGTGGTGGGAATTGGGAGAAAACCTTGTTGCATTGTTTGAACATAGCCTTATGTGGCTAGAAAGCTGGACCAACCCACCTACTATTTAAAGCCCCTTAACTAAGAATGTAGGTAATGCTGGCCAGAAAACCAATCAGATCAAAAGATTGATGCAAGGAGTATATCTCAAGCAACCCATATGCCTTATCTGAAAACTGGCCCAGTACTAATAAATCAGTTATTGTTACCATGTTCCTTTGATTGAATACAGAAACCTAAGGGATTTCAGGGAATTACACCTGTTCACCTTCTCCCTCCCAACTTGGAAAGTCCCTAATCTTTCCTCCAGTTAGAAATCAAATAACCTAATGTTGTATTGTTTCCTTTAATTAATTGGCCCTATTTCATTAATGGTTTTAATGCATAAAAGTCTCAATTGGGTTCCAGGCCTAAACTGAGGGGATCTGATCCCGGTTTGTTAGGCAACTATAAAGCAACATGCTCAGAAAATCAGACCTTTCTGTCTTCAGTCATTTCATCTTTTGCCCACCACACTAACAAGTATTTATTAAAGACCTACTATATGCTATGCACTGGGAATACAAAAACAAAATAAAAACTGGTACCAGGCTTGGAAGAGCTTATATTCTATTGTTTCTTTAGGTGGTTCTCTCCTTTACCTTCTTATCAGGATTATTATTATGGTGAGGTGTTTTTGTTTTGCTGACATCTTTGAAATTTAATTCCTCAAGAGCTCCTCATCCTCTTTGGCCAGCTTCTCCTACAAAATATTAATCCACTAGACTAATCCTTTCTATGAACACTTTACAATCTCTTCTCATCATGTAGCATTTATGTCAGACTTTCCATAGCTTTCCTATCTTTTACCATCAGGAGTTCAATGATAGGGTAGTCATTTGCTCCTAAAGTTCCTGTCCTTTTTTCGCAAATCTGTTTTGTTTGTCAGAATCAGATATAGAATAGCAGTTCCCTCTTAATTCCTCCTTATACCTTTAGAAGGATGAAATTACCATTAAGACAAGACACACATTTATCATCAGGGAGAGTCTACTCACAGATGCCTGTGCACTTAAAGCCTTTAATCACTTCACATAATGCTTCTATGCCACGTTTGTGATGTTTCCCAGATTCTTCACCTCATTCTTTCTCTTAGTTGGAGGTCTGCAGTATACCTCTACAAGTCTCACTTGTTTTTGCTTCCATTGAACTTCACCCAGACATTTAATTTAAATTAAAGTTTAATGTATACAACTACAACAACACTACAATTTCATCAACACCAAAAGGAAGCCGAATTTTATTTGGTTATTATGACCCTTGTTGGTCTCAGAGAAGAGATGAGAAAATGCACCTTTTCTCTTTCCCTTGGACAATTCCTGGGGACGGTGGCTGCAGAATGTTACATAAAACATCAGTCACAGTTCCTGTGTCAGATGATTTGGCTTTCCTCTTTTTCTTTGTTACCAGGGAAGGCTCCATAGCTGAGTAGGTAGTGGAGTATGTCTGGAAATGAAAATAATGTGGAAAAATAAGTCACCAGTAAAACTTTAATTAAAAGTAAAATAAGGGTTAGGACTAGGTGATCACACAGGTCCTGTCTACCTCTAACATGGTGAGTCTATGAAAACTAAAAGACTGCTCCTTGGACTTAAACTGAGATAATTCAGGAAACTGTTACTACTGTGAGATGTGATGAAACTTTATATTTTCGGTAAGTAACAAAAAATATAACCCATGGGAATATGAAGAAAATTTCCGGTCACTTGCAGTCAGTATTTATTTTCCAGTCAGTACTCTGAAATTTTTAGAGGAATGTAGACATCAGAAAACTCAATAGCACCACATATTTCCTGCAGAGATAATTGTGATAGTTTTTTTTTTCTTTTTGGAGGGGGGAGGGCAGGGCAATTGGGGTTAAATGACTTGCCCAGGGTCACACAACTAATAAGTGTTAAGTGTCTGAGGCCACATTTGAACTCAGGCCCTCCTGACTTCAGGGACAGTGCTCTATTCACTGCGCCACCTAGCTGCCCCTGTAATTGTGATATTTCTAAAGAGGAGAAGATATTATGTCAGAGGTGTCAGATACTCTACCAGCAGGCTACATGTGGCCCATAACATTCCCAAGTACTGTCCCAGTTTTAAAATCTAATTGGGAAATATTTAACTAAACACATAAAAATACAATAAAACATGGATGATGTTAATATTTTCTTTTCTAAGTAGATTATGTACCCATAGGGATCCTTATATGTATTTCAGTGGTTCCCATTTCTATCTGAGTTTGGCACTATGCTATTTTAATAAATTTAGCTTTTATAGAAATAATAAATTATTTCCAAAATACTGAATTGCCTTCTCGTGGACCAAACCCATGTTACATCATAGGCTGTAGTGTGTATTTTTGTCATAGAGTACATTCTGCTTGGAAACAGAGAAAGGGAATTTATCTTTAAACTTGGAACATCTTATTCTCCTGGGGTGAATATTCAGAATCAAGAATAAAAACATCTCATGATTCACAACAGACCTACAAAATGAGAATCAACATCTGTAATGAGAAGTGATAAAGATAAAAATGGAAATGTTTTCTCCTCACTAGTTTATGGGAGTGGGTATTTTCTGTTTCCTGTTGACTATTCCATTGAGTGTGTATTTCATGGCAAGGGAGACTTCTAGAACAAAATTTTAAACGTTTTATTTTGCATTGTTATTAAAGTAATTGCCATTTACTTTAAATTGCTATCTGTTTTAGCTGACTTCTAATAGTACTCCTGGGTGTTTTTCACAATGTGGATATCTTTATCTTTTCCAGGAATTTCCATCTTTCCTTTGTCATTTTGAATTCATTAATAAGCATATGAATCATATGATTCATTATTTGTAGACACCTACTGGTGCATTAATGTTCTTCAGATTTCGTTATTTTGGGGGATTCTAGGAGCTATTAATTTCAATATATGCTTTGTAATCAAGTTCAATTCCTAGAAGTAGTTATATATAGTATTCCTCATCCTGAAGGTTAAATGTAGATTAATATTTCCTTTTGGAAGTGTATTCTTATTTATCAAGAATTTCTTAGGATCATAAAATTTAGAGCTGGAAGGGAACTCAGACGTTTTTCCAACCCCATTATTTTATGGATGAGGAAACTGAGGTCACAGTGACTCAAGGTCACAGTGGGAGTGAGAACCTGCCTTTAGAGATTAAATCCAGTGTGATTTGCACATTCTACTAATAGGACCACCGTCTTAGTTCAAGCCCTCATCATCTCTTAACTGGACTACTATATAGTCAAGCAAAACATAACATGACATGATGTGACATAACATAACACAACAACACAACATAACATGACATGACATGACATAACATGACATCGTTAAGCAAAACAAATTCCACATTTGGACATTGTCCATGTCCAACAGTTTCTTCCTCATTCTGAATCTTAAGTCCATCATCTCTCTGTCAGGAAGTGAGTAGTGTGCTTCATCATGATTCCTTTGGAATTGTGATAGATCATTGCCCTCATCAGAGCTCTTAAGTCTTTTCAAGTTGTTTGAATAGTATTTTATTATTTTATAAATTATTCTCTTGATTCTGCTCATTTCTCTCTTCATCAGTACATAGAATTATTCCAAGATTTCTCTGAAACTGCCCTTTTTGTTACTCTTGCTACACCATGGTATTTCATTACATTTATATACCCTTATTTGTTCCACCATTTCCCAGTTGATAGCATCTTAGTAGCTTCCAGTATGTTGCCATTATAAAAAGTGTTACTCTATGTATTTTTGTATATGGGTCCTTTTCCACTTTATTTGATTTCTTTGTGGCATACTTGGGTCAGAGTATCTACACAGTTTAGTGCTTTGGGCATGGTTGTGAGTTGCGTTCAGGAATGGTTGGACCAATGCTCAGGTCCACCAGCAGCACACACATGCTTGTTTTTCCCTCAACTCTTCTAATGTTAGTCATGTCCTATTTTGCCATCTTTTCCAATTGGATCAATATATAATGAGATTTCAGTTACTTTAATTTGCATTTTCTACTTGTTAGTGCTTTGGTGCATTTTTTTTTTTCATGTGCCTGTTCACATCCTTTGACCATTTAGCAATTGAGGAATAGCTTTTATTCTTATGAATTTAAATCAGCTGCTTGTATCTATCAATATCATTATTATTGTTGTTATTTTTATGTCTTGGAAATTAGACCTTTATCAGATAAATTTGCTGCAAAGATTTTTTTCCCAGTTAGCTATTTCCCTTCTAATTGTTAGCTGTCTGGTTTTATTTATGAAAAAATTTTATATAATTAAAATTGTCCCTTTTATTTTCTGTGACTTTCTCTATCCTTTTTTTGGTCATGAACTCTTCCCCTATCCATAGATCTGAAAGCTAAATTCTTCCTTTCTTCTAATTTTTTTATGATGTTACTTTTAAATCTATTTAGAATTTATCTTTATAATATGGTATAAAGCATTTGTCTAATTTCTTCCATACTATTTTCTAATTTTCCCAGTAATTTTTGTCAAATAGTGATTCATTACCCCATTAGGTCATTACTTCAGTAGGCAAATAGTAGTGGGTCCCCCCTTATAGGAGGTCTTTAATCAGGGTTGGATGACCAGTTGTTGGGTATGTTATAGACATGGGTTCTATCAGATACATGTTATACCTGATAGCATTTAGAGTCCCATCCAGTTCTCAAATCCTGTGATTCTGAAGCTACTTCCACTCTGGGTAAGGATAAAGAACAGGAATTCTTATTGTGTAAGATGCTAACAGCGGTTCTCAACCTGTGGGTCGTGACCCCTTTGGGGGTTGAACGACCCTTTCACAGAGGTCACAGGGGTTGCCTAAGACCTTCGGAAAACACATATTTCCGATGGTTTTAGGAACCAAGACACTGCTCCTCTATCTGTCTCCAGGCGGGTCCGCCCACATGCAGATACGCCCACATCAGAGTAAGGCTTGTGGCATTAGGAAGGTTGAGAACCACTGTGCTAGAATGTTCTGTAACAGTATCTACTGATTGTCCATCTTACCTCTAAGTTTCAAGATTTTGCTTGCCTCAGCAACTGCTGTTGCCACAGCTCAGGAGTCCACTGGAAAAAATAAGGTTTGGGACTGAGGGAGAAGAAAGAGCAGAAAACCAGGAATGCAACCTTTGCGGTTCACTTGCTTTCTTTTAATTTTCTGTAGGACTTACCTTTTTTAGAGTTTTCATTTTTTTTCTTTTCATTGTAGTTCTTTTGCTTCATTTGACACTCTTTTTTAGTTTTTGAGGAGGGAGTGTAGAGAACTGGGGTTAGTCACAACTTTTCACTGCCTTCAGATCTCAGGAGCCATAATCCTCATCCGTATGTAATCTCCCCTCCTGTGCCCTAATTCACAGTGTCATAGCAACAGCCTGTATTAACTCTGTTCTGCCCATTAATAAGTGTGAGTCAATACAGGCTGGACTTCTTATCAGAGTAAGAGCAACTAGAGGTGGCACAGTAGGTGAAAGAGCTAGATTTGGAGTCCTAAAGATCTGAGTTCATATCTAGCCTCAGACTCCTGCTAGCTGCGTGGCCTGGGGCAAGTCACTTAACCTCTCTCAGCCTCAGTTTCCTTATCTATAAAACAGGGATAATAACAGCACCTATCTAACAAGGTTGTTGTGAGAATCAACGGGAGATAGTGTGTGTACAGTGTTTGCAAACCTTAAGGTGTTAATGAAAATGCTGGTTATCATCATCATCATCTTTGTGATCACCTTTGTTCATTCTGTCCCCATTCAACAAATGAAGAAATTATCACTTTGCTCTATATTCCAGATTCTACTCACTCTTTTCCAACAAACACTTGTAAAATGTGGGATCATAACTCTCCCTTTGCCACAAAATTAAATAGTTTATGTGGAAATGCTCAAAAATAGTTCAGCACTTCTTAAACTGTGGGTGGCAACCCCATATGGGGTCACAAAAAATTTGGCAACAGTAAAAGATTTCTGAATGTATGGGGACCAAAAATTATTGAAAAATTAAACGTGTAATGAATCTGAAGTGTTTCTGGCAGCGCTCACCCATGTTGCATCTTGCAACTTCACTGCATCCTTGGTTCTGAACACAAAGCACTCACTTTGCACTGCACATGCCCTCAGACCAGCCAACACCAACAACTGCTGCTGAAATGGGAAAAGTGGAAAAAGTTTAAGAATCCCTGATTCAGATAGTGACACAAATGTTATTGTTACTGTATTGTTATCATAAGCTTTTAATGAGCAAGCTTTTTTTTAGCTTAACATTTTTTAGCCTAACATTTATAAAGTGTCTAATACAGTGTCATGGGGACATTAAGAACTCAACAAACATTTCTTGATTTTGTAAATCATATATGTCCTCTGTTGGTTTTATTTTTTTTAATTGTTTAGCTATATGTGCCAAAGGTTTTTGGACTTGAATGAAGCTATAAGGGGCAAAATCCAAAGAATATCTGCTGTCCTTAAATCACCTGAGCTTCATAGTTTATGTTTTCCTTTGCTGATACAGAATAAGTAGTGATACAGATGCCATCCATACCATTAAGAACCAACCTAGTAGTTCAGCTTGGAGCTTTCTGAGACATAAAAAAATACTATACAGTCAAATCTATGTGAAAAATGAGACCAGAAAACCAGAGCAGTTAGCTTCTCATTTATCCTATTCTCTTTCTAAGGATAAAGACTTTTCAAGTAATAATGTTCATTTTAATTAACTGGTCTGTGTAGTCCTATTCAATTCTGAATCCTCTGATCTTATAAGAGTGACTATTTTAAACACTGTAAAACATACAGGTAAATCTTACAATTCTAATAGGGTTTCTATTTAGATAATGATAGTCTAGTAGGTACTTTTTTTCCTCCAGCTTTATGTGTGGTTAAATGGAATTTCAGGGTTTTTTGAACAGTGAATTAAGTATCCCCTATTTTGATATTTTAAATGAGCTATAATTTCACCTATCATGGTTTTACATTCTATCCCTTCTTCACCTGAGTAGATAACTAATAACCTTGATGAGCTGCAATTGCCAGAAAAATTCATCAGATCACACAGTCATCCTTTGGGTCTTGAGCTTCTTCATCCTTAGTTTAGGCTGATCCTTACATTCTATTCCCTGAACAGATTGAAGTGTTTCTGTCTTCCTGGGACCTTCGCATAGTCTAAGATTGACAACTAACTGGAGGGAACCCTAGAAACTATATATAGGCTAAACCCTTTGATTAAAAGATGAGAAAATGAAGAAAAAGGGAGAATTAGTGATTTGGCCAAGGTAACAACAGTAACAATAAAAATAAATACTAAGTATCAGAGTTCTGTAACTTCCTCTAGTCTTTCTTCCCTCCTTGTAAAAAAAAAAAAACTATATCAAACTCTCTTTCTTCCTAGCTTCCACTTTATAATTGCCTTTATGTGGTTAGGAGAATGTTTGTACTTTGCCATGCTTTCTTTGTTGGTGCAGGTTTAAGTCTTCTGATGATCAGTACAAACCAAGGACAATACTTTTATTTATTGATTACTCTGTCTCTGCTTTCTAGGGAACAAAACAAGAAGACATTGAAGGTGAAGAGGAGGTGACTGGCTTAATTCAGCCTGCAGAAGTATTCGCTCCCAAAAGCTTGGTGTTGGTGTCCAGATTAGATTATCCAGAAATTTTCAGGGTAAAGAGGCTCACAGCTGTCACACATGATCTGTGCTATTTTGCAAATCTGTTTTTAATGAATGTTGGTGACAACCTTATTGGATGTTAAATGTCTCAGTATAGGTTTAAGAATTTCCCAATGATGTGAAGTTAACACAAACTGAATAGAATCTTTTCTGATGGATGGAAAATCTGATAAATTAATGTGGTTATTCTAAACTCCTGAGATTCTAATTTATAATCTATGGTATACTCTAAGTATATGACACATGATTTTTATTATAAAGAAAATATTTACTTTTTAAATTATTCCAAACAAACTTGACATTTGGAAGAATGTAATGAGCATGAAGGTGGCTATTGGAGATTTTAACTTGTTCTACCAGCGCCAAATGCAGCACAAAGCTTATGCAGTGGGGTTGCAAAAGTTTTCTTTCTTTGGACCCTGAGTTATTTTCACATCAGCAGTTATTTTTTGTTTTTAATTTTTCAGAATTAAATGATAATGACATGATACATGGATTAGGGAAATAATTCATATACCACAGAAATTAAATGACAAGAAAAAACTAAGAAATGTTGATTTGCCAGAATTGTAAAATTGTGGACAGATACAGGGGAAAAAATTAAGCAAAGGAATTTTTATTTTTTAATAAAATATTTCTTATTTATTTTTTTAAAGTTAAAAAAATTTTCTAAGTGTAATATTTCATCACCATTTCTATTTGTCATTGCAACTCAGTCACAGTTCTTAGGAGAAGTCTTTTCTCATCCTAACCTGAAACACACCAATGACCCTCTTCTTTTCCTTAGGAGGGTTAGATTAGGATTATGACTTCATTGGTATAGGGAATTCCTGGTGAGGAAACTCCCTTTCCAGAGTCAGATCAGCAAATGCTCTTCAATTTACAGACTTAGAGAGTCACCTGCGTTACTGAGAGTACCTTGTCTAAGGTCACACAGTAATGAGTCAGAAGCAGGTTTTGAAATCAAGTCTTGCTGATTCTGAGACTGCTTCTCTGTATAAATACTAATATATCTGCCCTAAATTATAACTAAAACATTTAATATTGTTGTGGAACAAATTTGTGGAATGTATAAGATTTACAACTAAAGGAAGATTTAAAATGTTTGCTTTTAAAAATTTGGAGGGATTTTTGAAGTTTGTGAAAGAAACCTAGCAATTTTTACCAAATTTAATGAAAAAAAATTAGAAATTAAACAGAAATACCTGTTTTATAAAGCTTCTGTTATAGAGTAAGATTTCATAAAATATATGACATTTCCTTCACAAAATTTATTACATATTCACAGTAAAATAGTCTTAGTAGACTCAAGGAAAAACTTGAGTTTTTCACATATGATAGAGAAGTAGCTCTTGTGCCTCTGTATTAATTATCTGCCCTTATTTTATTTGCAGGCTTGCCTGGGCCTGATCTACACTGTGCATGTGGATAGTCTGAATTTCTCCTTGGAGAGTCTCATTGCAAACCTCTGTGCATGCCTTGTCCCAGCGACTGGGGGTTCTCAGGTAAATGCAAGAAAAAGGGAGCTAGAGAATGGAATATTTTTCCAGTTAATTTAATTTATGAAGAAAGCAAAAAATAAATTCTTGGAATATTTTTCTTAAAAAAAAAAAAAAAGGATCATAATTCAGTTAAGTACTGTCCCCATGGCCTGCCTTACAAAAAGAGCAAAAATTCCATCCTTTACTTAGGTCATAAGGTTAATTTTGGTGGTGGATTTCCTTTTCAACAGGCGTAATAACAAATTAGGTTTTGTGTAACTTGAACTCCACCTTAAATTTAATTTTAAATACGCACATATACATAATTCTAGTAGAGCTGTTTTTTTAAAAACTGGATTCTCCAATTTCTCTCTCCGTTTTACTTTTCCTACCTTCATCCTTAGCTTATTGTTCTAATTAGACTCTTAATGACAGTTTTTGTAAAAATAAGATATTATAATCACAGTCCTTTATTACATTGTTACCTAACATTTTCAAAAATTCCTTGTCTTCTGTCACTGTCATTTGTAAATAGAGATGTAGAAGTAAAAGGAGGAAAAATACAAGGGAGAGGATGGAAGAAAAGACATAATTAAGTCATAACTGCAAATGAACTTACCCATAAAAGAGAAATAGATAACAGAATTTATTAGACAACAGAATCCCATGGTATGTCATTTACAAACAATACATTTGAAACACAGTTTTACAGAGATAAAATGAGGAGCAAAATCTATTATGTTTCTGCTGAACTTTAAAAAAAGCAAGGATAGCTATCATGATCTCAAATAATGCTACAGTAAATACGGAAAAGACTAAGGAAGAGGTAGAAGTCAAAATAAATTTTACTACTAAAAACTACCCTAAAGATAAAGAATATCAACAATTAATATAGATGTATATAATTCTAAACACTTTTTAAAAGATAACTAAATTATAGGGAGAAATTAAAATTATAACAGTGGGGGACCTTAATGTATCCCTTTCAGACCTAAATAGTACTAACCAAAAGATAAGAAAGAAATTAAGGACCTAAATAAACTTCAGAAAAAGTGGAGACGGTAGCTGTCTAATGATTATTGAATGGGAATAGGAAAGAATTTACATATTCCTCAGCTGATTCTGCCACCTTTACAATTTACAATATTTTGGGGTGCAAAGACTCCACCGATAAATATAGAAAAGCAGAAATACTAAACATATTATTTACTGATCATACTACAATAAGAATTACATTCAGTAAAATGTCCTTAAATAAATAATTTAAAAGTAATTGGAGACTAAATGACATAATTCTAAAGAAACTGTGAGTTAAAGAAAAATACATAGAACCAACAGAAAATTCCATCATGACAAAAATTAGGGCACATGCAAAACTTATGGCATGCATGAATACGTATGTGAGTGTATGTATATGTATGTATGTAGACATGGGGCACGGGATCAATTGAATAGGAAGGGATGATATTTTAAAAGGTGAAATTGAGAGGTGGGAGAGGAAATAGAATGAGAGAGGTGACAGGGAGAGACAGAACGGGGTTAATCCTCTCATATAGAAGAGGCAGGGGATAACTGTTACAATGGAGGGGAAGAACAGGAAGGCAAAAGGGAAATGGTCAACTTTACTCTCATTGAATTTGGCTTAGGGAAGGAATGACATACTCTCTAAATTGAGTATCTTGCCCTACAGGAAAGTAGCGGGGATTGGGGTGAGAGGGGGGATGATGGAGGGGACGGTAGGTTGGGGGAGAGGGTTGTTAGAAGTACACACTTCTGTAAAGGGACAGGGACAAAGTAGAAAATAGAACAAGTGAAGGATGGGATAGAAAGGAGGAAAATATAGTCAGTGTTTCACAATGTCTCCATGTGGAGATGTTCTGCATAATTATCATTATTATTATTATTATCATTATTATTTACATGCATCTGGGAAATAAGATATACAGGCACTGGGATAGCGAGATCCATCTTGCCTTACTGGAAAGTCA
This sequence comes from Pseudochirops corinnae, assembly GCA_028646515.1. NCBI lineage: Eukaryota > Metazoa > Chordata > Mammalia > Diprotodontia > Pseudocheiridae > Pseudochirops > Pseudochirops corinnae. Next base: position 156,659,744 of record CM053592.1, read on the forward strand.
GAGGGGAGGTAGGGGAGAATATAGGAGAGAGCAGATTGGGGGAGGGGGTATACAGTAGGATTGTGGTTTTGGGGTGGCAGGTAGGGGAAAGACGGGGAGAAAATTTGTAACTCAAAATCTCATGGAAATCAATGATGTAAACTAAAAATAAAAGTTAATTTAAAAAAAACTTATGATATGCAGTTAAAGCAGTTCTGAGAAGAAAATTTAAATCACTGAATACTTTTATCAACAAAAGAAAGAACAAATCAGCAAACTGAGCACAAAACTTAAAAAAAAACTTGAACAAATCACAAATTTCCAACTAAATAACAAAGTAAAAATTCTGAAAATTGAAGAGATTTATAAAATTGAAAACAAAAAGATGATTGAATTGATAAAATGAGAGCTTATTTTAAAAACTAATAAAATAAAGTTAGTTAATCTAACTTAAAAGAGTAGAAAAACAAATTGTATATATCAAAAATGGAAAAAAAAAAGAATTTGCAACAATTGAAAAGGAAACAAAGGAAATTATGAGAAACTCTTTTACACATTTATCATCAATCATTTACTAAGTTCTAACTTTTACTAAGTTCCTAGATCATGCCAGGCGCTGTGCTACATGTTGAAGATACAAAGAAAGGCAAAAGAAAAACACACACACACACACACACCCCTCAGCCCCTTCTCTAAAGGAGCTCACAGTCTAAATGGGGAGAGGGGGACTGCCATGCAACTGACATTGTACAGTTGTAGGATAAATTGAGGGTAGTCTCAGATGTAAGGCTTTCACTTTAAGGAGGACTGGGAAAAAGACATCTTATAGGAGGTGGGGTTTTATCCCAGATTTTAAGGGAGCCAGGAAAGCTAAGAGGCAAAGATGAGAAGGGGATAGCCAATCAACATGCTTGGTGTTCATAGAGCAGCAAGGAATGTTATCAGATTGCATAGTATTCCATGGTAAGGATTTAGGTATAAGAAGACTAGACAGGAGGGGGTCAGACTTTGAAGAACTTTAAGAAGATTTTATATTTCCTATGGAGATGATGGGGAGCCCTTGGAGTTTGTTTTTAATAGGTGGTGTGAAATTTTTTTTTTCTGGACTGTTGTTGAAGGATATTAAAGAACATTCCTCAAAGGGAGAAGAGAATGAGATATATACATTACTTTTAAAAATATATTTTTTTAAATTTTTAAGCAAAAACATACATTATTTATCTCCTGGAGTGTGGTAGTCTGTCCCTCATAGCCTCCTCTTTGCCTTCTTTTCCCTGTTTTCCACCCTCCTCATCCTGTCATCTTATCTGCCTCCTCTTTCCTAACAGAACACATGCTGGCTGAGCCTACATTCAAGGTTGGATTGAATCTTGAAGGGAACTTGACTTTCGGAGACTTCTTTGATTAACTTTACAGTTTTTATAATCTAATAAGCTTTTTTTGGAAAACCACGTGTATCTTCTGTTCTTACTTTTTTCTTAAAATTATCATATGACTATAGAGAAATGAAGAATTTTTAACATTAGATGATACTAAATTCTTTAAGCATTAAAATGTATTTATTTTCTGCTAAGTTCTATTTGCTCTCATCCATGTTTGTGAACTGAGTCTGTCATACAATAAACCCTGGAAGGGCAGGGATTGTTTCATTTTTGTGGTTCCATCCTCAACTCTGGCCTTAGTGCCTGGCACATACAAGACATTTTCAAAATGCTTTCTGATGGATTGATGAACACTGCCCTTACTGCTTTAGTTGAAGCAGTTTAAGCCTAAGGTAGAGCAGTCCCCGAGGCCTATTGCTGTCTAGTGAGTTACTTAGTTTCTGCGAAAGAGCTTGAACTAAAATTCTAAAAGTTGAAATCTTCTTGTGTACAACAGTGAAACTATATTCTTAAAGTTGAAATGTGAAACCCTAAGTATGACAGATCGTGGGTTTTCAGATATTTTCTTCTATTTGCTCTAGATAAAGAAGCAATTTTTTTTTTCTACAGAAGCTATTTTCCTTGGGAGCAGGAGACAGACAGCTGATACAGACTCCTTTACATGATAGTCTTCCTGTTACAGGCACCAGTGTGGCTCTCCTGTTTCAGCAATTAGGTATGTCTATTCTGGGTTCTGTAATGATCTCTTAAAGAAAATGATGAGAAACTTTTCATTTTAGGTCAAGTCACCTGTCATGAATCCAACAAAACTTTTACTGTTAGATTTTTTTCTTTTAAATATATATTAGTCCTATATACTTAATTTATATTTAATATATTTAAATATATTTTAGTCCTATATATTTAGTCCTAGTTTAATCAGCTTTCCCCTTTTCCGACTTTTGTTGGGGGCTAATTATGTGGTATGTTAGTTTTGTCATTAAATCATAAAGCAAATTAAACTAAATGTATTGTAATTTTTATTGTGATGTGATATGTCCTTGAAATGCACAGGAGGCAGCAAACTTAATTTTTCAATTTTATCAGAAACTAAATCAACAAGCTTCTGAAAGCTACTACATGCCATAACCCCTCCTGTTTCCAACAACTGGAGCTCCTAGCAGCTGAAGCACCTACATAGCCCTGCTTTGGCCCACAGCCCATCCCGGTTCTGGGAAGGTATAGCTAGAATTTGATTTCTTACAGATAATACACAATCTAGCCTACAATCCTAACACCTCAGTTTTGTAGATAGTTTTGTACTGTACTTTTCCCCTAGAGTCCTTCTTCTTGAAACACTATTTTGTAGGCCTTCAAGAGAATGTTTAAGGAAAGGGACTAGGATTTGGACAGATGAATACAGTCAGAATAGTGTGAATGACTGAGCTAACTTGAATGTTGGGAAGTAATGGTCTAGAGAGATCCTTGTGCCTTTCAGATAGAATATATGCTCTTCTAGTTGGCATTAAAAACTCTTCACAACCTGGTTCCAAGTTGCGTTCCCAGTCTTCCCCACTCTCCCTTGTAACCAAACCATCCCTTGCTGTTCCTAGCATACTGTGTTCCCTCTCCTATCGATGTCCTCCCTCCTCACTGCCACCTCTTGGAATCCCCAGCTCCTGTCAAAGCTCAGGCCAAGTGGTACTTCCTACAGGAAGGCATTCCTGCCCTACCCCTTCAATGCCACTCGTGCCTCTTCTGCAGTCACCTTGTTTTTAATTTGCACATACGTAGTGTCCCTACTAACTCAGTAAAAGATTGGATGATGTGGCCTTTGAGCTCCTTTAGTGCTTCAAGTTTATGATATAAGCTTCTGTGTGAAATCTCCTGTGAATGTAAGCAGCAAGGAGTATTTCATCTTGGACTTTGTATCCCTACCTGGCACATGTCCCTTCTTCCTATCCTGCTCGCCCCATCCACTTTCCACCCTGTCCCTATCCCTCTACAGAAATGTCAACATTCATCAGCCCTCCCCCCCACCCTGCCCTCCCCTCCATCACCCCACCACTCATCCCCCTTCCCCCAACTCTTCTATGTGGC
>CM053592.1:156663683-156679201 GCA_028646515.1 Pseudochirops corinnae
GCATTCTTCATGTTTATTGGAGGCCCCTGGTGGGAGTGCTCTGGCTGCACTCTCCTCCTCCCTCTCTTTGCCATGATCCTTCTTTTCCCCAAAGAAGGAATCTAGGGTTTGGGTGCTGTTCTTTGCTTCTTATGCTTATTCTTAGTCATGGTTGGTCAGTCCATGATTTTTTTTTTTAATCTCTATGGGGCTCTGCTTCCAGAAGGGAAAGCTCTGTCCCAAATCGCTGGGGTCCTCCCGGCTGCCGTAGCTCACAGGAAGGTGCTGGGTCCCTTCCTACTTACTTCTGGCTCACTGGATAATGAAGACTCCAGAACCGAAAGCCCAAGACCGTAATCCGGATCCAGGCTGCTCAATGCGAGAGCACTTGGCCTCTGAACAATCGCCTAGGCCCCCTGCTGTCTGCAGGCCGCTGGCACAGAAGCTGCAACGCAGAGGCGGGTGCAAAACCTCTGCCTTTCGCTTTCCCACCTTGGAGGCGTTTTGTCCAGATGCTTTTCTCTCCCGATTTCGCAATTCCCACTCACCTAGTTCTGAATGCTGCTCGCAGCTGCTGCTAATCCACTCACCAGAGAGGCTCCTCCGCTCCTCCCATCCAGCTGCCCACGGGGCACAGCCAGGCTTCAGGCCAGGCTGGTTTCGATTCGCAGAGCTGATATGGTTCCTCGTAGCTGAGCTGACTTTAGTGGAAGGTATATTTGTGTGCATTTTGGAGTTCTAGGATTAGTTTAGAATCATATTTTATGGGTATTTTGGGGTGGCTATGTGACAGCTGCGATATGTTGCTGCTGCTACGTCACCATCTTGGCTCCGCCCCCCCCCAGACATTTTTTGACAAAGACATTTTGCAGGCTCATTTGGCCTCTTTATTGAGACAATTTACATAGGTTAAACTTCTAAGTGAATTATTGTAGTCATTGTCTATGTCATTTTTGTTGTCCATTTCCCATTTTTAAAATATTCAGTTATTTGTTTCAGTAGTTCAGGGTCAAGTCATTTCAGTTGTACACTATACCTTTTTTTTTCACTTTTGAATGGATTCTTTGTTGTATTGCATTTTATTTCTTCAAGACAAAGAGCTAACTTTAAAAAAAGGCAGAAAGACTTATTTTCTACTTTAACCTTTATTTTGCATCTTGGTATAACCTAGTTTTTAACTGTGAATTAGGTATTTTAAAAATTGAATGATGAGAAAGATTTATCATTGAATTTTAAAAGATAGATTTGTCTTCCTTCTTGCCACCTCCCCTATCTCTAATTTCTTTTTCTTTCATCCTTTTAGAATAGTCTCCCTCTTATTGGTGCTGATCAATCTAAAGTTAAAGAATTTTTAGTGAAAATCTTGGTGGAAGATGTGTCCAGTTTTTCTACAGTGGATCTAACAAATATGAGTGACTTCTCTGGCCCCTACTGAGAGTATATCAAGAGTTTTAGCTATAGCTGGGGTGGATCAAATTCAAAATAAACAAGCCTGCAAAGAAATGTTGACTTGCCTTTTCCAAGAAGCTTCCCATTGCTGGATGGGATGGAGTGAGTAGAGGCTAAAAAACCAGTTATTGAGGAGAATCACACTTCTTTTAGTGTTTCCCTAGATTCAGTTCCATTCATTTCAATTGTGATATTCCTGTTGTCACACAAGTAGTAACTTAGTGGAGTTATATCTCATATCTGAGTCCTCATACTACAGATTCAGCACTCAGGCGAGGACCAGCCTTACTTCCCTCTTCTGCTGTTTACGATTTTTGAGGTCTTAGGCATGTCTTAGTTTCCCAATCTGTAAAATGAGAGATTTGCACCATTGAAGTCCCATTCAGCTGTAGAGTAGTGATCCTTTCAACAATCATTTATAAGGCACTTGCTATGTGCTAGAAATGAGTGATACAAAGACAGAAACAAAAGAGTCTCCTTTATAAAAATAATGCTCATAGGTAACATTTATATAGCACTTATTCTGTGCCACACACTGTGTTAAGTGCCTTACAAACACCTTGGGTGATCTTCATAGCAACCCTCAGAGGTTGGTGTCATTGTTGTCCTTATTGTATGGCTGAAGAAACTGAGGCAAACAGAGCATAAATGACTTGCTTGGGGTCCCACAGCCAGGAAGTATTTGAGGCTGCATTGGAAGTCAGGTCTTCCTGAGTCCATTGTGCCACCTAACTACCCAAAGGAGCTTCTATTCTACTGAGGAAATGCATCTTGTTTCTGAATCAGTATTACAAAGCATAGAGAGAGCGACACAGTGTCACTTGAAGAGACAACTGTCAGAAAAGACCTTACTCAGGTAACATTTGAACTGAGCCTTGAAAGGAAATGAAGCATTCTGAGAGTTAGAGGTAAGAAGGAAGGGTTACCAGAGTAAGAGCTAGCAGGCCAATGGGATCAAAACAAAGAACTTATAAAGATGAATACTGTGAAATGACTGCAAAGATAGTGTGGATTTAAGATTGTGTATGACCCCAAAGGTCACAAATTACTTTTAAGAATCCTCTGATTCTTATGGCATGTGATTGTTAATACTATGCTAACTTGTTATGTGACTTTGGGCAAGTTATTGAACCTCTCTTTATCTCAGTTTCTTTATCAAATGAGAAGGTTGGATTAGACAATTGCTAATACTCCTAAGTGCTTTGATTGTATAACCTATTTTTAAAAAAAACACAAAACACAGTCAGTCACTGGGCCACACTTGAGGACCTAGTGGGCCACATGGATTTATTCTGTGTAGTTTAGAATCAGTCACAGGGCCATACTTGAGGACGTAGAGGCCCACAGGTTCCACACCCCCGATCTAGGCCAATCCTTCATTTTACAGATGATAAAATTAAGTTTCATAGAGGGTAAATGCCCTGCCTTTCCAACTAACCATTTCCTCAAGGACAGGACCCTCTTCCATATAACCTGTCTTATCCCCAGAAAGTAGCACTGTATCCTACAGTAAATGTGTTGTTGGTGGCAATAATGGTAACTAAATGTTTATTAAGATAGTTTTGCTGGCATTTTCACCAGAGGGACATAAGAGTATAGAACACAAGCCATTATAATGATAAAAAAAATAAGTGTAAGTAATATAACTCATAATTTCCTATGAGTGAGGCTGTCTTTGAATTAGAAGAAAATTTTTGAAAAGTTCATGAATTAATGGATGGTTCTATTTATTAATAGATAGTTCTGTCTATTTAGATGGTTCTATTTAAGTTTTTATCTGCATTTTAATTACAAATTATAATTAAGTAAAGCATTTTGATTTCTTGTCTTTTAGATTTTACATGCATTAATTGTCACTGGCACATTGTGACTCAGTTACCAGGTTATGTACACCTTTAATGTCAGATTGTTCAGGTCTTGACTTAATTCCCTTCTTTAACTAGGGAAATCTATCTGTTTTTGGGGAAAATAATTCATATTTTCATATACAAAATTATCTTTTGTCATTTCCCACAAGAAGCATACTTACCCTCAAAAAAGTTTGTGGAAAACTGAAAATAATTATGTGTTTCCTGAAACATGAATTTGACCTAGTCTGTATCAGCCATGCTTTTCGTAGCTGTTTTTCTTGTACATCTCAGTAACACAGCTGATGGAAAGGGGGAAAAACATTCCCACTCACAAAGGTAATGAATCTGGATAGCAATTGTTTGAAGTTGAAAAGACCTTGAATCTTATGAAGTAGTGACCAATAACAGGAAACAAATAAACAAAATCAAGACATAATTGAGAGCTCTCTTGTCTTAAAGTCAGAAAGCTTTATATGTACAACTTATATTTCAGCATTAATAGAAGAAAGCAAAACAAACAATAAAAAGTAGAATCCTGTGGTTCTTCATCTCCACTTTTTTGGTCAGCTTATTATGGACAGAAAGGTGTGAGTGCCACATTAAATTTAGCTTGAATTTGAACATTTAAGGATCTTAATATCATTTTAATTGAAGAAGTGAAGGGGAAAAAATGACAAAAGTCAACAAAACCCACTGTATTACCATTATCAGCTCACATGCTTGAAGTGGTGTGTAATGCCCAGTACTTCACTGAAGTAGCTTTCAAAACCATGTGCATTATCATTTGCTTTTTTTAGATGTGGGCCTTTAAATATTTGAACATAGATATTCTCTCTCCTATAAATCTTATCAGCTTAATATCTCCAATTTCTTTCATCAATACATATATGATGTAGTTTTAAAAGAGTCTGAAATTATTCCAGGTTTCTCCAGAGGGTGGAAGTTAGAGTGAGGCAGATTTTGGTTTTATATGATAGAGGGTTCTCCCACACTTCAAACTGTAAAGCAACGGATTTTTTTTCCTCCACATTAATGAATTGTTTTACATAAGAGGTAGACTAGTTGACACCTCTACTAGTAATGTATTAGTCTAACTGTATTGCTACCAATATTCAAGTGTTAAATTTTAAAATCTGTTTTCTCTGTTTTCTAGTTTCATGTGAGTTAGGTAATACTTCACTCATTTTAATATCCTTTTCCCTTATTATTAGAGATTTGGAGAATTTTTCACAGGGTTGCTTATAAAAACTATAAAGAGAACAAGAAGAGCAAAAGTCATTTTTATTTCTTCTTTGGAAAACTATTTGGCAACATCCTTTGATCATTTGTCAACTGAGGAATGGTTCTTAATCTTACATATTTGTACAAATTCCCTATAGGTATTTGCTTTCACACTTTTAATCTCCCTAACCAAATCTTTTTTTTATTGTTCCAGCATTGATTTTGTTTATGTAGGAGTCTTTTTTTTTAATATTTGTTTTTAAAACTGATTTACAGATTCTTTCCCTTCTTCCTTCCTCACCTACCCCCACTGGGGAGACAAGCAATTCAATATAGGTTGTACATGTGTAGTTACACAAAACATTTCCATAGTAGTTATATTGTGAAAGACTAACTATATTTCCCTCCATCCTATTTCGCCCCCCTCTTATTCTGTTTTCTACTTTGACCCTGTGCCTTTTCAAAAGTGTTTGCTTCTAATCTCCTCCAATCTGCCTTCCCTTCTATCATCCCCCCTCTTATCCCTTTCCCCCTTCCTTTCCTGTAGGGTAAGATAACTAATTGAGTGTGTATGTTATTCCCTCCTTATGCCAAATCCAACAAAAGTAAGGTTGACCCATTCCCTTTCACCTTCTTGCTCTTACACTCCATTATTATAATAGGTTTCTCTTGCCTCTTTTATATGAGATAATTTACCCTATTCTATCTCTCCCTTTCTCCTTCTCCCAATATATTCCTCTCTCACCTCTTAATTTTATTTTTTAGATATCATCCCTTTATGTTTGTCCTGTGCCCTCTGTCTATGTATACATGTACACACATATATACACACTTACATATATATTTATATACACATATACCCTCCTATATGTGCATGTTTATATATGTATACATATATATATATATACATATATTCCCTTCAACTATCCTCATATTGAGAAAAAGTCTCATGAGTTACAATTATCGTTTTTCCATGTAAATAGTTTGACTTTAATAAGTTCCTTATGATTTCTTTTTCCTGTTTGCTTTCTCATGCTTCTCTTGCTTATTTTTTTGAAAATCAGATTTTTTTGTTCAGCTCTGGTTTTTTCATCAAAAATGCTTCAAAGTCCTCTATTTCACTAAATGACCATATTTTCCCCTGAAGCTTTATACTCAGTTTTGCTGGGTAGGTGATTCTGGATTTTAATCCTAGCTCCTTTGACCTCTGAAATACCATTTTCCAAGCCCTTTGATCCCGTAATGTCGAAGCTGCTAGATCTTGTGTTATGCTGATTGTGTTTCCACAGTACTCAAATTGTTTCTTCCTGGCTTCTTGTAATATTTTCTCCTTGACCTGGGGACTCTGTAATTTGGCTATTTTATTCCTAGGAGTTTTCTTTTTGGGATCTTTTTCAAGAGGCAAATGGTGAATTCTTTCCATTTCTATTTTGACCTCTGGTTCTAGAATATATGGGCAGTTTTTCTTGAAAATTTCTTCAAGGATGCTTTCTAGGTTCTTTTTATGGATCATGGCTTTAAGGTAGTCCAATAATTTTTAAATTCTTTCTCCTGGATCTATTTTCCAGTCAGTGGTTTTTCCAGTGAGATATTTCACATTACCTGCTATTTTTTCATTTGTTTGGATCTGTTTTATAGTATCCTGATTTCTCATAAAGTCATTAGCTTTCATTTGCTCCAGTCTAATTTTGAAGGAATTATTCTCTTCAGTGAGTTTTTGAAATTCCATTTCCATCTGGCCTGTTTGACTTTTTAAGGCATTCTTCTCCTCAATCATTGGCTTTTTGGGCCTCTTTTGCCATCTGAATTAGTCTATTTTTTAAGTTGTTATTTTCTTCAGTTAGGCTATTGACTTGCTTTTCATGATTTTCTCGCATCATTCTTATTTCTTTTTCCAGTTTTTCTTCCACTTCTCTTACTCAGTCTTCAAAATCTTTCTTGAGCTCCTCCATAGCCTGTGACCAATTCATACTGTTCTTGGAAGCTTTTGATGCAGGAGTTTTGACTTTGTTGTCTTCTTCTGGTTCTTTGTTTTGATCCTCTTTGTCCCCAGAAAAGGTTTCTATAGTCTGCTTGCACCTCTTCTGTTTCCTCATCTTGCCAGCCAATTGCTAGACTTTTGAGCTCTTTGCCATGGTAGAACTCTGTTTCCATAGTGGAGAGAGCTGTGTCCCAAATTGCTGGAGTTTTCAAAGTTGTCAGAGTTGTTGTCAGAACTATGAGGAGAGCACCCTCTCTACAGTCACCACAAGCTCTGGCACACTGGCATTCCTCACCCTTGTACCACTACCCAAGACTGTGACCCAGATCCAAGCTGGTCAAAGCAAGAGTGATTACCCTCAGAATGGTTGCTTGGTTCCCCCATGATCTGCAGGCCAAGAGCTCCGCAGGCAGCCATGCAGCAGCTGCTGCAGCTGCATGCCTCCACCACCTGTCACCCCAGGAGCAGGGCTGTTCAGTATTCTTCTGTCACCCAGTTCCAACAGAGTTCCCTACTGACCCTTTACTTTCTCTTTGGTGTTTGTGTTGAGAAATCTGGAAACTGCTTCACCTGCCAGTGATTTACTCTCCTGAAGTCTTCTGTGGTGAGTCTGGGCTACTGGTTGGGGCCACCCTGGGTATGGGCCCACACAGCGGGACTGCACTTGGCTCCCAGCCCTGTGCAATAGACCTTTCCTGTTGGCCTGCCAGGCTGCCTTCAGCAGGAGATTTGATTCTCTTTGTCACTTTATGGGCTCTGTAGCTCTAAAATTTGTTTAGAGTCATATTTTCCAGGTATTGGAGGTGGTTGGAGCGGGGGCTCACGCAAGTTCCTGCTTTTATTCCACCATCTTGGCTCTGCCCCCAAGAGTCTTATTTATGTAATAAAACTCTTCTGTTTTCCCATTCATATTCTCTTAGCTGGTTATGAAATCACCCACTAAATCTAACTGTGAAATATATATACACACATATCTATCTATATATATACACATATGCATATAAAATATATGTGGAGAGAGTGAGAGAGAGAGAGAGAGAAATGAAAAAGATTGCCCTTTAATTATTTTGGAATTTATTGTGATAAATATTGTAGCATGTTGCTCTAAAACAGTTTTCTGCCCAATTCCTTTCCATTTCCAGGTTTTCAGCAATTTTTGTCACATGAAAAGCCCCTCTTCTAGTCATTTGTCTTCTTGGATTCATTTAGCCAGGGGGTGCTCAACTTGTTAGCTTCTAGAGCTTGATTATCTACCCATCTACTTCTCTATTTTTTTTAGTCAGTACCAGGTAGTTTCAACAATTACTGCTGTAGAATATAGTATTTAAAATGCTAATTCTTGGCCTTCTTTATTCTCACTTTTTTTTTTCATTTTTCCCCTTGAAATTATTGACCTATTTTCTCATCATATGAATTTTGTTATTATTCTAGTGTATTCTGTAAAGTATTTCCTTGGTAATTGGATTGGTAGAGTCCTCTGTATGTAAATTCACTTGAATAGTATTGTTCTTATTACATTGGTGTAACAAGCCATAAATAATGAATAGTTCTCCAACTATTTAGTAAGTTTTTATGCAATATGTTTTGTAATTTTATTTGTTTAATTCTAGTGTGTGCCCTGTTAGAGTAACTTTCAGATATTTCATTCATTCTTGTAGTGATTTTAATGGAATTTCTCTTTCTATACATTTCTCCTAGTTTTTGTTAGTCATATACAGAAATCTGTTGATTTTGTAGTTCCATAATATGTCATATTATTATCATCTTCATTGATTCCACTAGGTTAATTTTTTAACTTTGTAGGATTTTGGAGTTCAAGGAGACCATAAAGATCATCTAGTTTAATCTCCTTACTTTGCAGAGGGAAACTGAGAACCTGAGGTTAATTGAATTGACCAGGGTCACACAGGTATAAGTGGCAGAGCAGGGATTCAGACCTATAACTTTATGTTCCAAGTCTTGCTTTCTTTTCTTTACTCCATAATTGCCTCTACTAGGATCTCATGTAGTGAAACAGATACTTGAGGATCAAAATTCAACTTTCACACTTCCAACTTCCTTCATGACTGTCCCTGGAGTAATTTTTTATGTTTATCTCATATCATCATAAAATACATAAATACTATTTGACTGGAAATATTGAAGATTTGTAGCCTTCATTAGGTTACGTCATATATTTATATCTAATTAGGTTGTCGGCTTCTTGTGGTCAAGGATTTATATCAAGTGTTTTTAACACATTTCTTACTAGAGCACTGGACATGAAGTCAGGAAGACCTGAGTTCAAATCCAGCCTCAGCCCCTCACTAGCTGTGTGACCCTGGAAAGTCACTTATAGTTTTCTTCAGTTCCCTCAACTGTAACATAAGAATAATAATAGCACCTACCTTCCAGGGTTGTTGTGAGGACTAAATGAGATAATAACTGTAAAGCACTTTAACACAGTTCCAGGCACATAGTAAATCCACATAAGTTCTTGATATCATTATTATTATTTGTAAATGTTGTAAATATTTGTAGTTTGATTGATTAATCCTGAATTTTGAAAATGAAAACTAAAGCAGGAGATAGGCAAGAGTAGTAAGGCCTACGTGATCTGAATCTCTACTCTATTTTCCCACTGTTTTTTTTTTTGTTTGTTTTTACTTATGTAAAAAGACCTTTTAGACCTGAGAGCTTCATACCCTGTGAAGAAGAGAAAACCAAATGCATCAAATATTTGATTTTAAGAATATGATAGATATACCTCAGTAGGTTTGGGGCTAATGTGCTACTTAAAAAAAAACAACAACTTGCAAATATGGTTCCAAATTATTTTAGAAGATAGAGTGCAAAGGTCTGACTCTCATGTGTGGCAAACACATGAAGCCTTTCTTTTTAATTTGACCTTCTTGGGATGTAAGGTTTTAGACCAGGGGCTGCTCACATGAAATAAAATGATCATCATCTGCTTGTTCTTTTATTTGTTTGTTTGTTTGTTGTTGCTGTTTTGTTTAAAGCCCTTATTACACTAGGTCCGGAGTTCTGTACCTGAGGGAAAATTTTATGGCCCATAGACAGGAAGCAGATAAGGCTGCTTGTGGCTTTTCCATTCTTGACCAGTTTTCTTTCCTGTGTGTGTATCAGAATAATAGCATTATTCCAGCTCTTGGGAGTTTTCTTCTTTCTAAGGATTGCTACAATAGCGAATTATTTTTTCATTTTTGAGCATTCTGCCTTTGTCAGTGGTCATTACAAGGCCTTCTCTTCTTGGTAATTTCCTGTTAATCTCTTTCACCTCTTGTTGTCTATCAATGTTTTTTTTAATATTTTACAAAAATCCTTATTACTTCCTATGTGAATTTTAGTAGAATTGCTTGGATTTTGAATCTAATGCAAAGTGATTATTTTCAGTGTTTATAATATTTTCTTCATTTTAAGAATTGTACTTTACATGACTCAATTATTACAGTGTATTTCATACTAAAGTATTATAGGCTCTAAAAGTGGACAGAACCTTAGAGGTCATTGAAGTTCCTCGTTTTATGCAAGTACAGGGAACTATAGCTGACCCAGATTATTCAGCAGCAGAGATACCAGAGTCTGAACCAGACCAAACTATTCCCTTTTCTCAGGTCACATTAAATTCAGAATTGAATTTGGTTATTTAGATAGTTATTTAATATCCCTTTTGTTTTGCATTTCCCATTTCATGAAAAATTCTTTCAGTGCCATGTAACTAGCTTTTCAAAAGAAAATTTAATTTGAACACATAAACTCTTAGTATGTTAGAAAAGGAACCATTTTGTTCACATCCATCCTTATCTGCTTCCATTAGTCCTTCTTCCTGTTCCTACCAATTAAAATTATGTAATGACTTTTGAAGTGGGATTAGCTTTTGCAGCAGAAATGAAAAGATTCTGTGTTCCTGAAAGTAAAGTTTGAAAATACACAAGAAGAAAGAACCAAGGGTTCTGACAATTGTTCTCTTAAGTAGCATCTTTAAAGAGAACATTCTGTTTCTTGGATCAGAATAGTGAGCAGCTAACAATAGTAGGTTTATGGCCATGCAAGAGTTCTGGGATTAGGAGCCTCTCAAATTATCTTTCTGTTGAGGATTGAATGCTTATAGCTGTTTTTCATAAACTCAGAATATCAAAATCTAATGCTTAAAAGCATTAATGTGTGACTGTTAATGACATTTTCCCTAAAATGTTACTGTCACTAATCTTTTGGTTTCCGTGTAGCTGTAATAAAAAAAAAAGTAAAATAACCCCTTTCTGTCTTGTAATACATATAGTGAAGATAGTTGGAGAATTTAGGAACCACAAGAAATCAGAACATCTGTTATACCCCAGAAGAAGGAAATAAGACATTTAATTTTCTAGTACAACCATAGCCACAATTATTTTCTTGACAGTTTCAAATCCCTTCCTTTGGCAAGTGAAGCAAGCTTTAACCCATGGCATCAGTTTTTGCTGGAGCACCACATTAAAAAAAAAATTTTTTTTTGAGGGGGGAAAACAAGGCAATTGGGGTTGTGACTTGCCCAAGGTCACACAGCTAGTTAAGTGTCAAGTGTCTGAGGCCAGATTTGAACTCAGGTCCTCCTGACTCCAGGGCCAGTGCTCTATTCACTGTACTACCTAGCTGCCCCTGGAGCAACACGTTTTGGAAACTACTTAGAGATCATGCTGAGGCAGGATGTCTTCAGGGGATCCCAGTCCAATTCAATTTCTCTAAGAACACAGTGGAGAGAAAAACCTGTTGCAGCAGTTAGGAGTTGAATCTTGAAGGAAGACAAGGTTATGATAGGCAGAAGTAGAGAGGGAGACCATTCCAGGAATGGGAGACGGCAGCAGTTCACCAGTGGTATAACTTGTGCCTTTCTTTCCCAGATCTGCTGTTATCATCATTACCTCTTTGGATGATGACATTTCCATAGTCTTTGCTGTAGACACCATCTCTGTTGATGCTACAGTTTCTTTAACTCCACTGTTTCTTCAGTCATTACCTTTGACTTAGGACATCATCAAAAAAAAAATCAGCATTTAGAATCAAAGGATCATAAATCCAGAGCTGGAAGGGACTTCACAGTCCAAAGCCTTCATTTTACTTATGTGGAAACTGAGAATCAGCCCAGGGTCCCACAGATAGTCAGTACTAGGAGGTAGAATTTAAATCTAGTTCCTTTGACTCCAGTGATAATGCACTTTCTGCTATAGTACATCACCTATTAATTGCCTTCTAGTGTAGGACATTGTGTCAATTTCTGGAGATAAAAATTTTCCTTACTAACTTACAATAGGAAGGGAAGGACAAGTATGCAAATAATTTTGATAAAAGGAAAATTGAAATTAGCGACAAGTAATATAAAAAATTTGTGGGAGAGATATTTTTGTCCGGGGGTGGCAGGGAAGGCTTTATGAGGGAGGTAGTATCTAAATTGGGTTTTCAAAGGAGAAAGGGACTTAGACAAATGGTGTGGAAGGCAAACGTTCTAGGTGAATTAGAGTCTATGCCAAAGACATGGATACTATATGATTAGAACAGGGGTCAGTGCTCAGTAGTTGAAGGTTAGAATTGATCTAAGTTAAAGCCTCATTGTGGATAAGCTAGTATCAGAAGGCTGAGAAGAAGGAAAATGTTCTCTTACTTGACCCTACATTCTCAAATCTCATTTTAAAAATATAATAAACTGTATATATAGGAACCTCCCTCTAAGGATTGATTAACTGAGGTGTTCTGTATTGAATCAAAAGTTGAAATAACTTTCTAAACTGGTTTCTTGCTCTCAAAATTATGTTAATTGCTTATTAGCATGCTTGGACGTTTAAGAAGTATCCCAAATATGCTTTCATTTCAGTATCAGTTAAACACTTCAGCATCCTAGTCCAAGTTACAAACAACTTGCTATGAAAATTGTTTTCTTTAACAATACCATCACTATCCAGTGGACTTGTAGAATATGGCCACTGTCGATCTTTTTTGAAGAGGAAAAAATAGTTCAGCCAAATTAATGAACTCTAGGTCTGACCATGAAATATTCCACTCCCATAGTTTCCCATTGTTATAATAAAAAGACAGAGATGTATTTTCTCAACTTTTCTCCACTTACACAGTGTGAAGTTTTTATTCTTTTTATTTATATAGTTTTAATCATTGTCATTGTTGTTTTCCTGGTTCTGCCTATTTTTGTTCATCATCACTTCCCATAAGTCTCCCTATGCATTTATATTCATGTTCCATGGTTTACCCATTCTTCCAATCAAAGGAAATCTGTTTTGTTTGTTGTTCTTTCCTACTACAAAAAGATGTTGGTTTAAATATTGTGATATGTGTGGAACCTTTCTGTCTTTGGCCTTCTTTGAATATATGCCTAGCACTAAGAGTTCTGCAGATGATCATTTTAGTTAGTTAGCGTAATTCTGAATTGCTTTCCAGAGTGGTTAGGCCAATTCACAGTTGTTTTTACATATAATTGGGAAAAAACAAAATATTAAATATCCAAAAAAATTTAACAAGTAGGACTTCTATGTGACATGACCAACAAGATGGCAGAGTAAATATTTTCTCTCTTTTCCAGAACCTCTCTAACCTCTCTAAAATAGAAATTATACGTAGATATAAAGCAATTTCCGCTGTCTGCAAAAAGACTTAAAAACCCAAATATGATAAAAAATCTTATGAACCAACATCAGGGAAGGCCAAAATTTCCTAACCCCTAATGAGTATCATGCAACTCCCTCTCCCATATCACCCAAGATGCTCCAGGCAACAAGGTTGCGCAAGTCAACCCCCAGTCTTAAAAATAATTCATCTCTACACCCTAACCTTCTTTCCTTCCTCCCAATGCAAAGGAAACAGCAGAAATTTGCTCAGGCCCTAGTAGCCATGTGGTAATACTCTGTGCTACAGCAAAACTCCTCAGGATAGTAGAGAAACAGAGGCAACAAGGTAGTACATATGTCTTAACTGATAGAACTCAACTCTACACTCTGATACCCTCTCCCCTCCTCCTAATTTTTGTGAAGAATCAAAGTCCGAAGAGCAACAATTTGCTCAAATTGTGATAGTAGCTTTGTTAGGACTCTGTGCCAGTGGGTTAGAGAACTGAGGAACAGAGGAAATGGAACAGGATACATGTGGGGAACTATGCAGCATTTCACTAAAGGGCCTAGAATGAAGCTGAGGCCAGTTCTGTGCTCCCAGAAGTCACTTGAGACAGACACTTAAGGCTGGTGAACTGTAAATTGCCCAACCCAGTGGAAGGCTGAGATGCTTTGAGGTCCAGCCATTGGGGAGACTGCCTTCAGAGGGGAGGGAGTCATAAACTGAGCAACAGGGGGGGAAAGGGGGTGAGAGACTGAAATTACCAAATATTTCAGGAAGAAAAAAACTCAAGCCTTGAGCATCATCAGATAAACCAACAGCAAAGATATTAACACAAGGAAAGAAATATGGACATTAGATCTAGTAAACAAGTTTAGGCATCTCTCAGTAAACACTACAAAACAAATGAAAATGATTCAAAATCTGATGAGATATAGAGGACTCTGTGTATATTGAAGAGATAATGGAACCACAGCACAATGTTCTTGAATGGTTTGAAACAGAAACAAATATTGTGACAACATAATCAATGGCCTTCACAGAAATAATTAGCAGAATAGAAAAATTTGTATCCACAATATTGTCTCACCAAAGAGGATAAAGAGTGAATAAATGATTATAAATGCAGATATACTGAAGTAAAGAGCAGTCTCAAAGAAGAGAAATTAAAGGCAATAACATTAAAAGAAAGCATGATTTCCATACAAGCAAAACATAATGATCTCAAAGACAGAATACATAGAGGAAAATTAAGGATTATAAGTCTCCCAGAACCCAAGTTTAAAAATCTGAATGCTACAATAGAAGAAATAATGCAAGAAAACTTTCCAGAAATGCCAAACACAGAAAAACATCCATTTGAAAGAAATCAAAGATCACCTCCAGAGGGGGGAAAAAAAAACCTCTGACTGCAAATTCCAAGACATATGGCAGTCAAATTTAATAAGTCCTGTCAGAAACAACAAATTCTTCAAGTGACCAGGAGGAAGTACTTCAAAGACAAAGGAGAAAAAAATCAAACCATAAGACTATTCTGCCCCCACCATAAAATGTAAGAGGCAATGAAATAATGTGTTCTAAATAGCAGTGGAGCTCAAGATGCAGTCCATAATGACCTAACCTACAAATCTGAACCTAATTATAAATTAGAAATATTGACTATTCCACAGTGAAAAGTCATTTGAAACATTTCTAGAAGAAAACCAGACCTAGGGGAACCATATGCTTCTTAAATACCATGGACAACAGAAATACAAGAAAGTATAAAGAAATACGGTAACGAAGAACAACATCAAAATAGCAACTGAAAGATTCCTTTCTATATGTACTCTAGGAGACAAGGGTAAAAGCAGAAGCCAAGTGAAAACTAGGGTATAAAAACAGGCCTCAGATGTCAGGGACTAAACCTCACAATACTTCATCTAGAGGTGAATCAATGTTTGGTTTTTTCCTTATTGTTTTCATTAGACTAAATTATAAAATGAGGGAAGAAATAAAAGAGTAATCAGAATGTATTATGCACATGCATAAGCTGACAAAACTGAGAACGCCCCCCAAAATAGAAAATACCTCCAAAAATATAAAATATCTAAATTGAGATTTTAAATAACCCAATCTCAGAAAAGGAAATAAATCTAGCTGTGAAAAAAACTGTCAAAGGAAGAAAAAAACTCTTAAGTAATACTAATGAGTTCACCAGAGAATTATACCAAATTTAAAAGCAGTATTCGGGGGGGGGGGGGGGGAGAGGGGCGGAGCCAAGATGGCAGCATAAGAACAGCAACATATCGCAGCTCTCACATAGCCACCCCAAAATACCCATAAAATATGACTCTAAACTAATTCTAGAACTCCAGAACGCACACAGATATACTCTCCACTAAAGTCAGCTCAGCTACGAAGAACCATATCAGCCCTGCGAACCAATACCAGCCTAGCCTGAAACT
>CM053592.1:156679701-156695711 GCA_028646515.1 Pseudochirops corinnae
AAAGCCATGATCAAAAAAAGAACTTAGAAAGCATCCTTCAAGAAATTCTCAAGGAAAATTTCCCTGATATTTTAGAACCAGAGGGCAAAATAGTACTTGAAAGAATTCACCAATCACCTCTTGAAAAAGATCCCCAAAAGAAATTTAGTCTAGAAAGTCTACAAAGTCCCTTAACCTTAGCTAAGATTAGAGATGGTGATATTCATTCATCATCCACAAATGTACCACTTCCATATTTGGGAACTCTTTAAGTTCCCTCTTCTGATCACAAACTGTTGCCATTTCACTTCTTTCTTTGCCTTACAACCCCAGGCCTTTACTGTAGTCTCCTCACCTCACTGTTCTTTGTCCTCACCGTAACTTCCAGTTTCTCAGAAGGTAGGATTTTAGTTGAGTTGAGAAGGAAACCAAGGAAGCTAGGAAATAGAGATGAAAAGGAAGAGAGTTCTAGGCATGGAGTCAACCAATGAAAGCATTTGATGGCTGCAGATGTTTGAGGAATAGCAAGACCCGTGTGATTGGATAGCAGAGTAGAAAGTGACAGTAGGTGGTGTATAAAGACTGGAAAGATTGTAAGGGGCTGAGTTATAAAGGACTTTTAAAGTCAAGTGGTTTTTATATTTGATCCTGTAGGCAAAGGAGCCACTGGAGTTGATTGAATAGGGGTATTGAGGTGACATGATCAAATTTGTGCTTTGGGAAGATCAGTTTGACAGCTCAATTAGGCAGCTAATGACATAGTAGATAGCTGCTGGCCTAGAGTCAAGACCTTATTTTAAATTAAATTAAATCAGATACTTTCTAGCTTTGTGACCCTGGCAATTCACTTAATTTTTATTTAGCTTCAGTTTCCTCATCCATAAAATGGACATAATAATAGCACTGCCTCCCAGGGTTGTTGTGAGAATCATGGCACATCGTGGGTACCATACAGATATTAGTGGTTATTGTTGTTGTAGTTGTCATCTCAGTGGAAGATGGACTTGAATGGGGAGAGACTTGAGTCAGGGAAACCAAGAAACCAAGCAGTGGGTTATTTCAGAAGTCCAGGAGTGAGGTAATGAGGGCTGGTACCAATACGGTAGCAATGTCAGAGGAGAGAAGGAAGTTGTATATATGTTAGAACAGTAAATTGACACGTCTTTGCACCTGATTGAATATGAAGTGTTAGAGAGAATGAGGAAGTGAAGATGACAACTGGGTTATGAGCCTGGATGACGGGGGGAATGGTGGTTCCTTCCATAGTGATTTATGGATGTCATCTCCCCTTCCCCCCTCCTCCCTATTCAGTTAATTCCAGCTGCTCGCTATCACCTCCTGGATCAGTTATAAAATCCCACTTGATGTTCAAAACTCTTTATAACCTGGCACTGTTTTGTGTTTCAAGTCTTCTTATACCTTGTTTCTTTCCATGTACTCTGCAATCCAATGACACTAAAGTCCTTGCTGATCTTCGATCTGTGTCCCTACTCTGTGGATTTTCCGTGGAATCCTTTTCTTTCTCTTTCCTCCTGGCTTCCCTCAAGACTCTCATAAAATCCCACCTTCGACAAGAAACATTTCTTCATCCTCCTCAATGCTAAGGACTTCCTTCTTTTGATTATCTCCAATTTGTCCTTTATGTGTTTTGTATTTACACCATTGTTTTATGTCGTTTTCCTTGTAAGACTGTGAACTCTTTGAGACCAAGGATTAGCGGTTTTTCCCTCCTCCTGTTTCCTATTCTTTGTATTCCCAGGGCCCAGCAGGATGATTGGCACATAGTAGGTGCTTAATAAATGGTACTTGAGTGACGTAGGGATGTCAGATGTGTGTTTGAGACTTTGTTCTGTTTATTAGAAGATATGTTTACTTAGTAGTTTTGGGGGTTTTTTCTTGCTTTTTGGAGGGGGAACGGTAGGGCAGTTATGGTAAAGGGGCTTGCCCAAGGTCACAGGGCTAGTAAGCATTAAGTGTCTGAGGTCACATTTGAACTCGGGTCCTCCTGACTTCCAGGGCTGGTGCTCTATTCACTGTGACACCTAGTCACCCCTACTTAGTTGTTCTTAATCATAGTTCATATTTTGTTGGAGCTAAGTAAAGGTCAGAATTATAATACTTGAAACACTTGTGGATTTGTGGACTCCTTGTAATAACTTGATGACCCTTTTTAAGGACAATTGGCCCATAAACTGGCAACCATGCTGTTCTACCTTTGCCTCACATTGTCTTTAAGAACATTATTTTTCTAGGGACCAAAAGGAGTGAGGCTGGACCAGTGCTAGGTAGTTAATGCTTGAGACTAGTGAAGACTAACTAGAAAGCTTATAACCTCCAAATTCAGAGTCCGGTGGAGAGGTCACTTGTCTAAAGGGGTTGAGGGGTGGTGGTAAAGACTCATGGTACCTGGAAGAGATCGTTTAGTTCTTTAAAACTTATGTTATGACATTAATTATTTTAAAACTGTGCTAAACTCTTTTATTATTTTGACATTGTTTGTAAAGTTTATTTTGTAGATTCTATGTTATTTTTCAGTTGTAAAACACTTATTTTTTCTCCCTTCCCCTTCCCCCTTTCAACTGGGAAAAAAAAGAAATGCAAAACCCTCATAACAAATAAATCAATAAAACAATTTCCATATTAACCATACCCCCAAATATGTTTTTTTTCCCTTCATTTTAGTCCATTACCTCTTTGTCAGGTAGTAGTTTAAGTACTTCATCTTTGGCCCTCTGGAATCATGGTTGATTATTATGTTGATCAGAGTACTTAAGTTTATCAGAGGTGTTTGTCTTTATAGTATTGATGCTGTAGTAGAAATTGTTCTCTTAGTTCTGCTCACTTTACGTACCACGAGTTCATACTGATCTTCCCAGGTTTCTCTGAAATGATTCATTTTAGTACGATAGTGTTCCATTGCATTTAGATACCATAATTTATTTAATCATTCCCCAGTTGATGGGCACCCTCTTAATGTCCAATTCTTTGCTTCTGTAAAAAGAAGTGTTGTAAATATTTTTGTACATATGAGTCCTTTCCCTCTTTATCTGATCTCTTGGATATATAGGCCTAGGAATGGTATCACTGGGCTAAATTCTTATACGATTTGATAACTTCTTGATCAGAATTCCAATTTGCTTTCCAGAATATCTATACCAGTTCACAACTCTACAAATATATTGATGTGCCTGTTTTCCCCCAGCTCCTCTCGAATTTGCCATTTTCTTTTTCTGTCAGCTTTGCCAATTTTACAGATAGGTGGTGGTATAACATATTTGTTTTTGTTCAGTTGTTTCAGTTGTATGCAACTCTTTGTGAACTGATTTGGAGTTTTCTTGGCAAAGATACTGGAGTGGTTTGCCATTTATGTCTCTAGCTCATTTTACAGATGAGGAAACTGAGGCAAGCAGGGTGAAGTGACTTGCCTAGGGTCACACAGCTAGTAAGTGTCTAAGACCAGATTTGAACTCAGGAACATGAGTCTTCCTGATTCCAGGCCTGACACTATCCACTGTTCTTCCTACCCACCTCATTATAACATCAGTGTTTTAATTTGTATTTATCTAATTACTAGTGATTTAGAGCATTATTTCATAGTGCTATAGATAGCTTAGATTTATTCTCTTGAGAACTGCCTGTTCATATCTCTTAACCAATTATCAATCGGGGAATGGTTCTTATTTTTGTTGAATTGAATGAGTTTCTTATATATCTTAGAAAAACTAGACTTTTATAGGAGTAACTTGCTTCAAAGATTATTTCCCAGTTAACTTTCCCTTCTAATTTTAACTGCATTGGTTTTGTTTGTGCATTTTAATTTTATGTAATAAAATTGTCCATTTTATCTTTTGTGATCTTCTCTCTTGTTTGGTCATGACCTTATCTATAGCTCTGAAAGGTAATTTCTTCTATGTTCCTCTAATTTTTTTATGATATGACTGAAATTATGTATCTATTTGGAACTTATCTTGGTATATGGTTTGAGGTTTGTTCAAAATCTAATTTATTCCAGATTGCTATCTTCTTTTCCCAGCAGTTCTTGCCAGATGGTGAGTCCTTAACCTAGCAGCTGTGGTCTTTAGGTTTACTGAACACTAAGATGCTATTTCTGTTTTCTTCTGTGTTGCATATCTAATCCGATACACTGATTGAACTCATTCTTTTTTAACCAGACCCAACCATAAATTTTTGTGTTTTATCCAGAGGGCTATGGAACTACCAAGGCTTCATCAAGGGAGTAAAATGGTTAGAGTTGTACTTTTGGAATAGCATTTTGACATTTTTTTTTTTGTGGAAATTGGATTGAAGAGAGGAGATGAATTAAGAGTCATTGCAGTAGTCCAAGAGGAGAGGTGATGAGTTTCTAGATTCAGGTGGTTAAGGTGTAGGTAAAATGAAGATATGTATAAGAGATATTGAGAAGGTGGAATTAACAAGATGGGGGGGGAGAGAGAAAGAGAGAGAGAGAGAAGAAGAAGAAGAAGAAGAAGAAGAAGAAGAAGAAGAAGAAGAAGAAGAAGAAGAAGAAAGGAAGAGAGAGAGAAGGAGAGGGAGAGAGGGAGAGATTATGACTATGTTAAAAATTTAGATACCTGGAAAAAATGATGATACCCTCAATAGAAATAAGGAGTTTAAGAAGAGAGGGCCAATAAAATCCTGTCCATCTCTAAGTCTAAGATCCTAACCTCTCTACAGTGGAGAGTATACTTGCACTGCCTCTTGTTACAGGATCAATATGAAGAGTGGGTTAGAAAATTTATATGGAAGCACTTTGAGAACAGTTGTTGTTTGGTCCTTCATTACTGAAGAGGACCAGTGATATCATGGGGTGATGTCTTGACTTGCACAAGAATTAAATTTAAGTAAAGTAGAATTGCACAAAGTTGCCAGCCTCATTCTCTCCCCCAGTCATTAAAGTACGGTGGCAAGACAAAAGTCAAGACAGCTGGCTATGGCCTGGATGAGATGGATGACTTTGAAGTGTTCAATACCTGATCAAGCTCTAACCATTCCACAGTGCTTGTTTCAGTCACTTTCATGACTCTTGGAACCAATTCTTATCCACCCATTCCACCGGAAAATTTGAGAACAGTAAAGTCTTATGCTATGTGATGGAGACAGTGTGCTATTATGTGTGCCAAACGGCATGCTTGGAATCAGGAAGACTATATTTGACTCTCTTCTCAGACACTTATTGGCTGTGTGATCATGACAAAGTCACTTATCTCTCAGTGTCAGTTTTCTTATGTAGAAAAGAGGAGTAATGAATAATAGCATTTACCTCCTATGGTTGTGGTGAGAATCAACTGAGGTAATATATGTAAAGGAATTTTCAAACATTAAAATGCCATTTAAATGTGTGTTATTATTAACTAGCAATAAAAAGGTGGCATCATTTCTTTTAGTAGTCACTTAAAATCACTGTTTTTTGGTTTTTTGGTTGGGTTTTTTTAATCGCATTCTAGTCAATTTATGGAATTCTTATATATGGTTTGTTTAGGAGCACAGCCATAGTTGAATTGTGGTGCTGGACAAGACTTTTGAGTCTCCTGAACTCCCAAAGAGATCAAATCACTCAATACTTAAAGAAATTAATTCAGTGGGGCATTTCACCTTTTGGCTGACTACTGGCACCTTTTGGAGTGTGCTCTGTTGGATTGATTCATTTTACCAGTTTTGTTTTATTTGTCTTTCCACTTAATTACTGTTATCATTTCTTGTGGTGAGAAAATTTGAGAAAAATCATACAGTTTCACTTAAACCTAGTCAGAAGAGGAGTGTTGGTTTCCTTTCAGTAAATCATGTTAGCTGAATTCATAGAAGCTGCTATTACTTGAAGAATTTTAGCTTCTATATTATACTTTTAAAATATTTTTCTGCCTTTGTTTCACAGTTAGTCAAGCATTCGATATCTCTTTATTTCTTGATGTTTTTCTTTTATCCACTGAAGTTATTAATAGTATGTGCCATACTTTTTAATGTTGCTAGTTATATGTAAAACATTACATTAGGATTTGCTGATTTGGGTATCATTTTGTATTTGTATACTCATTATAAGGAATTCAGGGTCTGACTTATCAAATGCGTAACTACTTTTCATAGATATCTAATTACAGGCAATGTATATTCCATATAAGGTTATTTAAACCAATGTAGTTTTTCAATAATAACTTCAATTATAAACATCTCTATAAAGTTCAAACACCATGGTAACTTAATTTGAACAAGTGACCATTTTGTTGTTGTTCATTTGCTCAGTCATGTCCAATTCTTTGTGACCCTATGGAACATAGCACACCAGGCCCTTCTGTGCTCCACTGTTTTCCAAAGTCTGTCCAAGCTCATGTTTATTGCTTCCATGACAGTGTCTATCTCATCCTCTGCTATCTACTTCTTTTTTTGGCCTTCAATCTTTTCCAACTTAAGCATCTTTTCTAACAAGTCCTCTCTTTTCATTATGTGGTCAAGGTATTTAAGCTTCAGTATTTTTCTTTCCAGTGAGTAGTCTGAATTAATTTCTTTAAGTATTTAGTGATTTGATCTCTTTGGGAGTTCAGGAGACTCAAAAGTCTTGTCCAGCACCACAATTCAAAAGTATTGATTTTGCAGTGCTCAGCTTTCTTTATACTCTTTATACTACTTTATACTTTATACTTTCTTTATACTCTTTCTTTATATCTTACAACTATACATTACTACTGGAAAAACAATAACTTTGATTAATACAGACCTTTGTTGGCAAGGTGATGATGTCTCATGATCTAAATTTTTTTTAAGTTAAGCTTTAAACCAGCTTTTACACTTTCTTCCTTCATCCTTATCAACAGGCTTCTTAATTCTTCACTTTCTGCCTTCAGAGTGGTATTATTTGCATATCTAAGATTATTGATATTTCTTTCAGCTTAATTCTGGTTCTTGTTTCACCTAGCCTGGCATTTTTCATGATGTCCTCTGCATGTAAGTTAAGTAAATAAAGTGACTCCTTCTCCAGTCTTAAACCAATCAGTTATTCCATGTTCGATTCTAACTTTTGCTTCCTGACCTGCATACAGGTTCCTTAGGAGACAGTTAAGATGATCTGGTAATCTCATCTCTTTGAGGACTTGGCACATTCTGTTGTGATCCACAGAGTCAAAGGCTTTAGTATAGCCAATGAAACAAAAATAGATGTTTTTCTGGAACTCTCCCTTGCTTTCTCCATAATCCCTTAGATGTTGGCAGTTTGGTCTCTAGTTCCTCTTCCTCTTCAAAAACTCGCCTACACTTCTGGTAATTCTGTGCTCACATATTGCTGAAGTCTTGCTTGCAGAATCTTAAGTGTATCCTTGCTGGAGTGTGAAATGAGTGCAGTTTATTCAGTAATTTGAACATTCTTTGACATTACCCTTCTTTAGGATAGGGATGAAAATTTGATCTTTTCTAATCTGAAGGCCACTATTGTGCTTTCCATATTTGCTGGCATATTGAGTATAGCACTTTAACAGCATCATGTTTTAGGATTTTAAGTAGTTCAACTGGAATTCCATCACCTTCACTGGCCTTATTATTAGCAATGCTTCCTAAGATCCACTTGACTTCATTTTCCAGAGGTATGGCTTTAGATCAGTGACCTCGCCATTGTGGTTACTGATGTGAAGATTTTTCTTGTGTAGTTCTTCTGTGTATTTTTTCCACTTCTTAGTCTCTTCTAACTTGTATTAAGTCCCTACCATCTTTGTCTTTTATTATGCCAATGTTTGCATGAAACATTCCCGCTATAGCTATAATTTTCTTGAAGAGATCTCTGTCTTTCCCATCTTGTTGTTTTCTTCTATTTTTTGCATTGCTTGTTAAAAAAAAAAACCCTCCTTATCTTTCCTTGCTATTTTCTGGAATTCTGCATTGAGTATATCTTTTCCTTTTGCTTTCCTTCTAAAAGTAAAGTCTTATCAGAAAGCCATTTTGCTTTCTTGCTCTTCTTTTTCTTTGGGATTTTTTTTGTTGCTGTCCTGTGTACATTATTGTGAACCTTTGTCCATAATTCTTCAGATTTAATCTTTAATCTTTCTACTAGATTTAATCACTTAAATCTATTCACCCCTTTCACTTCATATTCATAAGGGTTGTTATTTAGATTATACCTATATGGTTTGATGGTTGTCCCTACTTCAATTTAAGTCAGTATTTTGCAATATGAAGCTTATGATCTGAGCCCCAGTTAGCTCCATGTCTTGTTTTAAGTGTATATATAGAGCTCATCCACCTTTGGCTGCAAAGTATGCAGTTAATCTGATTTTGATATTGAGCAACTGGAGAACGTCCATGTGTAGAGTTATCTTTTGGATTGTTGAAAAAGAGATCAGTGATTTGTGTGTGATCAGTGAGTTATCTTGATGAAGCACTGATAGTTTCTGCTCTGCTTCATTTTTATGCTCCAACACCAAACTTTCCTGTTATTTACGTTATCTTTTCATTTTCTACTTTCGGATTCCAGTCCTGTATGATGAATTGTGACTTTTTTTGGTGTTATTTCTAGAAGATATTGTAGGTCTTCATGGAGCTGAGCAACTTTGACCTCCTCAGCATCAGTGGTTGGAGCATAGACTTATATTACTGTGATATTGAATGGCTTGCCTTGGATTTGAACAGATATCATTTTGTCATTTTTGAGATATTGCAGTATTCTTTGTCTCACCCTTTTATTGATTATGATATGAAGACTACTCCCTTTATAAGGGATTCTTGCTCATAGTACTGTATGTAATGATTCCCTGAATTAAATTCACCCATTCCTGTTCATTCCACCCAAAAATGTCAGTGTTTAATCTTTCCATTTCCTCTTTGACCACATCCAACTCACTTGATTCATAGATCTTACATTGTTGGTTCCTATAAATATTGATCTTTATGACATCAGACTTTCGTTTTGTCACCAGACTCATCTGTAGCTGATCTTCCTTTTGGTTTTGGTCCAGCTGCTTCATTCTTTCTAGATCTACTTGTGGTTGTTCTCCGTTCTTCCCCAGTAATGTGTTGGATACCTTATGACCCAAGGGGCCCATCTTCTGATGTCCTATCTTTTATTATTTTAATACTGTTCATTGGTTTTTCTTGGCATAGAAAACTGGAGTAGTTGGTGATTTCTTTCTTCATTGGATCACCTTTTGTCAGAACTCTGCATTATGACCTGTCTGATTTGGGTAACCCTTGATGGCATAGCTTATAGTTTCATTGAGCTACCCTCCTCCATGACAAGGTAGTGATCCACGAGGGGTGACCATTTGTAGCAATTGTAATATTGTTTCTCCTTTTACATAACGTCCTCTTTTTATAAAAATCAATGAATATGATAGGGTATTCTTATAATCATCACATCTGTTTAAGGCTTCTTTCTTAGTTTATCCCTGTATCCCTGGTTATTCAGCCCATCACTGATCTATCCTTCCCCTGGTCCCCGTTTTCCCATTTGCCTCAACAATCTCCTCCCTGGGTCAATGCTTTCTCACTTCCTCAGGTGCCAGTTTCCTTCAGAAGTTTCAACTTTTCCCCCTTCCAATGTAGGACCTATAGACTTTTCAAGCACCAAATTTCCTAGGCCACTGCCGATGTAAGGTCCCCATCTCCCTTCATATACCATCTCTCCACCCATTGGAGTATTCAGTGGAGCTTTTTCCCACCACCAAAGTTTTATTGCCTTTTCAGTCCTTTCCTCTTCCTCCTCATCCACTTCCCTGTAGGCTTTTCTCTTTTTTGAGGCAACAGAGGTCAACTTCCCATTACCAGCCCTTGATATGATCCTGGTTATCACATACTACCTTCTGTCCTCTGCTTCCCTTCCTCCCCATCTTCATGTACCCTACCATGTTGTAATGTAGTCCCACAAAGAGCCCAAAATATTGATTCACCTATAGGCAGGGTGTCTCCAGCTTCTGTCTATAATGCCACCTGACCACTTCACTGTTTCTGCTACCAGATTTTTACCTTTATCTCTGTCTCCTTATGTACTTTTAGAATTCTCTTACTAGTCTCTCTGTTGTTACTCTGTTGCTCTCTTTGTTTTTTGCAATTATTCATTCCTCCTATATTTTTATTGTTTGAGGTGTTTAAGAAGGTAATCATTTCTTCAGTTCTGGTTTTCTTTCTAAAAAATGTTCAAATGCTTCTTTCTTATCCATCTCTTTTCATGAATCATTTAGCTCAGATTTACACAGTAGGTCACCCTGGGCTACATCCTGAACTCCGTTGTGCATTTTTCCATTCCTTCACATGTTTGCTAGTAGGTACAGAATAGTCGTACATTATTTGAATTTTTTTTCTTTTGTATTTGAAGGTATTTCTCCTGACTGCTTGTAGAACTTGTTTCTGAGTTGCTTTAAGATTGAACACTGT
This sequence comes from Pseudochirops corinnae, assembly GCA_028646515.1. Classification (NCBI taxonomy): domain Eukaryota; kingdom Metazoa; phylum Chordata; class Mammalia; order Diprotodontia; family Pseudocheiridae; genus Pseudochirops; species Pseudochirops corinnae. Next base: position 156,690,049 of record CM053592.1, read on the forward strand.
ATATCTTGAAGTTTGCAGGCTTGAGTTTTTTCCGAAGGTAATCTGTGTATTTGTATTCTTAATTTATTGTTTTTTCTTTTGTTTCTTTGTTAAGGCTTGCTATTGCAGATTTCATTTTTTTCTATTCTGTCCATTATTTTTGCTATATAGGCCTTAAATTCTGCTCTCATAATTCTCATTTCTCTTTTGAACCACTAAAGAACAAAATGTTCTCCCCTTATTACATAAGGTCCTTTGTCTTATCAAGTGTTGGATCATTTTCCTTTGTTTTGCAGTTTTTATTCATAGATTTCTGAACTTGCTTACTAGATCTTGAGGCTATATTTCCTTCTATTATTATTTTTCTTGTTGATTTATTTGCTTATGTTTTAAGTCTTTCGAGCTTTCTTTTTCCTGAAATCTTTGGTAATTTTAGTTTTTCCTTCCCTTATTTTCTTGTATCACTCTGATTCTAGTTTCCTTGGCAACTGGATCTCAAAAGTGTCTCAGCTTCTTCCCATGCAATTCACAGCTTACCAGCCTTGTTCTCTTCCCCAAGTCACTTTTGAGTAGTCAAAACTGACCCCAGCTGAATGCTGGGCTCTTTCCCTCAGCCTTTGTGGAGTGCTGCACACTCCCTTTTCCCTATTCTCCCCTGGCACCTCCCTTTCCCCCTCCACTGTCCTATATTCCTATCTCCACAATGGCCTGCCCCAGTGTTCTGTCCTGCTCCCTCTCTTCCTTAGTTCTTTGTCCTGGCCCTGGCTATTCAGAACTTTGCAGCATTGCGGCTATAGGGTTGTGACCCCTGAAAGGTTTTTGCTCCTGAAGGTCTGAAGCTACACTGGCTGTCTCTTGAGGCCAGAACAAATTTCTACATTCTGGAGCTGGGGTCTCCACAGGGCTGGAAAGAAGGAGGGGAGACTGGGAAGTGAGAGTGGATTTTGTAGTACTGTGGTGTGTCTTTGAGTCTTCTAGGGCAGTCTTGATTCTGGTAACATGGGAGTTTGGGGAGATGTACTGAGTGAGCTCAGGATTAGTGAGCAACAGTTCATAGGTTTTTGAATGTTTCTGTTTTTTTAAAACTTCTTTTGGATTCTGATTGTCCTAGACCATGGAGACAGCTGAAGTTGCTTAATCTTTTGTGCATAATTTCTGTTTTGGAGAGGTTTGAGAGGTTGTGGGGAACAGAGAAAATATCTAATCCTCCATATTGTTGCTCATATGACCTGGAAGTTCTCTTATAATGGACTTGTACATAAAACTTGTACATATAGAAAGTGTCTTTAAAAAGTCAGTATAGTTTTAAGCTATTAAAACTGTTAAAACAGCTTAAAACTTCATTAAAACTTTTTGAGACACCCAGAATAAACATATACAGAATAAATATAAGATGGATAATAGAGTAGGCATACCAGTAGAGGAATCAGGAAATGCTTTACATATAAGGTAGTGTTAGAACATCATCTTTGAGGTGAAGGTGAGGAAAGAGTACATTCCAGGTATGAGGAATGACTAGGACAAGATATGGAGAAGGGGATGGAGTGCTATGTGGGGAACAGAGAGGATTTCGAAGGGATCATGGAGTAAATGATAAGAATAATCCAGGATTGGAGGTTGACAAGTGGTACTAGACCAGGGAACAATAATTGACATATAAAAATAGTATATAGTTGAACTGGTCAAGAGGCAATGTAGTCAGTGTAGGGGTGTTAATATATAGGCATTGCATAAATTAATTATATAAGTGTAAAATATGTACAGCATAAATATAAAGTTAATAACTATAAATATATGCAATGTAGTTAAATACAAGCTGATTATAGAGGAAAGGCTCCTACAGTTGCACTACTCCTCAGAAAAGGCTTCTTGAAATTGGAACACCAATGCATTGTTGGTGTAGTTGTGAAGGCATCTAACCTTCTGGAGAGCAATTTGGAACTATGCTCAAAAGGCTATTAAATTGTGCATACCCTTTGACCCAGCAATACCACTTCTAGGTTTGTATCTCAAAGAAATAATAAAAATGGGAAAAGGACTCCCATGTACAAAAATATTTATATCAGCTCTTTTTGTGGTGGGCAAGAATTGGAAATTGAGGGGTGCCTATCAATTGGGCAGTGACTAGGCAAGTTGTGGTATATGAATGTAATGGAATACTATTGTTCCATAAGAAACGATGAACGGGTAGACTTCAGAAAAACCTGGAAAGATCTATATGAACTCATGCTGAGTCAAGTGAGCAGAACCAGGAGAACATTGTACACTGTAACAGCAGCATTGTGCAATGACCAGCTTTGATAGAATAAGCTCTTCTCAGCAATGCAAGGATATAAGACAACTCCAAAAAACTAGTGATGGAAAATGCTGTCTACATCCAGAGATGGAATTATGGAGTCTGAATGCAGATTAAAGCATGCTATTTGCACTCCTTTTCTTTTTGTTTCTTCTTTCTAATGGTTTCTCCCATTGGTTCTAATTCTTCTTTACAACTTGACTAAGGTGAAAATATGTTTAATATGAATGTATATGTAGAGTCTACGTCAGATTGCACACCATCTTGGGAAGAAAGGATGGAAGGGAAGGGAGAATGTTTAAAACTCAAAATTTTATGGAAGTGAATGTTGAAAACTAAAAATAAATTTTAAAAAAGAATTCACCTAAGAAAAAGAAAAAAAGAAAAGGCTTCCCGTAGAAGGTAGTGCCTGAGCTCTGTTTTTGGGCTGAGAAGTTAAACTGCTCAGAGCCAAATGTAGGAAAGTGGGAAGACAGGCTTGGCTAGACAAAAAGCTATAGGTCTAGGGCCTACTTAATTAAGAGTTTCAAAGGTAATGGCTGAATTTTGTTCTTAATCAAGGTCAATGGAGTTCAATTCTAGCAATTGTGGGATGTTAACTCACTTCTCTGTAGGACTTTAGTGATATGATTTTTTGTGACAGTAGCATATATAACCATGAATGACTATTAGAAAATAAAAAGAAATAGTTATTAATGGTAAGAGTGGTATCTTTTTCCATTGTTTGGCTGGCTGTAATACTGCTGGTATTGTAGTAGATAGAGCACTGAATTGGGACTCAGAAAGACTTGAATTAAAATCCTGCCCCAGATACTTTCTGGCTGTGTGGCTCTGGGCAAGTCACTGCCTCTCAGCCTGAGTTTCCTCATCTGCAAAATGGGGCTAATAATAAACCTACTACCTAGAGTTGTTGTGAAGATATAATGAGATATTATTTGTAAAGCATTGTGCAAACTTTAAAGCATTATAGAACTGCTAGTTGTTGTTATTGTGGTTGTCATTCCTTTTTTACTTTAAGGAGGCTGTACAGTTGTCTCTTCTGCATCTTGGAGTTTAGGGACAAGGCCCTCTTATGATCTGGAAAATTTGTGTAAAATATTTTTGTACCAGGTCTGAATTTTTCCTTTTTCTTTTCTGGGGTTTTTTATAGTATCTTCTTATAAAATTTGGGTTGACGTTATACAACACTATCCATATATTTTATGCGTTTCTAAGTTAATAAACTTTTTCTGTGTCATTTGCTGGCCTTCATGTGTCTTCTGCAGCTTCTGCAAAACTCCCAAAAAATTCCTATTTAATTTCTTATGCCCACCAGTGATATATAGAAACCAGGATTGGGAAAGTCATGATGCGGAGGGGGTAACTGCATTTCTTGGGATTTGCTTAGTCTAGAAAGTTGTCTCATATCATTGGCATGGCTTTCTGGTCCCCTGAAGCATAAGAACTCAGCCTATGGGAAATTGGTGCTCCTCAGGTTTGGAGTAGGAGAGGATATCCATGGCTGCCTCAATTGATGTTGTATTCTTACTGATCCTTTTTATAGTTGAATAAACTTTTCTTTGGTTAAATAATATTTTGTGGTCCATGAGTGTTTCATTTCTTTTCAGTTTCTGAGCCTGGACTAGCCTGAAGGAGTTCTGGTGTACAACAGGAGGCATAGACCACATACACATGCAATCACAAAAATTGTTGTGAACACTGAAACTTATTACTCATATCCACTGAGGTTAATTTCTTCTTTGATTCATTAAACACTTATTAAATTCCTACTAAGTCATTGTGCTACATGAGAGGAACAAAGGAATGTTCTATTTTGTGTGTGCTTGTTGTCCATCTGTAGGCACAGATTTAAGTCACGTCAGCAAGCATTTATTCAGTACTTTACCATGAGCCAGACACTGTGCAAAAAGATAATTCCTGCCCTAAAAGAGCTTACATTCTAATAGGAAAAGGCAACACATAGAACTGAAAAAGGGATAAAGGAGGCACCTGAATGAAGAAGAGTATAATGGCCAAGTCTAGAGAATGAATGTGGCTGGTCTGGGCCCTTCTTCAAAATGGAGTTTCCAGGCATAACTTACCAAAGGGAGAATGTAGCTGAGACCCTTAGATTTTAGGAGAGTAGATTTCAGAGGGTTCAGGGAGAGTTTATGTAGAATTTCTTGGAATAAAATTATTAGTTAAAAGTCATCCCAGGAGATTGTTATTCTGTTCATCAAAAGAAAGGAATAGTGTCTTCTGAAGACCTCTCAAATGTACTTTGGATTACAAATTGGTTGGGTTTCTTTTAAACTTGTAAACATGTGAGCCATAAGTTTTTACTGGGTTATGAAAATCTTAACCCTTATCTGGTGCATTTAATCAGCCAATAAACATTTATTAAACACCTATCATGTGCTAGGTGTTGTGCTAAGCTCTAGGGATGCAAAAAGAGACAAAAGACAGTACAGCATGACTTGATGTACTTGAAAGAAATCAGTAGCAGTGCTATGGACCATATATACATACATATATACATACATATGTATATATATTTATATGTATATATGTATATATATAATTTAAATTCTTATTTTCTTTCACTCTTATTTCTCTTTAATTCTGTCATTAATTTTATCTCCTGAATTAATGAACAGATATTACTGAACTACTTAAACTACTTAAAAACTTTTACAGAGTTCCACATATAACTTATTTTCTTATTTTAATGGACAAATCACATTTCCTTGATTTTCTCTGCAATTTTAAAGTAAATTACTCTGCATTTCTCTCCCAGGTTCTTTACTAAATATGATCATGAAAAAAATTTTCACATCCTCCAAGCAAACCTTTTGAAAAGTTGGAGATTATTCTGGAAAATGGGAGAGCCCTTACTCCTACAGCAATTTTTAAACAAAAATTCATTTCCATAGAAATGAATGAACTTCTTTCATTGTTTTGCTAAATGGATGAAATATGAAAGCCTTTTATAAAATGATTTCCTATAATTTGTCTTAGTGAACAAATAGTTTTTATAAAGTTGACTTCTGTTGTCTGTATTTTGTAAAGTTCTAATTGGCCAGTAAATCGTCTGAACCTTATGATACCTATCTTCTTGAAGAAAAAAGGGAAACAAAATGTTTTAAATTCTCTTTTGCTAAACATGTTTTATCCATATAATATATTGGGCAGGAATATTATATATTAGTAGGAAATCTTTTTATGGGCAGGTAGGAAATCTTTTTATGGGCAGGTAGGTGGTACCGTGGGTAGATGTATCAGCAAGCACCCTAGCATACCCAGGGTGGCTGCTAGCACTGGTTCTTAGATCTGCTTTTCTAAAGGAAAGCAACTCAAAATGGGTTAACAGTCTCACTTTAATCAGTCAAACAAATATCATTTACCTAGT
>CM053592.1:156696211-156737264 GCA_028646515.1 Pseudochirops corinnae
TAAATAAAAAAAAAAAAGGAATAGCAAGTTGTACATAATAAAAAAAAAAAAAGAAAAAGAAAATGTCTTCCCTACTTCTAAATCCAGCTAAGTTCATTAGAGATTTGAAAAAATTCTTATATTTAAACTAAGAACCAAAGAGATAAGTGTTAAATTACAGTTTTCAAAAGAAATGTAAACTATCAACAATCATATGAAAAATGGTCCAAATCACTAATTAAAGATGATTTTCCAATTAAAATATTTCTGAGGTTTTACCTCATATGAATCAAGTTAGCAAAGGGGTTTGTAAACAATGGAATTATCCAGTGATGGAGAAACACAAATGCTCTACGATTATCAAGTGATTTAATTTAATCATTCTGGAAAACAATTTGGAATTTACAAGAAAAGAAAATGAAATCTTCATACCCTTGGGTCCAGAGATCCCACTACTAGGTATATATCTCATGGAAGTCAGATATAGAAAGAAGGCCTCATATACACTAAAACACTTCTAGCAGCACATTTTGCTGGTCACAAAAAATGGGAATCAAAGGATCTCTCAACTGATGAATGGCTAAACAAATTGTGATATATGCATGTGTAATATTGCTGTGCTAGAAGAAACAGTGAGCAGGAAAACTTTAGAGAAGCACATGAAAACTTGTATGAACTGATGAAAAATGAAAGCAAAATAAAGAGCTGAATACATACACTGTCTACCAAGAATGTGAATGAAATCGGTTACAACTCTTCTACACAACCAGACTAACGTCCAATGTGAGTGTATTTGCAGATCCTATACTTGACCGCATGCTGCCATGGGGGGAAAAGGAGGGAAAGGGGAGAAAATCTGAAACTCAAGGGATTGTGGAACTGAATCTCGTAAACGAAAAGTAAACAAACAAATCAATAAAAAAAAAATTTAAAACAAGAATGTGAATGAAAACAACAATAAAAGAAATCAGAATTTAAACTGAATGAAATGACCAGTCTTGGCACTAGAGGATCACACAGGAAACATACTTCCTGCTACTGAATAGAAAGGGACTGGACTACATTTAGAAAATATTGCATATGCTTTCAGAAATGGTTAATGTAATGTTTTGGATTACACAAATTATTTTAATTAAATTAATATAATTTAAAAAACAGATTCTGTATAGGGAAAACATTTTGGAAGTGACAATGGTATAAACAAAAAGTCATGTATATGTGTATGTGTGTATATATGTGTGCACATGTATACATGTATAAGTACATGTGTGTACAAATATACGTGTATGTGAGAGAGAAAGAGTGTGCATGAGCGCGCGAGCGCGTGCATATGTGTGTGTGTGTGTGTGTGTGTGTGTGTGTGTGTGTGTGTGTGTGTGTGTGTGTGTAGAGATATACTGGTTGCCTTCCTCTAGAATAGGTGTTCTCTAGTTTATTAACGCTCTTCCTAAAATGTGATGTTGGTATCAAATTTCTAGATAAGGGCAGAGAAGAGTAACTACCATCTACTTACAGGAATCTAGGTCATGGCAGACAGCTCTGGACTGTCAGGAAAATCTGAGTTCAAATTCTGCCTCAAACATTTACTAGTTATGAATCCTGAGCAAGTCACTATAGAAGAATATTCTGTACTCTTTGTTTTAGGAACAAGCCTTCTAGAAACAAATTTTATTAATTTTGATTATTCTAATCTAAGCATTTCTGCTTAGAAAAAAAAATTAAAGGGATAAAGACATCTTCTACCTGAAAATCTTTCTTGGAAAAGTCATTTCCAAAGTTATAGTTTATAGTATTTCTGAACAAAGAACATTTCACAATATGCTATGACATAGTAACAGAACTCAGGCTACGACAGAAATTCAGTTAACAGTTTGTTTGATTAAAAGAACAATACTCACAACTTTTAGCAAAACTATGGGGACTCAAAACCATTCAATCATGCTTTGAACACTCCCTTTTAGGATTCTCCTTTCCAGATGTTTCCAAGAACTGAAGTAATCAGAGAGACTACTAGTTTCTTCAGATAATTATCCTAATCTATTAAATGGGAGTTAGTCACCCTTGTCCATTATCACCCTGCTCACTTGTGAGGGGAATCTTTCCTGGGCTAATCAATTCAATTAAACATTTATTCATTTATTAGGCCTACTATTTGCACTCAGATTTCATTAGATCTCTCTAAAGGTAGAGAGCATTTTTCGTTCCATGGGTCCTTTGGAATTGTCTTGGTTCATTGTATTGATCAGAGCAGCTAAGTCTTTCACAACTGATCATCATTACAATGTTGTTACTTTGTACAATGTGTTCCTGGTTCTGCTCACTTTACTTTGCATCAATTCACATACATTTTCCCAGGTTTTTCTGAACACATGCCACTCATCATTTCTTATAGCACAATAGTATTCCATTACAATCACATATAATTTGTTCAGCCATTCCCTAACTGATGGGCATCCCCTAAATGTCTAAATTCTTTGCTACCACAAAGAAAATGCTATAAATATTTTTGTATATATAGGTCCTTTTCCCTTTTCTTCAACCTCCTTGGGATATAGACCTAGTAGGGGTATTTCTGGGTCAAAGGGTATGCATAGTTTGATACCCTCTTGAACATAGTTCTAAATAGTTCTTTAGAATGGTTGAACCAGTCTACAACTCTACCAACAGAGCATTTGTTGTTGTTGTAGTTCAGTCATTCTCAATCATGTCTGCCTCTTTGTGAGCCCATTTGGGGTTTTCTTGGCAAAGATATTGAAGTAGTTTGCTATTTCCTTCTCCAGTTTATTTCGCAGATGAGGAAACTGAGGTAAACGGGCTTAAGTGACTTGCCCAAGATCATACAGCTAGTAAGTGTCTGAGGCCAGATTTGAACCCAGGAAGATGAGTTTTCCTGACTCCATGCTGGCACTCTATGCACTATGGCATCACCTATCTGCCCAAAATTCAAACTACCTGACTTTTATTTAGTTGCCCAAGGAGTCCAATCTTCCCCTTCTCCAAACCTTCTCTTAACTTTGCCAAGTGTGTTTGCTCCTTAATGTTGTTGTTGTTGAGTCATTTCAGTCATGTCTAATACTTTGTGATCCCATTTGGGGTTTTCTTGGTAAAACACTGAAGTGGTTTGCTATTTCCTTCTCTAGCTCATTTTGCAGATGAGGAAACTGAGGCAAACAGGGTTAAGTAACTTGTCCAGGGTCACACAGCTAGTAAGCATCTGAGGCTAGATTTGAACTCAGGAAGATGAGTCTTCTTCACTCCAGGCCTAGTACTCTATCAAGTAAGCCACCTAGCTGCCAGAACAGTCTATTAGTGTCCCTATGTGTTCATATCCCCTCCAGTATTTATCATATTAGTCAATCTGGTAGATGTGAGGTGGTACCTCAGAATTGTGTTAATTTGCATTTCCCTAATCAGTAGTGATTTAGAGCTTTTTTTCATGTGACTGTTGATAGCTTCAATCTCTTCTTCTGAAAACTGCTTGTTCACATCCTTCGACCACTTACCAATTGGGTAAGGAAACCTCTCTCTCCTAGCTCATCTGAAGTATGGTATTCAGTTCTGCGCACTATAGTTTAAGACACTGATAAGCTGGAAAGTGTTCAAGGGAAGGCAACTAGGATGGTGAAGAGCATTGAATCCTATGAGGTTAAACTGAAGGAACTGGGCGTGTTCAGCTTGGAGAAGAGAATATTGAGAGGAGTGTGGTGTGGGAGAAAAGACACAATAGCTGTGTTCAAGCATTTGCTGGCTATCATGTAGAAGAGGGATTATTAGACTTGTTCTCTTAAGGCCTAGGAAGAATGTGTAGTTGTCACAGACAAGTCAATTTAAGATTAACGTTGGGGAAAAACTTCCTAAGAATTAAAGCTGTCCAAAAGTAGATTGGTCTGCTTCAAGGACTGGAAGCTTCCCCTTCCTGAGGGTCTTCAGAGTCTGTATGACCAATAATAGAGTATGTTATACTGGGGATTCCTTTTACATATGAATTGAACCAGATTGCAGCTGAGGTCCCTTCCAGCTCTCAAATAATGTGAAATAATGGTCACTTAGACATAAAATTTGCTACTAAATTTTTTATACTTGATATTTTGTTGATAGTTATTAGAACATTTCACAGGATTATAGGATCTCAGAGTTGAAAGAAACCTCAAAGCTCAATCAGCACTCATTTGTAAAGGTAAAACTCACAGGCCATTTGAGATTAAAAAAGGAACGTCAAAGCATATTACAGATACTATGTGATAGGATACTGCCTAGCTTAACACTGTTTCCCTATGTTTGGGCATTGGTATTCCTTCCCTTCCCTTCACCATCATACATAAATTAAATTCTTATGCCTTTGTTTCCACTTTATGTGGTATTATTACAAAGGCATTAAGAATTTAGTTGTGTTAACTAAGCAGTGAGATAGTGACATATTTGGACAGCTGGCCTCAGTCAGGAACTCTTGAGTTCAAGACTTGCCTCTGACATAAGTTGGCCATACCCATCTGAACAAGTCTATTTAACTCACAGTGCCCTGGGCAACTCTGTAAAGACTCTAAGTTGTATAAGATGTATTGAACTACATGGCTGGTAGAAGTTCCTTACCTACACCAATGAAATCACAGATCTCATCCAAAACATAATAATATTTAAGTAGTACCTGAAGCAATGGTCTAGCAGTGTTGCAACAAAAGTGGATACTACCTCTCTCATGGCATGCTCTTCAGGAGTGTAGTAGAGCAGAAAGAACACTGCATTTTACAATTAAAAAAACTGATTCAAATCCTAGTTTTAATTTGGGCTGGAAGTTTCACTGAGGTTTAACCATCAAATTGCTTGGTGAAATGGTGCCTTTTAAATTTCTATGTGCTACAGAAATAACAGATCAATTCAGAACAAGAATTGTGAAGTACACTTTAAAGACAGTACTAAGGTCCTAAACTCTTGGTGACTAACCAATATCTATAAAATACCTACTCCTTTCTGACTATGGAGAAAGACGCCCAATAACAAAAAGATATTACTAAAACTACATTTGGGTAAATCAAGTTTACTAACTGAATTAATGAGATACCAAGAAACAACTGAAGTATCTTTTAAGTCAATCCAAATTAAAAGGCAATATAATGAACATTCTTATCTTGCCATATTAATGTCAGTTTATTGCCTGCATACAAAAAAAGAAAGAGAACTCAGGCCCAGCAGTGAAAAATATTTGAGACTCTGTAACTCAATTATATATCAGTCAGTATGTTCTTGAAGTGTGGCTCTGACCATCTTTGCCTTCTAAAGATGACTAATAGTCGTTATAAAATTTAGTGATTTCATTTTTTTTTCAACTTGAGTAAAAGAATTAAAAATGTCACTGAAATTACATTTCTTCATAATGGCATTTGGCTTTCTACCATTTATCCTTTAAAATAATTATTTCCAGAGACCAAATATTTTCAATAATGAAATAGCATTCTTAATAAAGGAAAAACTGCCCCCCAAAGTCTTTAAAAACCAAATCTGGCAGGGAGTTGAGAAAAAGGAGAAAGTGATAAATGAAATTAAGTCAAACAAACATGTCAATCTTAGAAACAAAATATTTTATTAGTTTCTGCACAAAATCAGATTTGATGAAAATACAAAAGAAGCCTCTTGTTTTTTTAGAAAAATGCTACAGACAGTACATTTGTCAATGTTTTATAACTCACTCAAAAAGTATAGTGTACATAATTTTTTAAAAGTAAAAGTAATAAACAATAAATGAATGAAGACCTTAATTCTCTGAGCAACACTTAACCTTGTTCTAACCTATCTGAGGTTATAGAAATTAACCAGAACTTTTATACCAGTAGCCTGTAAATTTAATTTGTTATTTCATGTTGGCTAAGACAAAAAAAACCAACAAACAAACAAAAACAAAAAACAGGCAACAATTAGAAAGGACAGTCTCACTTCAAGGACCTGTGATTTCATCAGTATGAAGGCTCTCTCTCCTTCTATAACATTTCTTAGCCTCTAAGAAGTGGCATCACCCTGTGGCCAACCTGGAGAAGAGTCCATCTGTACCTATACAGACAAGTCTTTGGATGACAGGGATATGCTAAGTATGTCACTGGGTTCATACTTGAAAAACTAAATGGTCCTTGTTCTTGTCAAGGAACTTATATGTTATCTGGAGAAACAACAAGTGCATGTGAGATAAAAACAAAATATATGCAAACTAATTACATTACAATTTTGGGAGAGCAAGGCAAGAGAAATTGTGAGGATCAGGAAAGGCCACATGTAGAAGATAAATCTTGCTTTTAAGGAAGCTAGGAATTCTAAAAGGCAGAGTTCAGAAAGGAGGGTATTCTAGGCAACGGGGACAGCCTATGCAAAGACTTGGGGTATGAAACACTGCGTATATGGGATAAACAGCAAGAAAACCAATTTGGTTAGATTGAAATTTATATGAAGGAGAGGCAAGTCTAATAAGCTTAGAGAAGTAGGATGGAAGCAGATTGTGAGGAACATTATATGCTAAACAAAGGATTTTGTATATGACCTTACAGGCAGTAGGGTGCCACATGAGCTTACTGAGTAGGATAATAGTGTGATTAGGTCTGTGTTACAGAAATATCAATTTGGCAGCTATATGGAGGATGGACTAGAGAGAAGAGACTGCAGGCAGGAAGACCAATTAGGATACTATTTCACTAATTCCAGTGAGAGGTGATAAAGATTTCAGCAGATTTAGGTGACTGTGTGTTTCTTAATGATATTGATAAAATTACTATATTAAGGTAGTAGATGTGGAGTAAAGATGCTGTGTAGATAGAACTGATATGATCTGGCAAATGAATGGATATGGGGCACAAGGGCAAGGGAAGAGTTGAGGATAAATTCAAGGTTGTGAAAATGGGTGACTGGAAGTACAGTGGTGCCCCTGACAGAAATAAGGAAGTTAAGGAAAATAGGGGTTGGGCTAGGGGAGAGAAACTATTATGCACCCTGCTTTGATCACGTTGAATGTGAGATGCTTCTGGGACATTCTACTGGAATTGCCCAGTAAGTAGATGGTGATGCAGGGCTACAGCTCAGGAGGGAGTTCAGGATAAGGGAATCTCAGAACAGTACTGTGTGTAGAGAATGAAACTCAGTCAGGAAGACTTGAATTGAAATCTTAATTCTGACATTTTTAAATTGAGATTTCTCATGTGTAAAATTGAAGATAAGAAGACTTTGTGTTATCATATAAGATATCCATATGTTTATCCCATATGAAATGCTTTATAAATTAGCAAAAGTACTACAAAAGTGATAGCGAGGATAGGAATATCAATAATTGAGGAGGCCACAGGACTGAATGACTAAAACATACATTTACCCAAAATCTTAACTTTTACAAACCAATTCATTCTTTCAAACGAATCATTCTGTCATCTTTCTGAGGATCCTGCAACATGGGACTGGAATAGTTCCCCTCCTTTCAAGCCTCTCTTTATGCGCTGGCTTCCTCTTTGAAATGAAAGCTCCTTGGCACAGTTTTGCTTGCTTGAATCAGTATCTCCAGTATTTAGAACACTGTAAATGCTTAATTTAACATGCTGTAAAAGCTTAATAAATTATCTTTATTTAATAAATGATTTATATCTCTCTGTGTGCCTAGATATATCTAAGAGATTAACCAGAAAAGCTTAGTTATTTAGTTATCTTTTAAACTTCTCAAACTGAAAGTGTATTTCCTTTTATGTATAATAGAACTTGGAAAGCTTTGAGAGAAATCAACCATCCTTTTCTCTCCAGGGACTAGGATACTATGGTTTTCTACAGATCTAACAGCCGGGAGATGTTTCATGAAATTGAATCATAGATCACAGACTTGAGGCTGGAAAGGACTTCATAATTAATCTAATCCAGCTCCCTAATTTTATGGATGGTGAAATTAAGGCCCAGACAGATTAAGTGATTTGCTTAAAGTAATACAAGCAGTAAGTAGCAAAGCTTGGATTCAAATTCTGATTCTCTGGACAAATCCAAAACTTGATTTCTGGTCTTCAATTGTAATTTAATCTGCACGATAAAAAAATCTTTAGATAGATTTAGTTTTTTACATGTCTCATTACTGATTTAATACCTAAATACTTGCTGGCTATGATGATGATGAAGATATTAAAATTCAAAAGTAAGAGTGGCTAGGTGGCATAATAAATAGAGCACTGGCCCTGGAGTAAGGAGGACCTGAGTTCAAATTCAGCCTAAGACACTTAACACTTACTAGCCGCGTGACCTTGGGCAAGTCACTTAAGCCCAACAGCCCTGCCTTCTCCCCTCCAAAAAGAAAAAAAAAAAAGAAAAAATAGAATTCAAAAGCAAGGAATATATAAATAGCCATATTTTAGTAGTTTTTTAGGGTTCCAATAGGCTGGGCTACAAATCTTTTCTTTTTTTTTTAAAGCATAAAAAAGTATAAAGTGGTCCAATGGTTTCCATTTATCTATCTTTATACTAAAAACAGTCTATATTTATATGGCACTTTAAGGTTTGCAAAGCACTTTTATGTGTTATTTCATTTGATCTTCATATTAGCCCTGTGTAATATGTGTTACTATTAACTCCACTTTATAGATGAAGAAACTGAGGAAACAAGAGGCATAAAGTGAGTTATTCAGAGTAACAAAGTTAGTAAATTTCTGAGGCAAGAATTGTACTCAGGTCTTCATTACTCCAAATCTAGTGTTTAATCCTCTACAATTTATATAATTTAATCTCAAGTACCTAACATAAAATAGGCAAATAAAAGTAGTGTTTGACTATTAGTTATCGAATTATAAAATAAAAGGGCAATTAGGAATAAGGCTTAGTAAGTCAAATTTATACTGTTTAAAAAGCAGCTCCATCAACAACAGAAGAGGGTAATTTAATGACAAGATCTGGGTTTTCTCAGCAAACAAAAGCATGAATGACTTTCACAAGCAAACCTTTGCCTGCGGGTGAGCAGAGCCTCCCACCTTCAACTCCTGCTGTTCTTTCTGGAGCAGGTGGTTTCTGTTACACATTTCAACTAAACATGATTCATAAAATCTGCACATTCCAACACAAGCCTCTTCTGCTCTCATCAGCACTAGGCAGAAAAAAATTAACGGTCTGACCCACAAAGACAGGACAATCATTCACGAATTCACTGGGCAAATATTTATTGGGAACAAGGCACACCCATGGGTGCTAGAGACAATACAGAGACGTGTACCACAGCTCCTTCTTCAAATGTGGTTGAGGGATATAAATGTATGCCTTTTCCTCTAACTTCTTCAATTTATCCTTTAAAACCTTCCTTAACTATCTCCAGTCACTGAGTCAATCAACGTTTATTAATCTCCAACTACGTGCCAGACACTGTGGTAAATGCTGCAGATTTAAAAAAAAAAAAAAGACAAAAGACAATCCCTGCTATCAAGGAATTCATGGTCTAATGAGGAAGAAAATATGAAAATGACTGTATAAAACAGTTACATACAGGATAAATTGGACTTAATTAAGAGAGGGAAGGTACTAAAATTAAGAGGGATTGGGAAAGGTTTCCTATGGAATAGGGGACTTTAGCAGGCATTTGAAGAAAGCCAAGGAAGCTATGAGGTTGAGCTGAGGAGGTAGAGCATTCTAGACATGAGGGACAGCCAGTGAAAACAGCCCCAGTAGGGAGATGAGGATCTTATGAAAGGAAGAGCAAAGAGGCTAAGGTTACTTGCTTGAAGGATAAAGGGTTGAAGGCATAAGAAGACTGGAAGGGAGGTGAAGTGTGAGTGGGAATGAAGATTTTTGCATGCTAAAACAGAGGATTTTATATTTGATCCTAGAGGTGATAGATAGGGAATCACTGAAGATTATGGAATAGAGGAATAACAAAGTCAGACCTGCACTGTAGAAAGATCACTTTGATAGCTGAGTGGAGAATGGACTGGAGTGGGGAGAGACTTATGACAGGCAGAAGAAGCATGATATTATAATAGTCTAGGTGTGAAGTGATAAGGACCTGCACCAGGCTGGTAGCAGTGTCAGAAAAGAGAAGAGGTCACACGTAAGGGATGTTACAAAAGTAAAACTGACAGGCCTTGGCAGAAGATTGGCTATAGTGGGTGAGAGAGAGGAGTAGAGAATGTCACCTACATTAGGATCTAAGGTGACTGGGAGAAGGTGATGTCCTCAACAGTAACAGGGAAATATGGAAGTAAGGAGAGACTGGAGGGAGGAGGGGGGAAGGTAACAAGTTCAGTTTTGGACATGATGAGTTTAAGATGTCCAACACAGGAATTTAGAGATATAAGGCTAGAGGTAGGCAGAGAGGTTAGGGCAAGATAATTAAATTTTGAGAATCAACAAGATGATAACTGAATCTATGAAAACTGATGAGTTCACCAACTGAAATAAGATAGTGGGAGGAGAAAAGTCACAGGACAAAGTCTTGGGGGATACTCATGGTTAGTCATCATAATCTATCAGTGGTTCTCAACCTTCCTAATGCTGTGACCCTTTAATACAGTTCCTCATGTTGTGGTTACCCCCCAACCATAAAATTATTTTCATTGCTACTTCATAACTGTAATTTTGCTACTGTTATGAATCATAAAGTAAATATCTGATATTCAGGATGTATTTAAATTGAACATAACCCACAGGTTGAGAACCGCTGATCTAGATGAAGATCCAGGAAAAGAGACTAAGCTGGAAGGGTCAGATAGGTAGAAGGAGAACCACAGAAAGCAACGTTCCAAAAACCTAGAAAGAAGAGAGTGTCAAGGAGAAAAGGGTGATCAACAGTGTCAAAAGCTGCAAAGAAATCAAGAAGTATAAGGAATGAGAGAGGGCCATTAGAACTGTCAATTTAAAGACCATTAATAACTTTGGAGAGAGCAGTTTAAATGGAAATTGTGATTGATGAGGTCAGAAGCCAGACTGTAGAAAATTAGGAAGAGGCTGAAAGGAAAGTAAGTGGAGGCACCCATTATAGGAAATCTTTTCAAGGAGACTACCCACAAAAGGTCTAAGAAATATAGGATGAGAGGAGAGACTGAAGACAAGTGATACAGTGGGGACAGAAGAGGGGGAAATCTATCGAGAAGAGATAGAGCAAAACGGGATTTCTTGTACAGGTAGGGAGGGGTTGGTAAAAAGTAAGGTCAACTCTTCATGTGAGACAAGGGTGAAGGAGATAGTAGTTAAAGGAATATGAGTAATGGGAGATGAGGAATTGGGGAGAAGATGGAGTCCACAATGAATGGTAATAACTTTTTTCTGCAAAATGAGGTCAGGTTCTCAGCTGAGAGGACTGGGGAGCCTTAGGAGGTCTGAGAAGGGACAAAATTGTTTGGGAGAGCCACTATGTAGAGTGGGACAGTGAGTTGATAAGTAAAGTGAAGAAAGACTGTCTAACAGCAATGAGGACCCAGTTGAAATTATGAATATATAATTGAAATATATATGAAATACAAATTTGCAGTGAATCCATTTGGCATGGTTTTGTGATTTTTTTCTCTACCTTTGTTAAGTAGCACTTGCATAGGAGCAAAGGCAGCAGATGGTGGGGGTGATCCAAGGCAGAGGCTACCAAGGCAAGACTGGCAATACGAGAAGGTTGCAAGGGCCTCAAGAGAAGAAAATAGTGTAGAGTTGAACTGGTACACCAAGGGATCAAGATGGGGAAGGGAGACGAGCATAGCTAATGCAGGGGCAATGGCTTGGGTATGCATAGATCTCTCCTACAAACTGGGAAAGAATTTTCTTTTCTTTTTCTAGAAGTGGTGAGGATAAAGGATGACAGACTTATTATCTCAATCTTCTTTTCACACATAGTGCAAACAAACTCCTAAAGATTTCTGTTCACAGAAATTCAGTGTTAGTAAAACATTTGGAGCTCTTTGAGAAAAATTTTAGAAGTTAATGACTATGTACTACTGTAAAAACATGTCAATTACTGAAAAGTAGAGCAGAAATAATCATATGTTCATTGATTGATAACTGTTAAATTTGATAATAATTATTCTGACAACACTTGGAAGGAATAGGCCAACTCATCAAACATCGCTCCAACCAGTTTAATTGAGATATTTCATCATATATATTACAAGATGAAATAGGTCCTAATTTCTTTCTGAATTATGTCCAACTGCCATTAATGTTTATCTCTCAGTTAAGGATATAAATCAAGAGGCTAAGAGACTAATTCTCTATAAAACTGTGGCAAATATTTGTCTAAATGTGCTCAAAATAGTCATTATCTTCCTTTATCTATAACTCACCTCTCCTCCAAACTTCCTTATTTCTGTTGCAAATACTGTCATTCTACTAGTCATCTTGGATCATAACCTTAAATTCATCTTCAACTCCTTGTTGTCCTTCAGTTCTATTAAGGTACTTGCTAAATCACATCAATTCTACCTCTACCATGTCTCTGCCTTCTTTTTCTGTTCTTTTCAATCACAGAGTTTTCATCCTAGTTCAGACTTACATCATCACTCCTCTCAACTACTTCAAAAACCTCTTCTGTCTCACTGCTTCCAGGCTTTTCCAATTCTAATATATCCTTCACAGAGTTGTCAAAATATTCTTATTTTTAAAAAGACCTTACTATGTCACACTACTTCCAAATAATTTTCAGTGGCTCCCTATTTTAGCCTTTAGGATTCCTTAATTTGGCATTTATAAGGCCTGTTAATCTTGATTGCTCTCCTAAAAGAGAGGTAAAAGTATTTCTCAAATATTTACTGGAGATGTTTCACTTCTCAGTGATTTCACAACTATCTATACCCAGTTTTAGCCTGAATCAAAATCAATATTTTAAGTAAATGTACTGAATTACCCTCATAACTAAGCTGGTATCTTGTGAGGTTATAATGTCTATGAATAGGATACAGAAAGAAATATTCTTTTAAGGATTTGGTATGTAAGATATACAAACAATTAACAAATATATACATGTATGACTAATAGCCATGACCCAAGAGATAAGCAGTCAAAGGATATGAACAGAAAGTTCTCAGAGAAGAAATGCAAAATATTCACAACCACATGAATGTTCCAAACAGTTAACAATAAGATAAATGCAAATCAAAACAGCCTGGCAAACATGACCCTAAAAATGGCAATAGTCAATGTTGACAGAGTCAGGAAATGGCAGACACACTAATGCATTGTGGGTAAATTTGTGCATTGGTATAAACATTTTAGAAAGCAATTTTGGAATTACACAAATAAAGTGATTAAAATGTCTACACCATTTGAATCAGAGATTCCATCACTGGGTACTTATCTCTTTGGATTTTTTCAAGTCCCAATTAAGATCCCATAGGAAGTCTTTTCCCTAACCTCTCTTAATTCCAGCTCTTTCTCTCCTTTAATCACTTCCTCTTTACCCTATATATAGGCTTCTTTGTATGTGTTTGTTTGCAAGTTTTCTCCCCTATTAGATTGTGAGCCCCTTGAAGGCAAAAACTATCTTTTGCCTCTTTTTGTATCCCTAGTGCTTAGCTTAGTACCTGGTACATAGTAGGCACTGAATAAATGTTTACTGATGGATTAATTGATTGGGATTATATGTTAAGGAAGTCACTAATAAGAAAAAAAGTTGCTATATATCCCCAAATATTTATAGCAGTCACTTTTGTAACAGCAAAGAATTAAATAAAACAAAGTAAATACCCACTGACTTCTATGATACACGAATGTAATGGAATATTACTGTGTTATAAGAAATTATGAATGTGATGAGTGTAGAGAAGCAAAGAAAGATCTACATGAAATGATGCAGAATGAAGTAAGCAGAGCCTGAAAAACAATACACTTGGTACTACAACAATGTAAGCAGAACGAATACCACCACACACACACACACACACACACACACAAATCAAAGGTAAATATAACAAAATTATAAAGATCAAGTATGACTTGAATGAAGAGACAGAAGAAGATACCTCAAATCACCCCCTGCCCGTGGGGTGGGAGGTCCACAGATGTTTTCTGACTTTTTCGATGTATAGGTTATTTGTGATGATTTTTTCTTTTCTTTTTTTAAAAAAATCTTTTAAAATACTATTTGCTACATAGGATGGCTTTCTGGGAAAGACGTGGGAAGGGATACTAGGAAAAACTATGATGATGTAAAAAACAAAAGGCATCAATGAAAATATTTAAAAAGAAAAAATACTGTTTAACTGTGTTCAGTTAGTAGAAAAGGAAAAAGCAGAAAAAGAAAATTGTATGTTGGCCTTTTAACTAAACATGTTAATTAGGGAAGGTTATGTTAAGGGAAAATATTAATAATGAATGACCATGAAGATGGAGACTTCTGAATATTTTAAAGCAATCACTTGCAAACAATGAGTTGCAAACAAGCACAGGCACGTAATAGGAAGGCGGGAGACCAAATAAGGATAGAGGAAGAGCTGGAGAGACTGTATCCAAATTCACAATCATTGATGATTTAAACCTTCTGGAATTGGGGTGAAATCATCTTGGAAACAATAGCTAGGAATTCTGAAAAGACTCACAGAAAATTCAGCGGTCCCTCCCAGTTTTCTATGCAAAAGGTTGTCAAGCATCCAAACTTAGTGTCATCAAAACAGGAAACATTCTGATATGCACACGCCTGAATGTTATGCTTAATTTTCATAGTTTCACAGAATCTAATAACATCTGTTACAGAATCTAATAATACATGTTCACTGTATACTGGCCTACATTTATCAACAGAGACTCACTAGACTTACTGACTCTAACGACATGTTTACTTAAGAACCAATATCTTAGGCAAAGAACAGTTCCACTGGAGTCTCCCAGATCTGCTCTGGCATTAACTTATGGCAGAACTCTAATCCACATACCCTGTCCTCTCTAGTGAAATCTGTTGGGAACATCATGAAATAAATTCCATGTGCCAAATAACATTCTGTAGCACAATGGAGTCATCACTCTAGAGTGAGATGGATCTGAGTTCGAATTCTAATTGGCATTTACATTGTGTTTGCTATGTGCCAGTCACCATCTTAAGCACTTGAGACAAAAAGCAAATGGTAGTTATTTCCTTCAAAGAACTTACAATCTATTGAGGGAAGACAACATGAAAACAATTATATACAAACAAGCTAAGTACAGGATAAACTGAAGATAATCAAAAGAGCAAAGGGACTAAGATTACAGAGCATTGGGAAAGGCTTCTTGTAAAAAGCAGGATTTTAGCTGATACTTGATGGAAGCCAGAGAAGCCACAAGGCTAAGAAGAAGGAAAGAGTTCCAGGCACAGTGAAAAGCCAGAGAAAATGGTTCAAGTAAGGAGATGAAGTGTCTTGTAAGAGGAACAGCAAGGAGGCAAGTGTCACTGGACTGCAGAGTATGTAAACAGGAGCAAGGAGTAAGAAAACTGAAAATGTAGGAAGGGGTCAAGATATGGAGGGTTTTAAAAGCTAAACAGGACTTTATATTTGATCTTGGAGGCAACAGGGAGCCAGTGGAGTTGAATGAAAGGTACTGAGAGATGACACAGAGTTACACCTTAAGAAAATCAATTTTAATAACTGAGTAGAAAATAGACTACAGGAGTGGCTAGGAGATGCAGAGAATAGAGCATCAGCTCTGGAGTCAGGAGGACCCGAGTTCAAATTCAGCCTCAGACACTTAACACGTGCTAGCTGTGTGACCTTGGGCAAGTTACTTAACCCCAAATGTCCTGCCTTCCCTCCTCCAAAAAAAATGGAAGGAAGGAAGGAAGGAAAGAAGGAAGGAAGGAAGGAAGGAAAGAAGGAAGGAAGGAAGGAAGGGAGAAAAGGAAGGAAGGAAGGAAAGAGAAGAAAAGAAGAAAAAAGAAAAGAAAAGAAACTAAAAAGAAAAGAGACTACAGTGGGGAGAGACCAGAGGCTGTGGGATCAACCAGAAAGCTACTGCAATAATCCAGGTATGAAGTGATGATATCATTAACCAGGCTGGTAGCAATGTCAGAGGAGAGAAGGGAGTGTCTATGAGAGATGTTACACAGGATGGGACTTGACAACATTTAAATGTGACCTAAATGCCACTGATAAGTTCAAGTCATCTGATCCAGATGAACTATATCCTAAGGTCCTGAGCTATTGTCCATGATCTCTAAAAAATTATGAAGGACAAGAAATATGCCACAAGGTAGAAGAAGAGAAACTGATGTCTTGATTTGCAAAAAAGAAAAGAGAATGAGTCTGCAAAAAAAAGTCTGCAAATAAATTCTAGGTCAGTGTATTCGATTTAAATTGCTGACAAAATTCTAGAACATCTAATGAAAAGAATGGTGTACTAGAGTGGGGAAAGTACTGAAGGTAGTCAGGACTTGTTAAAATCCTGGTTTCATTAGCTGGGTACCCTTAAGCCAGGCCACTTCCCCTCACTGGGCCTCAGTTCCTTTATCTGTAAAAAGTGGGAATAGGACCAGAAGACCTCTAAGGTCCCTTCTAACTCTAAGTCAGCCCATCTGGTGCAGCAGAAAGAGAACTATCTCTTAATGAATCCAAACTTCACAGAACAAATTCCCTTAACAAAAGGATTTGTTCTATAAAACTTGAACTCAGTCAGTGGGTCACATTTGAGAACCTACAGGGTCATATGCGGCCTCAAGGCCACAGGTTCCCCACCCTTGGGCCAGATCATTGGGCTGAATCTAATAAAGTAAGATTTAATAGAGCTAGATATAACGTTTTATACATGGGTTACAAATGTTAAACTTCTCAAGTACAGGAGTATAAGATGGAGCACGGGAAGACTGACAGTAGTATCTGGAAAAATATCTGGGAGATTTAATGGACTATAAACTCAATATGAGTTAACAGTGTGGTATGGTAGCCAAAAAGGCTACAGCAATCTTAGGCTGCTGCTTTAAGACAAGCATATATAAAACATGGAAATAGTAAAGATTAAAGGAGTTGTAGAAAAACAGACACCTTAATGTACTACTGGTAGTGCTGCGAATTGGTCCAATCTTTCTAGAAAGAAATTTAGAATTACACAAAGAAAGCAACTAAAATGTCCATACCCTTTGACCCAGAGATCCCAGGGCCAAGTATATCCTCCCAAGAAGGTCAATGATAAAAAGAAAGGCCCTATATAATAAAAAATATGTATAGCAGCACTTTTTGTAGTATCAAAGGACAAGAAACAAAGTAGATGCCCATCAACTGGAGAATGGCTATACAAATTGTGATACATTAATACAACAGAATATTAATGGCCTATAAAAAAGAGGAGAATAAGATAGTATATATGTGTGTCTGTGTATATATATATGTATACATATATATTTATACACACACACACACAGACATGCCCACACACACCTACTGATACACCCAAACAGCCACCACCTTAATTTAGACAAAAGGTGATGAGGGCCTAAATTAAGGTGGTGGCTTACGTGAGTGGAGGGCAGACATATGTGAGCAATCAATGAATTATCCACAATCCAATAGTTTCTTGTGCTAGGCACCTTACTAGGCACTGGAGACACAAAATGAAATATTTCATCCTTTAAATGAGCCAACATTCTAATGGGGAGGACAAGTACATACATAAGTATACACAAAATAACTATAAAGAACATGAATACAAAGAGTCTAAATCAAAGGTAGTCTAGAAAAAAAGGGTACTGGCAGTTGATCAGGAAAGGCTTAAAGTAGTTTTTGAGCTGTAGATGACAAAGAAGAGGTAATTCAAAAGGCAGAGGTGAGGAGGAATGCCACACATGGGAAATGGTTAGAGCAAAGGCATGGGCACAGAAGATAATGTTTCGCGTGAGGCAAAGAGGTGAGTGTGGCTAGATCACAGAAAGAAAATCTTGTTGGGAAAGCTGTTGTGGAGATAGAAATGATGAAGTGTGGCCACCTATAGGAATAGTGTATGAGTAAAAGTAAAAAGAACAAGATGATTCCAAGGCTGTATTGCTATATGATCCCAAGGACAGTGGGGATATGAAGAACATTTCTCCCACCCTTCTTTGCAGAGATCAGGAACACTGCATATAATGTCAGACTTTTAAAAAATATTGGTTAGTTTTCCTAAAATGTTTTTGCACCTTTTAAAAATTTTTCAATAGAGAGGATGGATCTCTGGAAGAGAGAGAGGGTGTATACTGAGTAATATAAAAACAAAAGTATCGAGAAAATTTGTCTGTTAGTCTTTTAAAAACATGTTTGGTTTTCAGGAATTAGTAGGTAGTCCCACTCTACTCTCTCCCAGTCAGATCACATCTAACAACAGCAATAAAAATAATAACTCACAACAACAACAACAAGAACAACATTTATAGAGCACTGTGAGGTCTGCCAAGTGCCATACATACGTTATCTCACTGGATCCTCATGACGGTGGGGGGGGGGGGGGGGGGGCATGGGGGCAGGTTTGTGCTCCTGTTTTCCTCATTAGACAGAAGAGGAAACAGGCTGAGACAAGTTCACTGCCTTGCCAAGGGTCACATGGCTAGTGCACGCCTAGTATCTGAGATGGGATTTGAATTCAGACTCCAGGTCCCAGGCTTTTACTCACTGTGCTTCCAGCTTTGCTAAGCTCCACATATTAGAAAGGCAATTAAAGTAGAGAAGGTCCTCTGACTGATAACATATAAAGACTAGTTTAAGAGACTGAGAATGTTTAAAATGGAGAAAAGAAGATGAGCTAAATGACACAGTGAATAGAGTGCTGGAGTGGGAATCAGGAAAACCAAGTTTGAATCCTGCATACCAGCTGTGTCAGTCTGAGCTGCAGATAAATCAATATTAGCTTAATACATCCAGTAGACATCATCTCCGCAAGAAATGGCTTTTAACTCTGGAGCTAAGCAAAGAATTTTTCAAAATTAGAAATGCAAAGCAATTCAATGTAACCTCCAAAATCCAAAACTATTTTTAAAATTTACTTTGTTAATTCTACTTGCTGTACTTTGTAAATTTACTTACTTTTAACAGTGTGACCTGAAGAAATGGAGGGAAGTAAGAGGATTAGGACAGCAAGGGGTTAATTGTGGGACTGGAGTAAACCACACTGACTCCATCTTGTGACTCAATTCTGGAGTTAACTGAGTTCCCTTTCTACTCAATTATGGATCTAGTCCAACTTCTGTCTTGTGAGAAAACTATATTCAATATGGGAATTGGGAGAAAACCTCGTTGCATTGTTTGAATCCAGCCCTGTGTGACTGGGAAACTGATCACCCTATCTGCTGTTTAGAGACCCTGTAATGCTGACCAGCAACCTAGTCAGATCCAAAGAATGATGCAAGGAGTTTTCTCACATCTGTACATCTCAAGCAACTCATATGTCTTATCTGAGAACTGGCCTAGTACTGATCAATCAGTTATTGTTTCTATGTGCCTTTGACTGCTCACAGACACTTGAGGGGAATGGGACACCTCTTTCTCTGATTACAATTGCACCTGTTCATTCTCCCCCTTCCAACTTGGAAAGGTCCCTAATCTTTCATACAATTAGAAATCAGAATGCCTAATTTTGTATCATTTTCTCTTAATTAACTGATCTCATTTGATGGTTTTGAATGTATAAAAATTTGTCTCCCCCTGTATTCGGGAGACAAGCCTAAGCTGAGGAGGTCTTTTCCCTGTTTGTTAGGCAATTGCTTGACACTGCTTAATAAGTCAATATGCTCAAACTTCAGTTTCCTCAGTCAGTTCATCTTTCACCTGCCAGAGACGCTCAGTAAGTCACTTAATGTCATTTTTCGCATAAGTAAAATGGAGATAATAACAGCACCTTCCTCAAAAAGGTTGTTGTGAGGATCAAAGATTCTATTTGGAAAGTGCTTTGCGAACCTTAAAATGCTCTGCAAATGCTAGATATGAAAACCCGATAGATGCCTTCAAAAATGTTACGGACAATGAAACAAGGATCCTATCTCTGACCATCTTACATAATCATTGTTAAGGAATGCACTTTATAAAAAAAGCTTAACTGAAGTAGTATATAAATGTGAACTATGATTTTTTAAAAAAATTATTCAAATGATAAGTAGTCTACTCTATTGAGGAGGTTCTCAGTACATATTAGTTGACAATGCAAATGATTTACATCACAGAACTTTACTCTATCAATGAAGAAATTCACTTGAGATTTAAAAACCTTTGAAGACAAAACAACAGCACTAGTCCCTACCCCAATAAAAGTTCCACGTTCCAAAATATGACTAGTTGGGATGACGTTTTCCATTCTTTCAAATCAGTGAAAGAAATTAGGTAACTAGCTCCATACTTACTCAAGCCACAAATATCTCTATAGAACATTCCGCACGCTGAATAAATTTTTTAATAGTGAAAAGTTTGTCTTTTAAAATTATACTTCAGTCCTACATTCTTTGAGAGTGAGGGGAAATTGACTTATGGTCTTAATTGAATTTGATGTCCTAGGCTAAAGAAATAAGTGTAACTGCCCTCATGTTTACTTGTATATTTAGTTTTGAAGAACAATCTGTTCTCGTTTGGGGGTGGGGGTGTTGCTAGGATTTTACTTGAATAATATTTTTATGAATTATAAAGTCACCGTAAATTTTTGGATCTCTCCTTCACAGTGTTTAAGAAACTTCAGTATTTCAAGGATTTGTAGTTTTATTGATGTGAGTACTCCCTCCAACAGCGCAGATTCCTAATCACATGGTCTTTAAGAGTTATGGCCAAAAAATTCACTACCTGCATCCAATCTGGTGATGAACATCTCCAAACTTAGCTAGGTTGATTCTCAGATGATAGTTACTCAGTCAATTGCCAAGCCTAAATACAAAGACTTTCCTGCTTGGTAAAAAACCTGAAAGAGACTGCCCTAAAAACAAACCATTCAAGAGCCTGGGGCTCATATCCACATCACAATTAAGCATCCACATTACAATATTACTATAAATTAAGAAAACAGCCATTGTCACCATCAATTTTATAACTAAAGTATATTCACAATGAGGTCAATGCTATGTGAATGAAATAACAAATGTACTGGTTGTCTGAATAGGATAATTATCACGTTCTTGCCTACATTCTGATTTTCGAGATGAACATAAAATTCTCTAAAATACTGTGAACACAGAGTTATTACTTTGAGATCAATTCCAAAGGGAAAACATCTTATTGAAAAACAAAAGTTGATCACTTTAAAAATTCCTCTTGCTAAGACGAACTTGGATAATTATAGGAAAAATAATAACTATAAGTCCTAGAAATAAAAATACAGAAGAATTCTGAGAGTATCTGAGAATTCATATACTGTGTGGATATGTGCCAGGTGGTGTGTGTGTGTGTGTGTGTGTGTGTGTGTGTATGTGTGTGTGTGCACGCACGCATACACATATATAAATGTGTGTAAGTGTTCCCACCTCTCATATTGGATAGGACTGTAAAACAGGACATGGCAGTTGGGTGGCGTAGTGCATTGAGTGCCTGGTCAGAAGTCAGGAAGGTTTCATGAGTTCAAATCCGGCCTCAGACACTTACTGGCTGTGTGACTCTGGGCAAGTCACTTAAACCTGTTTGCCTCAGTTTCCTCATTTGCAAAATGAGCTCAAGAAGGAAACAACAAATCACTCCAGTATCTTTGCCAAAAAAAGTTAAATGAGATCGTAAAGAGTTGAACATGACAGCAACAACTAAACAATGAAATAACGCAGGGGCAGCTGATCTCTCTAAGTCTCTTCATTATTAAAATGAATTGGCTGGATTATAAAATGAGGCACATAGGGGATCTCTATGGTGCCTTTGAGTATGAACTTTCATTTCTAATATTCTACCTAACCTAAATTATGGGAAATGATTGCAAAGACCCATTCCAAGAATTCAGAACAAAGCCTAAAGGATTAAAGAACATGTAAGGTGGACTCAAAAAAGAAATCTTTGCATTAGGGATTTTCTTACATTTCTTCATTTTTTTCAATCTCTCCCCTAGTGTCTGCTGATGAAGCCATCTCCCTATTTCTGCAAAATTTCTCTTGGTGCAGCAATAGCTAGAGTTATTGTCATGCAAGATACCTCATCTTAGAATTAGAGTGGGAGTAGGGCTCTGTTAGCAGCCAAACAGAGCTCTTAGCCCACTGGAGGGAGTAGGGCAGTTGGCAAGTTCAGGCAATAGCAACTTCTGGGCCCTGTTTCCCATATGGCAGATTTGGAGTCAGGGGAAAAGGGTCTCCAGACTTTTGGTACAGTTTCACCTTTGATACAGTTGCAGATCATACAAACACAAAATTCTATTCCTGGGCTGAACAGAAGTGGTAATCTGGAAATCTCAAAGCAATACTTTTTCCTCCCCTTGTAATTACTTTACTAGAACTACTTTTCACAACCCTCCTCTTTCACCTTCTGGTGGATCATCCCATATAACGAATAATATTTTTAAAGGAAAAAAAGAAAAAGAGGTAAAAGAGACCAAAAAATCAGTTAAATCAACTGATAACATCAAAAAAGTTTGATTCCACGGTGGCTAGGTAGCACAGTGAATGGAGTATTGGCCCTGGAGTCTGGAGGACCTGAGTTCAAATTAGGCCTAAGACACTAAACAACACTTACTAGCCACGTGACCTTGGACAAGTCACTTAACCTCAACAGCCCTCCCTTCCCCCCTCCAAAAAGCAAAAGAAATGGAAAAAAAAAAGTTTGATTCTGTGTATCATTCTGTGTGTCAAACTTGTATACCTCTCCCATCTGCAAAACAGTGGGAGGGGAATATTCGTCTTCTCATAGCTCTTCTTCGTAATTTTGCCACATTCACATTAGATTTTTTGAGGTTGTTCTTTTTGCTGTAATTATCGTACTAGTTGTATGTGTTTTTTTTTTTTTTTGTGTGTGTGTGTGTGTGTGTGTGTGTGTGTGTGTGTGTGTAGTCTTCACTCTGTTTACTTCACTCTGCATCAGTTCAGGCAGATTTTTCCATGTTTCTATGTATTCATCATAGTCATCATTTCTTACCATTTATGAATACTATGCACTTTACATTATTACACTCATGTACTTTACTCTATTCCCCAATCAATGAGCATCTAATTTGTTTCTAATTCTTTGCTATCACAAAAAGTGCTCCACAACACTGCAGTGGTATGCCTATCTTCCCACAATCCTTCCAACATTTACTATTCCCATCTTTTGTCATCTTTGCCAATTTACAGAGTATGAGATGGAACCTCAGGAATGTTTTGATTTTTATTTCTATAATAATAATTAGTAGTAGTAGTATTCACAGAAGTGGGAAAAGGACCCATATGTACAAGGATATTTATTGCAGCTCTCTTTGTGGTGGCAAAAAACTGGAAATATAAGGGTTGCCCATCAATCGGGGAATGGCTACACAAGTTGTGGTATATGAATGTAATGGGATACTACTGTGCTATAAGAAAGGGGAAGGAGATGGACTTCATAATTACCTGGAGAAGCTTATACAAATTGATGCTGAGTGAAAAGAGCAGAACCAGGAGAAATTTGTACACAATCACAGACACATCATATGTGTGATGACCAACCTTGATGAACTGGATTCTTCTCAGCAACGCACAGCTATAAGACAACTCTACAAGTCTCAGGATGGAAGGAGATGTCTACATTCAGAGTAAGATCTAGAAAGACTAAAGTTTAAATGGATACTGAAGCAATACATGCTATCATTCTTTTTCATGTTTGATTTTGTTTCTTTTTTTCCATTGTTCACTCATTGGTTACAACCCTTCTATACAACCAGACTGTTGTACAATGTGAAAGTATTTGCAGATCCTATACATGACTGCATGCCACCATGGAGGGGGGGAAGGGAGGGGAGAAAATCTGAAACTCAAGGGATTGTGGAACTGAATCTTGTAAACTAAAAGTAAATAAACAAGTCATTGGAAAAAAAAAGTAGTAGTAGTATTCTACCTTTTTCTGGAACATTTTTCATATAGTTGTTAATACTATTTCACATTATGAGAATTTTGATCACTTATCTGCTAGAGCAGTGGTTCTCAACCTTCCTAATGCTGCGACCCTTTAATACAGTTCCTCATGCTGTGGTGACCCCCCAACCATAAAATTATTTTTGTAGCTACTTCATCACTGTAATTTTGCTACTGTTATGAATTGTAATGTAAATATCTGATATGCAGGATGTATTTTCATTGTTACAAATTTAACATAACCCATAGGTTGAGAACTGCTGTACTAGAGAACAGTGTATCATGCATGCACGCATGTGCACACACACACACATACATACAAACACACGTTAGTTGAGCTTATACCTTGGAAAACAAACCCTTATCAGAGAAGTTTCAAACAATTTTTTTCCCTCATTACTTCTCTTATCTTAGGTGCATTAATTCTGCTTGTGCAGAAGTTCTTTGCTTTTATGTAACAAAAGTTACCTGTTTTATCTTTTGTAATTGCCTCCATTTCTTATTTAGATAAGAATACATCTCCTGCTTGAGCTGTGAAAGATATATGATCTGTTTCTCTTCTAATTTTTTCTGGTGTGATCTTTAATATTAAGATGATACATCTATTTAGACATTTATCCTCAACATTTGCATGTTGAAGAACAGGGGGTGATGATCAACTGCGGGGAGGGGGGGGGGCAGAGGATGAGATCTTTTACAGGCCTTTGCCAACACCCCACAAAGAAGGAGTGGGATCAGACAGCTAGAGAATAGAGAGGTTTTCTGGCTTGTGCTCCTGCTAACACTCAAAAAAGTTTCATAGCAGAAGACTGGGTAACTTACAGAAGCAGAATGTAGGTTTCTGAACAGAGAATAATATTACAAAAGTCACATTTTATAAAAGTGAGTCCTATGGCTGCATGTAGAAAAGATGAGATGAGGAGAATGGAGGAAGCTAAGAGTCTGTCATTATAATCCAGGCACAAAATGAAAAGAGCTTGGACTAAGGAAACTGAGAAGACTGAAGGCAAGAAATATTTTAAGGGGAAGTCAGTTGGAAGTGATGATGAGATCTACTTCTGACATATTGATAGAATAACTGTTAATAAAGAACTATGAAAAAGGTCAGGTGTCAGCTGGAGAAAGACATTAAAGATATGATAATTAAAATGACTAGTGAAAATCAACTTTCTAATACTATAAAATAAGTAAGGGGAAGATAGATTCAATATAAAATTTCTGCTTTACCTATAACTTTTCTGGTACAGTGAAAAAAGTATTGCTTTGCAGTCAGAATACCTGGGTTCAAATTCTGCCTCATTTATTTACTATTTTTATAACCTTGGAAATGTCACTTAAGCTCTCTGGGTCTCATCTGTAAAGCAGTCTTGACCAGAAGGTCTCCTCTAGGTCTAAGTCCATGATTCTATAGTCATATGGATTTTAGTTGAGAGGAACTGTTAGCCAATAGATAAGCTCTAGGTTTGGAGTCATGAAGACAATTAGCAGCTGGTTTAACTGAAGTGACTTAACTAAGTGCCTCAGTATCTTCATCTTTAAAATTGGGTATAAAAGCACTTACTTCAAAGAATTGTTATAAGGACTAAATGAGATAATGTATGCAAAGTGTTTGGTTTTTTTTTTTTCATTTAGATTCAATTTTATTTTATTTCCAAAATCCAAATTCAGGCAACGTGTACAATACTCTGACCTGGTAGGCCCTATTCTCTGCAATGAGAAGGAAGGTATGTTTCATTATCCTTTCCGCAGGACTTTCACTGCTTTTTCAAGCACTCTGATAAGTGTCTTTGTAACTATGATCAAAATATCAATTAATTTTAATTTTACTTTGGTGAAAAGGCACTTGAATAGGTCTTAAGTGTCTTAAGCAGCACTATGTTTTGAATCAACATAAGCCTTCAAAATACATCTAGGTAAGCAATAAATAATCAAAATAACCAACCACTTATCAGTGGATCATGAGGTGACATTTCAGGGCCCTTCTAAGATCTTACGATTCTATGTTTCATACACATTTGGCACATAACAACAACGAGAAACTTTAGCTTACTAAAGTTACTTTGAAAGATGCTACTTTTAAACTTACTTTAAGGCTGCTACAAGCTAAGGAAAAATACAAAGCTTCAGGGATAGCGAATACAGGGCTAGCAAGTTGAGAATATATGTATCACTGACCTAATTACTCTGCAAAACTAAAGACTATAACTGATACTGTAACAGACAAGATGATATTCTATGTGTCTATTAATCCATTCTAATAAAGGGTCTATAGACCAATTCCCATTAGCTGCCTGTGACAGAGCTTTAAATTTACCTATTGACCTTGGGATACTAATTCTTGTGAAGCAGATCAAATAAATATATAAACAAACGAACAAACAAATAAAGGGGGGCATTATTCAAGAGCAGAAGTGCTTACAGGACAAATCAAGCTTGTTGATCAGTTCTTAGCCTTTAAAAATCTAATTAATCTGTTAATCTAAAAAATGATGCCTATGGCTAAAAATTCTACTAAAAGGATAAATCCTAATCTCTTTTCATCCTCTTGAATACCTTCTCATTTTCAACAAAATTGCCCTTGGTGTCACAAGGTACACAGAATATGCTTTTCCTTATAAGTTCAAAGCTGAGTACCTAGTATCAGTGAAATAATTACTCAGGTTGAGGATTAGTTTAGAAATAGAATGGCATTTTTGTACTTGTGCTCACTTGACTGAACAGCAAATTACAGATGTCTGACTGTACATATCTCCACCCTTTCTTGTTCTCCTTGCCTTGGATAGGTGCTAATGTGAGAAACTGCTTCAAATTCAAATGGTTCCACATACTCTGTGGGGTGACCCACAAAATTCTCACAAATAATGTGTTTTACATGCAATTTGAAATGATTTAGGTCAAGAAATGAGTGCCTGTCACTATCTCATATTAAAGACATTTTTGCTAATACAACATGATATTTGGGAGGGTTCAGTCTCCTGTTACAGCGTGCTTTAGTAGAATAAAAAATACCTAAAGATGGTAAAAACCACCTAACTGCCACTCACATTCTTCCTTTAAAAAATTGTTTGACAAGCAGCAACAGGTTAACTGGTTGTGTTGCTTATTTACAAACCAATCAACTACAAATAATCAGGCAAGAACTGCAGAAATCATAGCTAATTTCTCAGTGTGGCTAGGTATTTTCCAGGCAGGTTACATACCAGGAAGTAGAGTTCAAAAATTTTTTTCTTACTGGAAAAAAAAATGTAAGGAAAGATTCGATATAGTCCTTATTATTCAATGAAAATATCAGCTACATCCACATATACTCATTTCATATACACACAAATATTTATATAACAGTTCCTATAATCAGAGCTAAAAGTAAGTTGTTACTGAAAACAGACAAATAGCTGGCAGCATAGGAACCACGTCCACCAAAGTGGCACAGGATCAAATAGAAACCTAGTAAAGATGTTCTAGACAGTGGCCAGTTACAAAGAGGTTAAGGGATTTGCCAAGAGTCACATAGCAAGTGTGGGAGTCACATAACAGAGGGGATTTAAAAGGTACCTTTTCAAACTTTGCTTTGAATCACAAAACCATCTTTCTGAAAAATTATTCTAATTTTAGACTTTGAAAGTTCATATCAAATAACAGGACTCAAACTTGATTATACTAGCTACAGTATACAAACTCTTCCCCAATTTGACCTAACACATTAGAATATGAATTATTACAAATCCCATTACCAATGACTATAGCATTCAGGGACTAAGGAGGCAACATTGTATAATGAAAGGAATGGGAATCAGATGACCTGGGTTCAAATTCAGGCTCTGTTACTTTATAAACTAGTTAGTAAACCAAAAAGTATTAAGAACCTACAAATGTCAGGCAATGTGTTAAGAACTGGGGATACAAAGAAAGGTAAAAAGATAGTCCCTGCCCTCGAAGAACTCACAATCTAATGGAAAAGACAACACACAAACATATGTACAAATAAACTACACATATGGTAAGAGGGAAAGTACAGGAATTAAAAGGTTATGAAAAACTTCCTGTAGAAGGTGGAATGTTAGCTGGGACTTGAAGACAGCCAGAAGGAAGAGACAAGACCAGACATGGGGGTCAACCAAAGAAAATGTCCAGAGCCAAGAAATGGAGTGTCCTGTTCTAGAAGAGAAAGAAGGCCAGTGTCACTGGATCAAAGGGGGCTGGGATTAGGTGTAAGTGGGGATGCCAGTTGTGAAGAGCCTTGATTCTGTATATGATCTTGGATGTGACAGGGAGCCCACCAAGTTAAGAGGGGTGGGAGTGGGAGTGGGGTGATGGAAGGGGAGCCAAACTTGCCATAAGCAGACCAACAAGCAGGCTATCATGATAATCCAAGTGTGAGGAGAGGAGGACTTACACCAGAGTGGTGGCACTATTAGGGGAGAGGAGTGTATTTGAGACATGGTGTAAAGGTGAAATCTACAGGCCTTGGCAACAGGTTGAATATAGGAGGAATGAGAGGTATTGAAGAACCAAGGATGACAACTAGGCTGTGAGCCTGGAGAACGAGAAGGATAATGGTGCCCTCAACAGTAATGGGGAAGTTTGGGAGGGGGAAGCATTTAGGGAAAAGATATTAAGTTCTGTTTTAGATATGTTAATAAATAGTTATTGACAGATGGTGACAGAACATTAAGCCAAATTTATTAAGATGAAATTTAACAAGGATTAATGTGAAGTCTTAGACTTCAGTTAAAACAAATTAGCTTCACAAGGACAAGGTGGGTATAGATGTGGCAACTAAGAAGCAGGTCCTGTGGAAAAGAGTTGGGGTTTTTAGGGGAGGACAAGATCAACAGGAATCAAAGTGATGTGGTGGCTAAAAAGCAAATGTTACCTTGACTCTATTCAGAAAGGCATAGCTTCCTGGATTAGAGAGGTGATTATCACACTTTCTTTTACTTGGGTCACAATATATCTGGAATATTAGGTTCAGTTCTGTGTGTAAAAGTTTTAGAAGGACATTGGTAAACTGAAGAATATCCAGTGAAGAATGCCTAGGATGGCAAAGGGTCTCAACATTATAACAATAAAAATAGGTAGAGGAGACAAGATGATTTTGGGGGGGGTTGTGGCATTCTGCAGAAAATTCTGGCTATGGAGGCCATGGTTTAGAATCTCAGCTTTGCCACTTTCTGCACATGAGACATCAGGGATGTCAATTAACCTTTCTGGGCTTCAATTTCCTCATCTAAGAAACTAGGAACTTGGAGCATATCAACTCTGAGGTCACATCCAGTCCCTATATATGATCCTGTGATATGAAAACTAACTAAAAGTAATTAAATAGCTCTCATATAAAAGACATAATAAATGTGGTTCTTCTTGCCCCAGAAAGAACTGGAAGAAAGAGACGGAAGGTGAAAATTGAAGCCTGATGCAAACAAACAAATTTCCTAAAAGAGTGATCCAAAAGTGAAATGGACTGCCTAGGAACATGGTGGGCTCCCTCTTATTAGAGGTCTTCAAGTCAACGATGATAAATAGCCATTTTTTGCATATGTTGTAGAAGTCATTCTAGTTGAAGGGATTAAATAGTATCTGAGGTCCCTTTCAATTACGACATTTTGTGATTCAACATGATGAAAATTCAGCAGCTTTGACAATCCACCACATTAATACTTCTACCAAGACTTTGAAAGATTTCCAATTCCAGAATGAAATTTAAATCTGCACAAAAAAGAACTTTCCTTTTATTACAAATAAACTTCTAAAATCATTTTGTCAATGTACTTCTCACTCAAAAATTTTGTGCCTAGTAAAGATACCAATGATTCTCATATCAACATACATACCACTAGAGGCCACCATACTTCATTAAACATGTTGATAAGTTTTTGGTCATTAAAAAAGGTAAATACTTGTTAGCAGGTAAAAGCAGGAGGTAACTATTATTCCTTAATGGTTGAAGTCCCATAAAAGTCCTTAAAATACAGTGCTACTCCCCTAGGTAAACAATGGTTTAAATATATCACATTCATGTAGTAATGATGATGCCCTAGTTCAATGACTGAATTGAGAGACTACTAAAGATTTTATAGGACCTCAATATATAATACACCTGTGAGCAGACTACACAACCAAATATCTTTATGGAACCTTACTTAGCTCTGTAATTGGCAACAGAAAAACCCATCCTCCACAAACAGCACATTTTCAGAAAATAGTTTCCACATATTCAATAAAAGAAGTTATAGCTTTGAATTGTAGACTACTAAGTCATATTTGTCTTAACCTAGGAACAATGGTAGTTAACATGCTGGAGAAAGAAGATTTTTATGAAATCATAGCTATTTTAATCTCTAAAAATTAGGGAAAACATTTCTGGGAGAAATGCTTTAAAATTTCTTATTTTTCAATGTATTTGTTATTATTATTATGGTTAAGAATTATGGTAAACAGGAACTAGATTTAT
This sequence comes from Pseudochirops corinnae, assembly GCA_028646515.1. Classification (NCBI taxonomy): domain Eukaryota; kingdom Metazoa; phylum Chordata; class Mammalia; order Diprotodontia; family Pseudocheiridae; genus Pseudochirops; species Pseudochirops corinnae. The sequence goes on from CM053592.1 coordinate 156,726,514, forward strand.
ACTTGAACTTCAATATTAAAAGGGCAACTACTCTTAAATTTAAACCCATAAGAACTTCCAAAATTTTACTTTAAGAAGAAAAAGGCAGAATCAGAAAAGACAGAGATATAGTAACAGGAAAAACTTTAATCATAAACCAAGATGTAACTAGAACCTCCCAGTTTCCCATTGGTAGGAGCAGCTGTGGTGTGTTATGTGGGAAGACTAAGTCAGAAAACCTTGGTTCAAATCTTTGCTTTGTCATTTACTGTATTATCTTGGACAAGTCATTCAAATACTCTGATTCTTTATGCTCATGAGGAGCATAAATGCACGTATCTACATAGAAGTGTTTCTACACTTACCTCAGAAAGGTTATGATAATCAAATGAGATACTGCATTAAATAGCTTGGTAAATCATAAAGCATTATATAAGTTGTTATTACTATTGGTTCCCCTAGTATTCTATGCCAGTATTTTCTATACTGTAGACAGAGTCCAAGATGGTGGAATCTCCACCTCAGAGAAAGACCACCCATGCAAATGTCAGCAGTTTCCAATCAACTCTAGGAGCAAATACAAACTCCTCTGCTGAGCTTTTGAAGTTCTTTATTACCTAACTCCAACCTTTTCCGGTTTAGATTGACTATAAATTGTTCCTCTTCATGATCCAATCAAACAACCTCCTTACTGTTCCTCAAATACCTCATTTTATCACCAATCTCCAAGACTTTGAACAGGCTGGTCCCCTTGCCAGTACACTTCCTCCTCACCACCACCTTCTACCCAAAGCCTTTCCTGAGTCCCCCACCTGTTAGTGTTCTCCTCCCAAAACTACCTTGCATTTATTTGTATGTACTTGCATGTATACATACTGTCTCCTTTATCTCTGTATCCCTGATATCTTATATCTAGTACATTTTTTTAAATTGCAGTTGATTTATTGACTTAGCTTGTCACTGTCTCATGCAACTATCTCCAACTAATCTACGGAAGAGCTGATCTGAATTAATGGAAGAAGTGCCCATACTGGAAGTTTCCTGCATTGATGAGTTTACTGGTCTGGATCCAAAAAAAGAGAAAAATATCAGAAGAAATCCCTGAGAATGAAAATACTAATTCTCTACTCTGTATTTTACTTGTCAGCCCTGACCAAAATGTCTTTTAACTCCTCTGAACTCTGCTTTCATTCCCCTGGGATCAAAACCTCAGAATTACCTAACTACCACTGAATCTCCAAAGTCAACATCTCATAAATAAAATTTCAATTGCTTTTGCCACACACTGTAGATAAAACAACTGGTTAAAGTAAATTTGTGACGGGGTTAGCAGACTCTTCTGATATCTGCCTAAAGAAGCAATGTAGCTGTACTACCAGTATGAGCAAACATAAACTTATATATTATTACTACAGTTACCCATGTATGTGTCATCCTTCTCCTAGACAATCAGCTCAAAAAAGAGCAAAAGAAGTATATTATTTACATTTCAAAGTGCTTCCAGCATTTAGCCTAGTTCTCTCTGCCCAGTGACTACTGGATAAGTCTTCTCTAAAATTTAAAGGACAGTTCTGCCAATTTCCCTTATACTTAAATGCACACAAATACTCTATTGTGATTTTCATAATAATAATAGTTAACATTTATGTACCACTTTAAGGTTTGTAAATAACTTTACATGGATTATCTCAATTGGTCCTTACAACAAACCCTGTGAATTCTGTTATTATTAAGCCTATTTAACAGATGAGGAAATTGAGGCCGACAGAGGTTAAGTTACTTACTCAGGGTAAACTACAAAACAATAGGTGTTTAATAAAAGCTTAGTATGTGCCAGGCACTTTCCTAGGAAATGGGGGTACAAAAAAGGGCAAAAAACAGTCCCTACTATCAGGCAGCTCACAATCGTAACAGGGCAGATAACATGCGAACTACTATGTACATGAAAGATACAGACGGGGTACAATGGAGGTAACTCAGAGGAAAGGCATGAGCATTATATGGGACTGGGCCAGGTTTCCTGCAGTAGGTCAGATTTCAGCCCAGTCTTGAAGGAAGCCAGGGAAGCCAGAAAACACAGAGATCAGGGGGAAAAGCATTCTAACAGGGAGACAGCCAATGAAAAGGCAGAGTTCAGAGACAGAGGAGATGGCTAGTTCTATACAGCTAGCAGGGATCTTTGGCAGGACTTAAACTTAGGTCTTCCTCACAGCAAATCCAGCACAACGTTAGCAGACACAATTTTACATATAGCTATTTTACATGTAGCTAATTTTAACAGGATATTAACTTTAGAAAAGATAAAATACAGGATTTTTCTTTACACTACTTTAAGCTATTCTGCATGTATGTTTAATGAACCATTAAAAATATATGAACGTAAGCTGCAAGAAGATCATGAAGATATAAATATTATAAATGATATTATTCCATAGCTAAATTCACTCCACACTGACAGTAGCCAGGAATGCTTATTTTGGCTCATCTTCTAAGCATATGAAAATTGGAAGGCCCACAAAGACCATGTTGTGAATCAACAGAAGTGTGATTTTCACAGCTGTTTCTCTGACCTTAAACACACTTTTAAGAAAATAACTTTAAATTATCAGAAGCATATTTTTAAAAAATATTGAATGAGTCTCCAAGTGTAATATATCCACATGACATAAACATCCCTTGTCTTCCAAAAGGGGTTATATCTTAATAGTGGGACACTCAACACATTGGCAATAATGCACATTAATCAGAGAAATGACAAGGAAACTAGGTGCAAATTTCACTTGTCTACAAGTTTATGGAGTACCTACTCAGTACTAACTGCTAGAGAATATGTAAAATATAAGATACAGAATCTGGCCTCAAGGAAGATGCCAAGACACATACATGAAAAAGTCAAGTTATAAGACAGTAAAGAAGTGAGTTTTCAAATAAATGTTATCCTAATTCAGCAAAGGAAGACATAAATCAAGATTTCAAGAAGCATAACAAGTAGTCTGAGACTCTGTCACTGTCCCTCTTTTCTCTCTCTAAAGACAGTAAGGTGGCCCAGGGGATATTGCCTGGAGTCAGTAAGACCTGAGTTCAAGCACTCAGACACCTCCTACCTGTGCAACCCTGGGCAAATCACTGAAACACTGTCCACCTCAGATTTCTCCAATGTACAATGAGGCTAAAAATTGCACCTACCTCTCAAAATTGTTTTGAGGATCAAATGAGAGCATATTTGTAAAGCACTTAGCACAGTACCTAGCACAAAGTAGGTGTTTAATAAATGTTTGTTTCCTTCCTTCCTCTTTCATTCTCTGATTTCTCTACTTTAATAGGGATCTCATCAGCAACCAGAGTCAATGAGCATTTCTACACTGATGACTCCAAAATCAATACAACCAGCCCTAAGTTCTCCCCGGCATTTCAGTTCAAGTCACCAACTGCCCATTAGACATCTGTCTACATGCCTCATCAACATCTCAAACTCAACATGTCCAAACCAGGACTCATCTTTCCCATAATTTTACCCCCACCACCCTATGTCCTTCCAAACATATTTCTGTTGAAGACACCACTGTCTTATCAGTCATCTAGATGTACCTAGAAGGCCAGGCTTGACCTTTTCATCAACTTCCATATCCACTCTGTTAGCAAATCTCAAGGATTCTACCTTCACACATTTCTTCTACATGTCTTCTTCTTTACACTCACACTGACAACACCCTAGTTTAGGTCTTCATGACCCCTAATCTGTGAACTTTTTAAATAGTTTATTAGACTCCCTGCTTTCAAGTCTCTTCCCAATCCAATGAATCATCCACATAGTTGCCAAAATGCTTATCCTAAGGCAGAGGTATGATCATGTCACTCCTTGCCACTAAGAGAAAATATAAACTGTATTTAAGGTCCTGTACAACCTACATTTCCAGCTTTACCTCAAAGGCAGATCACCTACTGGACATCTCGAGCTAGATGTCACATAGACATCTTAGGTTCAACAAGTCCTAGTGAGACACCACTATCTCTCTCCCAAAATCCTCCCCGCTTCCTCACCTTCCCGCTACTGCCAAGGCACTGTCCTCCTGGGCATCTAGGACATCTAGTGATATTCTAGACTCCTCACTCTCACTCACTCCACCCATCCAGTCTGCTACTGAGTCTTGTCACCTTCACCAACATCTCTCCTACACATGTTCATTATTCACAGCCCCCACTCTGGTGCAGGCCCTCATAGCTTCACACCCAGACTACTGCCATAGCCTACTGGCTGGTCTCCCCACCTCAAGTCTCTTGCTACTCCAGTCCATTCCTGACTCGGCTGCCAAAGGGGTCTTCCTAGAGTGCAAGTCTAACCATGACATCCCCCTACTAAATAAACTGTAGTCATTCTCCATGATCAAATATAAGATCTATTTTAGCATTTAAAGCCCTTTACAACCTGGACCCTTCCTACCTAGCCAATTTTCTTTTTGCTCTGCTGATCCTATGCTGTTCCTTGCACAGAATATTCCAGCTCTGCCCCTTTTCAAGGGCTCTGCTCAAATCCCCACACCTGGAATGCTCTCCCTCCTCACTTTCACCAACCGGCTCTTCCTTTGGGCCTCAATTCAAATCCTACCTTCTGCAGGAGGCTTTTCCCAGTCCTCTTAATACCAGTACCTGCCCTCTGAGATTACCTTCTCTTTACTCTGTAAACAGCTTGTATGACATAGTTGTTTATATGTTGTCTCCCCTATTACAAGATACTATGGGAATCTGAAGATCTTCCCTGCCCCTAGGCCCTTTGCTTAAGTGGCTTAAGTGACTCTGAGAACCTTCCCAGATTTGAAAGTATACTCTGTCCCCTAATAGGCTGAATGTGGTCACATAGAGCCTATAGTGGGAAGGCTTGTTCTTCAGGAATGCTCACACCTTATTACTTTGTGATTGGGCAGTTGGTCAAGAGGGCTGTGACATTCTCCGAGCCTGGAGAAAGCTATACATATACACCCTGATGTGAGGTTTTGCTTTGGGGCTCACTTTGAGAAGAGTTGTGTGATTTGGCCAGATGAGACTCTGGGAAGCCGTTGAGTCCCCCAGCTTTGAAAAACCCAGATTGCTGGTGCTTCCCTCTCTGGTAACTGAATAGGTATGGATGTAATGGTCAGATGGTTGGAAGCCTGTCTGCAGATCTGTTTCTTTGTTTGCTTGTAACTTGTGTTTGTATTCTCTGAAGTTCAGGGTGCTGACTTTTTCCTCTGAACTAGGTAAATGATATTTGCTTGATTGATTAAAGTGAGATTGTTAACCCATTTTGAGTTGCTTTCCTTTAGAAAAGCAGATCTAAGAACCTGTACTAGCAGCCATCCTGAGTATGCTAGGGTGCTTGCTGATACACAAGGTAAACTCCTTGTGGGCAGGGATTGTTTTTGCCCTTCTTTGATCCCCCAGTGCTTAGCACAATGCCTGGCACAAACATGATGATGACTACAATGACCTTCAATTGTTTCTCTTCAGGGGTGGCGCAGTGAATAGAGCACCAGCCCTGGAGTCAGGAGGACCTGATTTCAAATCTGTCTCAGACACTGAACACTTACTAGCCGTGTGACCTTGGGCAAGTCACTTAACCCCAACTGCCTTCCCCCCCCTTCCAAAAAAAAAAAAGTTTCCCTAGCTGGGACCCAAGTTCCATACTGAATGTCCCCTAGTGCATTAGCATGAACCATTCCCCTCTGCCTGGAATACACTTCCTGCCTAAGAGCCACCTTGTGGAATCATTATCTTCCTTCAGCTCAGATACCACCACCTACATGAAGACTGGCCCAATTTCCCCAGATGCTAATAATATTCACTCCCCCACATTCAAATGCCTTATCCTATGTCCCATCTATTTACACAGTCTATCACCCTTCTCAGCAGAATACACAAGGACTATTTAATTTTTGTCCTTATATTTTTGTCCTCATAAGTGCCTTGAACACAGCAAGCACTTAATAAATGCTTGCTGAATTGAACTGTAAATTGTATTAATTTTAATAAAGATAAATGTAAAGTTTTACATGTGGATTCCAAAAATTCACTTTTTAAGTACAAGATGGAGATGATGTGGTTAAAGAGCAGTTCATTTGGAAAAGAGTGGCGGGGTGCACCATGAGTTCACCACCAGTCAAGAATGTGAAATGGCAGCCAAAAAAAGTTAGTGAACCCTTACACTGAATTAAGAGAGACCTAGTGTCTAGGACTAAAGGGGTGAGAGTCCGACTGTCCTCTGCCTTGGATGGAGCAGTTTCTGGGTGCCACATTTAAGGAAGGACACTGATAAGCTAGAAAGTGACCAGAATCAGGTTATAAAGGATACTGAAGGCCTCATGATTATGTCATGTTAGGAATGCTTTAAAAAACAAGAGCCAGAAAAAGAGAAGACTTACAGGAGACATAATAGTTATCTCCAAAGTCTTTGAAGAGTCAGCATGAGAATAGTATTTGATTTGTTCTACTTGGCCCATGTGAGGGCAGAATTAGGAGCACTGAATGAAAATTGCAAAGAAGAAGTTTAAAGTTTGGCATAAAGACAAGCACCCTAACAAGAACTATCTAATGGTAAACTTGCTGCTTCATAAGGTCTGGGAGTTCATATTACCAGAAGTCTTCAAGCAGAGATAGGAAGACTACTTCTCTGGGATGTCAGAGAAAGGATCCATAGTTAAATATGCTTTGGACTTGTCTCCAAAGTGTCTGTTAACTTTGTGCGGACAAATCATGGTAAGTTACGTGGTAGTGGTCAGAAAGGGAGAATATGGAAGTTTGAGATCACAGAAACTCGGTTATTGGAAGAGACCTCTAAGGTCATCTAAGTCCAACACATACAGGAAGGAATGCGGGTCAACAGAAAAGGCACTTACTGTATTTGGTGTCAGAAGACCTGAGTCTGTATCTCAAATCTGCCAATTATGAACTGTGGAGCCTTGGCTAAATATCTTAATCTCTCTGGTCCTGTCTCCTTGTATATCTTGTATACACCTTTTTGTGTGCATGTTGTGTACACTAGAATGGGGGCATCATAATAATAAGCTCTACCAGAGCAGGAACTATTTCTTCTTTGTCTTTGGATCCCCAGCACTTAGCACAGTGCCTGGAGCTTACTTAAGAGTATGTAAATACTTGTGTTGCTGTGCTTGTCCTTCGTTCTTGAACAGGACCATGACATCAGGGAAATGATGACATGACTAGCAGTTGACTTGATTCTGAGTGAGGGAGGGCTGTGCAAGGTAAACAGCCTCACCTTCTCCAGCGCCATCTGAATCCAGTAACCAGATATTCACCAGGACCACTAGAGATGGCCCAGGGTACATTGGGGGACCTTGGCCCTCCTAGGCTAAGTACTTACTATAAGTATGTAAATACTTAAGAATGTCTCTATTGATTGACTTTAAGATCCCTTTTGGTTCTAAATGCCTAACAGTATGACCACATTTACATTCTCTCAACAACACCTCAATAAGTAGTTATCCTACCACTGCCTGAAAACCTCCAATGAACAAACATTTATCACCTTCTAAAACAGCCTTCTCCACTTGTGGGACAGCTCTATTAGGCAACTTCTCCTTCTAACAAATCTAAATCTGTCCTACTGCAACTTCTATTCATGGTCCCTACTTCTGACTTTGGGGGTCAAATGCAGAACTCATATCCGCCATGAAGTCTTTTAAGATTCTCTGAGTGGAAAATGCTTTGTTTTAGTTTGCTTCTTCTCTCCTCCAAGATTCCTGAAGCCCCTTATCTGGTTTTCTCCTACAGCCCTATCACAGCACTACTTTCTGTCACATTTATTAGTACACATACCATATATTCTTGTACCCCCACCAATATCAAAATACAAGTTTCCTTAATAACAAGTATAGATATCTTTTTTTAAAAATCTCTGTATTCCCAGTATAGAGCACCTATACATAGTAAGTATTTTATAAACACCAACTGATCAAGCAGAACAAAGCAAATCTCTCTTTTACCTGAAACTACATTCAAATATGCCAAGGTCCATTGTGTGGCTAAGTAGAGGAGAGTTTGATGAGTTTCATGTATATCATGGATAAAAATTAGGATATAAAAAGGATATAACCTTTAAGGTTGATGTCCAGAAGAGCAAATCTGTCCTAGATCACATGCTCCTTGGATCAGAGATCTGATCCATAAGGGTGATACCTACACTCATAGATTCCTGTGTTTTAACTACACAAAGCCTAGCACAATATCATATGTATATAGGTTCTTTATCAATTTTTTGTTGATCACAATGATGAAACATCATAATTTGGGAATTGTTATCATTAGATCACTTTTAGAAACAATGGTAAATCTTTTTTTTCTTGAAGATCATGTTTGACTCAAAGGACTATCAAAAGGAAGCATATCTTGAGAGCTGTTAGGAAAACTGGAGGTCAAGTTCTGCCCCTGAGACATATCGACTGTGTGACTGTCAAGACAAGTCAAGACAAAGGCAAGACAATTAACCTCAGAATGCCCCCAAACAACTGTCTGCAAAGCAGGGACCAGTCTGCATTGCTGGAGGAAGGTCCTCCTCAGAGCTCTCTCTACAAATGAAATCACAGTTCCAGGAAAAAAAAAAATGACCTGCTCAAAGAGCTTTACATTAATATTACTGGAAACTATTTCTGACTTCACAATATTACTTAAGGAAAATGTCTATAGTAGAGTAAGATTTAAGTCAACAGCTCCAAAACTCTGTCCATCCAAAAATTACTCTGAGGGATTAAATCTACCTACCACTCACAGCATTAACCCAAAATAACAAATAATGAGAAGAAAACCATTATATTTAAAAGCTATCAATGAAAGGCATCAAAAATAAATAACCAATTCAGTTTAAAAGCAAAATTACATATATACCACCACTGAGGAGACTTGGCACAGACCAATTGGGAGACTAGTACCATTCGAGTGCCTCTGTTATAGGTGTCATTACATATAATTCAGCTTTCAGTATGGAAAACATCCTGAGCAATGCTTAAGAAAATTCATCTGGAATTTATCTGTAGCTTTCTATAATGAAATAAATATAATCAACTATAGCCAAGACTCAGAGGAATCTGGAAACTCATACAAGAGAAGTGGACAAAATGAAATGAGCCCATGATGAAAAAGAAACCAAACTGTGCTGCCTGTATATATGTGTACATTTGAGAATGACTTTCACCTTAAAATTCTACTACAACATGTCTTTCCTACCTACAGGCTACCCATAAAATCACAGGATAATGCAATAAAAAAACCATCTAATTCAGCCCCTTAATTTTACAACAAATGACTATACTGAGGTCCAGAGCGGGGGGGGAGGGGGGGGGGTAACTTCCAAGGTCAAACACATAGGGAATGTCGGAGATGAAATTCAAATCCAAATCCCAAGACTCTGGGGTCAGTGTTGTCCATTGTACCAAGGGCTAATGACACTTGACTTTCCGAAGATGTTTCCCCTAAGGCTATCTAGTATTGAGAGGCAGCACAGTGCATGGGGGACAGGGATGGCGAGGGGAGTAAGAGAGGGAGGAGGGAGAGAACACAAAAACTAAACCAAAAAACTTGGGTCCCAGATCTGACACTCCATATTTATTATTGTAGGCAAGTTACATAAAGGAGGGTACAACTTAACAGTATCCTGCCTCAAAAAGACTGCTGTGAGAAAAGCACTTTTTAACTGTTATGTACTAAAGAAGTATGATTCAAGATGGCAGCATAGAAGCAGCAAAACTCCACAGCTGTCCCCATAACCACCTCAAATACCTATAAAATATGACTCTAAACAAATTTTAAAGCTCCAGAACTCAAAAAATGACAGAATAACAAAGCTCCCATGAAGGCAGCCTGGCAGGCAGACAGGAAGGGGTTCATCACAGCACTCTGGGAGCCCAGACCAGAACCACATGAACCCGCGGCTAGAGCCCTAGGGCCGCCAGAACAAGCCGCGGCTGGAGCGCAAATCACCAGCTGTGGCGTTTTCCAGAATTACCAACCCATAAGAAACAAGGACTAATTGAAAGGTCAGTGGAACTTGGCTAAATTTGGGGGAGAGGGTCTGGCCAACTGGCCCAGAACTAGAAGTGGCTGAAGCAGTGGCCCTGCAGCCACCTCCAAGTGGCTGCTTCAGAAGCTCCCGGCCTGCAGATTGCAGTCTTCAGTGGTGGTCCTGAGGTACATGACCAGTGAGCCAAAGCTGGTGGGGGCTGCAGAAACGGTGGCGTCTTAATAGCTCTGGCAGCTGCAAAAACCCCAGCGATTTGGGACAGAGCTCTCCCCTCTGAAAGCAGAGTTCTAATGAACCTAAAAGTCAAGTAACTGACTAGTAACATCAATAGGCAAAGGAAGCAAAGTAAACCTGGCAATGCAACTTTAGATTCCTTTTTTGGGGACAAAAAGGATCAAAGCATGGAACAGTCCTGTGTTTTAACTACGCAAAGCCTAGCACAGTATCATATGTATATAAGTTCTTTATCAATTTTTTGTTGATCACAATGATGAAACATCATAATTTGGGAATTGTTATCATTAGATCACTTTTAGAAACGATGGTAAATCTTTTTTTTCTTGAAGATCAGAACTTGCACACTAAAGCTTCCAAGAAAAATGTAGACTGGTTACAAGTCACAGAGCAGTTTAAGAAGGATTTTGAAAACCAAATAAGAAAAGTGGAAGAAAAATTGGGAAGAGAAATGAGAATGATGCAAAAAAATCATGAAAAGAGAGTCAACAATCTGACTGAAGAAAATAACACCTTAAAAAATAGATTAAAT
>CM053592.1:156743053-156788460 GCA_028646515.1 Pseudochirops corinnae
AAAGAAAGATCCAACATGTTGGACAGACTTCCTGGTAAGTCACTGACAAGAACTATATAGAATAAAAGGTCATGGATTGATTGAGATCTGCAATATCATAACAATAACAAAAAATTATGAGATCACACATAAATTTAATTATGATATGTGCTATATTTACTAAATAAAGCTATTCTGTTCTTGATTTTAAAAGTAAATTTTAATATTAATTTAAAAGGTAAACAGAATAATTTATATTTTTGACTTAAAATTAAATAGCTTTTTTTATTAATTCAATCTTGACTTTTCTGTGGGAGCACCCTAATTTAGACAGCATCATCTTAAAAAAAAACCAGGAATACTACACCAGAAAGAGTTCAAACAAAAGTCACTCATTGAACTTGTAACACTTTAATGATTTGTTGTTTCAAAATGTTTCAAATAGAAAATGAAATGGTACACACCATATACACATACGATAGCAGGTTTATACATGTGAACATCCAAAATATTTATACTCAAAGACCTATTTTTGCAACAGTTTTTTGGTTGTTGTTCAGTCATTTCAGTCACGTCCAATTCTTTGTGACCCATTTGAGGTTTTCTTGGCAAAGATACTGGAGTGATTTGCTATTTCCTTCTCCAGTTCATTTTACACATGAGGAAACTGAGGCAAACAGGGTTAAGTGACTTGCCCACGGTCATACAGCTAATAAATATCAGGCTGGATCTGAACTCAGAGAGGTGAGTCTTCCTGACTCCAGGCCCAGTGCCTGCACTGTACCCCCTGGCTGCCCCGCAACAGTTTTTTGTACAACCTGACATGATGTTGCTTTACTATCTCTCCAAGTTTTTGCAAGATTTAGAATTTTCCAATTCCTATACAAATTTTGCTCATGGATATAATTCCAAAAACATGTGACTTCAAATATAGCAAAACTTTTTTCCATTGATTCTTTAACACTAATTTTCTACAGAGGAATTTCTTAATTGTAAACAAAGAATTCTTCAGGGATATATCACACATTGCAATTGAGTTCCTCTGGCATACAAACAGTTCCATTAACAGGTTAGCATGCAACCTATCTTCCCCCTCAAAAAAAATTTGCCAACAGTTTCGTTTTTGAATCATCAAGACTATTTGTAGGTGTTTACAAATGTTCACTGTTAGCTACTGAATTGCTATTGGACTTCCAATTAAACAGAAAAGCAGCTTGAGGTCAAGGAGAAGAGATCAGCGAAGGCATACTGAAAAAAAATTGGCTTTCAGAAACACTTGCAAACATTCTCTCTCTCCTAATTGCTCCAAGATAAATGACTGTTTAACCCAAACCAAGTTTCATTTTAAGGAATTCTGTCTGTAAAACAAATATTCATTAAAATAAATATTTGAACTATTAGGATACAAATAAAGAAAATGTTTATTCATTAAAGTACACCAAAATGTACATGTTCTCTTAATCTAACAATTTGGGGGGTCTATGATAAGTAGTTTTGTTTTTTTTATAAAGGAGATATATTAGTCAACTGAAGCAGAAACAATCTAAGTTTTATGATGTGTAATGTTTTCCTAAAGGACTTTTAAAAGTATGTATTACATTACTCTCCTGTGCATTTAAAAATTATATTAGTGAATCTGTAATGCTGTGAAAGTTACCAAAAAAAAACCCCAACAACTATTTGTTCCAGTTGTGCTGAACCCAAAACATGTCACCACTGTCCATCAAATGCTATTGATAATCAAGGCATTAATTATATTCTATGTGAAACAGCAACTACTTTTCTAGTGCATCTTAGCCTTAGCTTTAATTCTTTCTGAAAATGGCATTTCTCTTTTCTGTGCAAATACTCAAATAACCTTCTTGTCCCCTGAAGCCCACAAGGATTTTCTCAGATAATACATCCAGAATAAAAATTTGGCCTTTGGACATTAAACTTAAAGTAATACAAAGTCCTTTCCTAGCCAAAAGTTATTTCACTCCCCCTTCATCTGTAAGCAACGCAAATGGATATAATAGACAAGTAGTTATTCTCCTGGCCCTGACCCTCTTCCCCATTCCCCACCTAAGCACCAGAGAACACAGCTGGGGATGGGGAAACAGAGAAAGATGGAAGGCAGACCTTGTCTCCCTCTGACCTGGATGTCATGGTGAGGGATAAAGGTCGGGGAAAGAGGAGGAGGTACAGGAATGGATGGCATGTGTGCCTCCCACACACCTAGCTCTACTCTTCAGAAAGTAAGCACATGGAGTACACTCAGGCCTTCAGAAAGTTCAGACTGCAATGGGGACAGGCAGACACTGCTTCCTTAGGGAGCAGGAACCCTTCTAAGACAGCATGGATGGGATCATTGCTTCCTGGGCATCTGGCTTTATTAAACATCCCTCTCATACATACTCCACACCCAGTGGACAGAGAGACAGGCTACAATGGGAGCAGGCAGGTAAACTCGACTTGCTTAGGAGCAGGGACTATTCCAGAGCTTCATCCTTATGGAAGGATGGATGGTATATATCTTCCACAACTTGGGGTCAAAGTGGGAGGAGGGAAAACGATGCTGTACTTAAGGGGGAAGAGAGTCTTTGATGCCTGTTTGGGCTCTTCTCTCCCCCAAGAAAATAAGGATGGCTTCACCCTGACCTCTAAAGACAGTGCTCCACCTCCACCCTATAATAATGTACATAATTTATTATAATGTGTATGGAGTGCTCAGGAAGACTAGCATCTTTGGTGTGAGGGCTGCCAAGTGCTTTTCAGGGCTCCTCATCCACCTTTGGTGTCTCCCTGATTCATACAACCTGGTATTCCAAGAAGCCGTAGCATGCACAGCAGCTATGCTTTGGTAAGCTGTCCCAGCAGATGAACTAAATCAGGTTGAAGGTAACTGACAGGTCTCAAACCTGTCCATAATGTAGGGTAATGTCTAACCTAAGCATGTGAAGATTTTCCTAGCAGAATGGGTAAATGAGAACAATTTGTCCCAAAAGTCAGAAGGCAGCTAAAGCAGGTGATGTGGAGCACTTAGAGCTTAGTCAGGCATCAAAGACACCAAGGTCATCCATTGCATTCTAAGTAATAGCCAAAAGACACTTTGACTTTTGTTCTGCCACTGGACTTCAATGACTCAGGAAGAGAGAGGTGGGTGACTTTGTGCAGCTCTGCTTCAATTAAATCCAATTCACATGCAAGTCAAGACATCATTCATGATGTCACTGGTCCTCTTAGAAAACAAAGGACATATGACAATATAATTTATTGTACAGGAACATATGTATGTCATTTGGAAAGAAAGAAGGAAGGAAGGAAAGAAAGAAAGAAAGAAACAGACACACTGGGGATGAATGCTCAAAAAACTTTGCTGATGTCTGGGTATGAAATTTTAAGTTAGAAGACTGCTGGTCTAGTTATCATTCCAACAAAATTGCTTTAAAACAATCCACAATCTCCTGGACTTTCCGAAGAGTGCCTCCTAAAGAACATGAACTAAAAGCATGGATCCTTCTAAAGAACATGGACTAAAAGCAAGGAAATTTGGTTCTTATCTAATTTCTCCTAATAACTAGCTGTCAGGATCAACTCAGCAAATCACTTCAGCTCTCTGGGTACTAGGTTCATCTGTGAAATGACATCTCTTTAGGATAGCAAAATTTTCATTTGACATTTGAAAACCACTCCCTCCTTCTTGCAACTCTTTTCTCCCTTAGTTCCTGTGACATTATCTTCTCTGGTTCTCTAACCCCTTCTTCTGTTTCTACTTCTTCCTTAAGGGATATCTCCTAAGATTGTCCTTGATTCCCCTATTCTTGTACTGTATTTGCTATGAAAAAAATTAGAATGCATACTCAATGCTTCAATGACCACCTGTATACAGTTAACTCAGACAGGCAGTATATGCTTTCGCTTGTACATGCATGTCACACCTACAGACACACACATGCACACAAGCACACACATTCTCATCTCCCTTCTGAGCTCCAGGTCTGCTTCTCTGTCTACAATATAGCTCTACGTAGATGCTTACCAGCACCTCCCACTGACATATCCAAAATGAATTTATCTCTCCTTCTAAACCTGCTCCTCTTCCAACTTCACTGTCTCTGTCCATGGCATTGGCACCATCTAATTTTCCTGTTTCTTTTTTCATTCTTCTTCTTCCTTCACTTCTCATAGCCACTCAGTTTCCAATTCTTTTTGATCCCAAAATCTCTCACCTAAGACCTCCTATTACTGCTGCCTCTCCTCTAATACAGGTCTTCAGTTACCACATTCTGAACTACCCCAATAGCTTCAGAAATGATGTTGGAAGGGGCCTAAAAAACCATCTTGTTCAACTGAATTTTGGAGAAGAGAAAAAGAAAGCCAAGAAGGAAGAAGACCCTTGCTCAGCATTGCACTGCAGTGAGCAGCAAAACTGACATTCCAAACCATGGCTTCTGTCTTCAAATCTTTTCATTAATCCACTTCTACTTTCCCTCCACCAGCTCTATTCTTCACACTGTCATCAATATTTTCCCAGAATATTTTCCCTTAGATTTGTCTGAACTAGGACAAGTGAAGTGAGCAGAACCAAGATAACAATATACACAGTGACCACAAAACTGGATATGAAAAAGAACACTAAAACAAAATTGAGCTCTGCATGATTATATTGACCAATTTTGGCCACAGAGAACAGACAGAGAAATGCATTGACTTCCTTTCAGTAAAGAGGTGGGGGCTATTGGGTATAGAAAGTTGCATGTCAGTCCCTGTGCTGGTTGGTTTTACCTAATGATTTTTCTGTTATAAGATGAATGCAGGCATCCATATCTAGGAATGACTGATGGAAAAAGAAAGAGATCAATAAATCATATTTTTTAAAGATATGTTTAAGTCTCATCTCTGCTAACAAATTTTCAGTGATTTCTTGTTTCCCTAAGAAGTCCAATTCAAATCAACAAACATTTATTAAGCTCCTGTTATATACAAAGCACTGTGCTAAGCCCTAGGGAAACACTTCTTGACCTCAAATAATTCATCTGTTATTGAGAGAGACAACCTGTACACAAACTAACACCATACAAGGCAGAGAATATAGGCCAAAGGAAATAATGTCAAGGGAAATGTAAGAGGAGAGAGAGAACAATAAAAACTGGAGCAGTCAAGGAAAGTTTCAAGGAGGAGGGAGCAACTGAACTGTTCCTTGAAGCAAGATCAATCAGGGAGTGAATCAAAAATTTTTTATTAAGCACCTACTAAATAGGTGTTGTGCTAGGGGCTGGAGATACAAATACAGTGAATTTTTTCACAATGAACTTACATTCTAACATGGAAACTACAAGGAGATTAGAGAGATAGAGAGATAAAAATATATTTGTGTGTATACATACGCTGAATAAATATAAAGAAAAGAAATACAAATACATACAAAGTAGTTAAATGCAAGGTAGTTTGAGAGGAAGGGTACTAACAGTTAAGGTGAATAAGGAAACATTTTGTTTAAAAGGTAAAGCTTGAAGTGAGTCTCAAAGGAAAAGAAGGATTCTCAAAGGTGGGAGAAGGAATGGTGTGCATTACAGGCATAGAGGGCAGCCTGTGTCACTGTACATGCATCAGGTGATATAGGCTGCTATGCCGAGTGCATGAAGAGTAGAAATGAGAATAAAGCCGAAGGTGCACTGGAGCCAGACTGTGGAGGGTCTTAATTAGGTTGGAGTTTTACCCTTGAAGCAACAGGGGACCACTGGAGATTTTTGAGCAGAGAAGTGACATGGTGAAATCTGTGCCACAGAAAGATAATCTGGGAAGCTATGTGAGGGACAGATTGGAACATGTCAAGCAGTTAAACATTAAGTGCTCATTTTGGGACAGGACTATACTAAGCATCAAGAATACAAAGAAAGGCAAAAAACAACAACAACAACAACAACAAAAACTGTCCCTGCTGCAAAGGAGCTCACTATCTAAAAGGGGAGACAGCAAGCAAACAATTGTGTGCAAACCAGCTACATACAGGAAAAACTGGAAATAACCAACAGAGGTAAGGCATTAGAATTCAGAGAAATTGGGAAAGGTTTCCTAGGATGTCAGCAGGGTAGATGGGAAGCTGGGAGAACAATTAGGAAGCTTAATATTATCTAAGTGAGATATAATGAGGCCTAAACTGGGCCAATGGCTATTTGAGTACAGAAAATGGAATGGATGCAAGAGTTAGTCTGGAGATAGAATTGACAGAATGTGGCAACTGACTGGATAGAAAAGAGACAGAAGAGTCAAAGCTAACTAGGAGCTTTTAAATCTGGATGACCAGAAGACTGTCGGGGCGGCTAGGTGGCTCAGTGAATAGAGCGCTGGCTCTGGAATCAGGAGGACCCGAGTTCAAATCCAGCCTCAGATACTTAACACAAAACTAGCCATGTGACCTTGGGAAAGTCACTTAACCCCAATTGCCCTACCTTCTCCTCTCCAAAAAGCCCAAAAAAGAAGAAGAAGAGGAAGAAGAAGAATAAGAAGAGGTTGTCGCCCTCAACAAAAATAAGGATGCTGGTAGGAAAGGAAGATTTTGGAAATTAATACGAGTTTAGTTTTGGACATGTGAAGTTCAAAGTGTTGATAGGCCATCTAGATAGAAATTACAGCATACAGGTGATTCAGGACTAGGGTGGAATATATAGAGATTCAGACATGAAACAAAGAAAAGAACTTGGAGAAAAGGGTCTAAGACAAATTTGGTGGTAATAGCTAGAGGAGAGACAGACACTTTGAAGTTGAGTTCAAACTTGGAAGGACAGACAGACAACCCATCAAAGGAAACTAATAATTGGGTAGAAAAGACCCAGGGAAAGCAGTGTCACAGAAGCCAAAAAAGGAGCACATATTCAGGAAAATATCTAAACATGTGGGTGGTCAAACATCAAAAAATGAAGAGGAAGAAAACTGAAAAGGTCACTCACTGATTTGGCATTTTGGAGTAGAAAGAATGTTGGGTTTAGAGTAAAAGCTGTTCAAATCCTCCCTTAGCACCTATTTGTATGACTCTTAACAAGTCACCTAACTTCTAATCTCTCTTTGCCTCAGTTTCCTCATCCAAAAAAAAAAATGCAGGAGAAGGTGGGGAGAGGATTACTAAATTATCCAAAGTTTTTTTTTTCTGATCTAAATCTAAGATCCTGTGATTTAAAAGTTATGAAATCACCAATAACTTTAGAAAAAGCAGTTTCTATAGAGTAGTGGGGTCAGAAGCCCCATCAGAGAGAGTTCATAGTGAGGAAGCAAGCCAGTGGAAGGTAAATCAATGAATTATGGTATCAAACAGAAATGAGAACCATTGTTCTATAGGTAAGGATCCCTGCAGTTGTATAATGACTTGGGTTTCAAATGCAATGTTATCTGCTTTATTGTTTTAAAATTTATTTTATTAAATATTTCCCAAATACATTCTAATCTGGTTCCAGCTGCACTGGGAAGTGTTGGGTAGCATGTTTGTCATCTCTGTTACAGATCATGCTTTCTGAAGTTTGGGGGTGAAGGAAGAAAGGAGACTCCTAGTGTAGCATTTTAAGAGAATGGCAGGATCAGTGAATGTTTTTTAAGGATGTTTGTCAAGGATGAGGGAGCTATTGGGCATAGTGTTAAGCAACAAGGAGGAAGCCAGTAAATAAATGAGAAAGGCAAGAAATTTTCAAGGAGTAAGCTCCCAGGGGGGACAGGAGGATATGGGAATAAGGACACAAGAGCAAGGAAAGTTTTCTCAGGGAATGGAGCAAGAGGATAGCTAAACATGGAGAAAGCTTTGCTCAGCATTTGAGCATTTGCTTGGCATAATCTGGAGACATCCTACCTTTCTACCCTTATTTCACATCTCTTTCCTCCCAGTACTCTTCACTTTGGTCGGACTAGACAATTGTACTTTTTTGATCCCTTTCTTGTGTCTTTGTTCAAATTGTTTCTGAAATGATCTTCCTTCCCCTCTTTGCCTGTTGAATTTCTACCCAGACCTAAAACTCAACTCAAATGCCACCTCTTCCACAAAGTATTCTCTGATCCCCCATCATTACCATCCTTCTACCCATCACCACCTCTCACAGTGGTGAAGAACATGCAGGAGGAGCTTAATAAATGTTCATTACATTGGACTATACAGGGAGTACTGAAAAGAACACTGTTTTTAGAATCAAAAGACCAGGATCTGAATTAAGCCTCTTCTATTTACTACCTGTGTGACCTTGCATAAGTAATTAACCTCTCTGGGTCTTAGTTTCCACCTCTGTAAGGATTCTTCCAGCTAAGAATCCAATCATCCTAATGCTATACATCCCAGCTATCCATGTATTTTTTATATCCCAGTCTAAACTCTATAAGGGCAGGAGTATGTAAACAGTTTACCTTCCCCAGAGCCTAGGAATAAGACCTACATACAGTAAGCGCTTAAGGTTTTAATTGTTAAAATGGTTCAAAAGCCTCTATCTCCAACCCTAACCTGTCCTTGCTCAGCATCCTAAAGGAAATTTCCACCTAAAGGACCTACTTACCTCAAAATCAACATGGGCAGAATTGAGCTCTAAAGGCAACCCCAAGCCCCACCCACTACCACCAAATAGATTCCCATGCCCAACTTCTGTCAGTGGTACCTCCATGTCTAAGTCAGAGGGTCAAACTCTGGCCCAACAGGTTACAAGTATCCAAGTGGCTAGTACTCCAAGGAACCCGATTAAACTGTAATTGGGAAGTATTAAATAAAATATGTAAAAATATAACACAGATAATGTATATATATGTATGTGGTATTCTAAATCAGTATACTGCCCACAGGGATCTATTTCTATTTCAGTTTGATACTACTGAACTCTAAGTCACCTCTGTCATGCTCTGTATGTAATTACTCA
The DNA here is from genome assembly GCA_028646515.1 of Pseudochirops corinnae. NCBI lineage: Eukaryota > Metazoa > Chordata > Mammalia > Diprotodontia > Pseudocheiridae > Pseudochirops > Pseudochirops corinnae. The sequence continues at coordinate 156,751,897 of CM053592.1, forward strand.
TCAATGTCAGGTTGGCTTTCACGTTTAAAAATATGTAATTATCCTATGTTCTATAACAAGTGATAACATCAGAAATGAGTCATATATTACTCTTCCATAGTTGACAACTGAACAATATTGGGAGCAGTCCCAAGTACTTTTGAGATAAAAACAGATTAGAACCTCAAATTTCACCGTAGAGACTTTATTGAGAATAACAACAATTTACAATGGCATTTTGTAGTTTACAAAAGATTTCACCTTCACTATCTCATTTGAGCCTCATAATACCCCTATGAGGTAGAGATCTGATAATACACAGAAAACTGTGATACATAGCAATTAAGAGTATTATATCTGAAGTTACTCCTTGGCTGCCAATGCCTAAAGAAAACTAGGGGGTTGATTTTTCATAAAAATCTGAATACTGTTGCCATACTATCCAGGGGTGGGGAACCTTTGGCCTCAAGGTGATATGAGGCCCTCTAGGTCCTCAAGTTCAGCCCTTTGACTGAGTCTAAACTTCACAGAACAAATCCTCTTAATAAAAGGATTTGTTCTGTAAAACCTGGACTCTGTCAAAAGGCTGCACCTAAAGACCTAGGAGGACACACGATTCCTACTCTTTCGACTTATGTGATAGTTACTCATTCTTCTCCCTTTAGCACTTCATCTTCTTAAACTTTTACACTTCTGTGATTTCCAAAACATACTTGACCAACAAAGACCAAAACTCCTTCATGACTTAGTAGACAGTGTCATCATTTGCTGGGCCAACTTACTGGTAATAATTTTCTTGAATTTAGTTTGGCTGATCCTGGAACTACAGGAACAGACGTCAAGTCTTAGCAATTTGAGAGGACCTTCCATATAGCCCTTGAATTCAAGATCACCATGAGCCAGAATAGGACTTTTGTGGAAGGAGAAACATTTATCCAAACTAAATTCTAAAGCCTAAAATCCTACAAATGCCCTTTGATGAGTAATAGCCCACTAATAAACTAAGCCAGGCACTATTTGCTTTGAATAAAACTCGAGGAAATTGAGAAAAATTACTCTTTCAGTAAAAATGACTGGACAACCAAAAAAACTGAGTAAATGTAATGTATCAGTGCAAATAAATATTCGGAAAATATATCCTCCCAACAGCATAGCTTATCATTAGAAATGCCATAAATTTGTGTCTTAACTTTCATTAAAATATTTTATATCTTTCAATAACAAAAAATTAAGGATAAAGTATTCCATTCAAAGTCATAAATGTCAATTTTGATGCTTTCTCCCTCTATAAGATACCAATTCCTTTATATTAGATTGAATAAATCCATTAGTAGAGTACGGTAAATATTTTAAAGCAATCAAAATTCAAAATATTGTCAATAGGACAATGCAAAACTTTAAGAAAAATTACAGCAGCTTTTACACTCAGGATAATCATGAGGAAAAAATAGTATATGTAACCTTTAAATTACATGAAATAAAATTCATACTAAAAGTATATTATAATTAATAAAACTATTCAACAACTAAACAACATCTGTCATCTAGGAGGGATCCTGATTCCCCTTTTTTTCATCGGGGCTTTTAACTGCCACAAAAGAAACATAGCCAACCTGCATAAAGTACTGCTATGCTTGATTCTCTCAGTTATAGAAGTTTTAAAGGGCCTATTTGAACCTTAAAAAGGGGAACTTGAGTTTCATTTAAAGAGAGAAGGATACATCTTACTCAAGTTCTATCAAGTTCTAATATTTTAAAGAATTAATTAAGATGGAAGTATATTTAATTACAAGTATATCTGTATCTATAAAGTAACTTTATAGATAAAGATACAGTGGATTTGTAGTTTACTGTGTAGTTGACCTAGTAAAATCTAAGTAATCAATGACATAGAATCTTTATGTATCAGGATGTCTTGACATATGACAATTAACAGAAGCCTTTAAATTGTAGTTAGCAATTAGAAACACTTAGGCAATAGTCTTGGGGAAGGGAGGAGTCTTTAAAATTAAGGTTGATTCATTAAAAGATTCATAATTCCCTAATAATTTAACAAATGGGACTGAATTTTCATTGCAAGAAAGCATATTTTTTAAAACTTCTGAAATAATATATTACTGAAATTGAATGTATTATTGAAAAAGTAATGTCAAATATAGACAACTAGTTGAACAATAATGGGGGTGTGGGAGTATTTTGTTCACTGTCGATTCCATACTATACAACTAATGTGAGCTTTAATTTAAGTTGCTGAAAGAAAACAATGTGCCTAAAAGAAACTGAGGCCACTTTAAGTTATTTTGTCACTGAAGAACTTCCATACTCAAACTGTATCAAGTTGAAAGCGTCTGGCACACAGTAGGTGCTTAATAAATGCTTACTCCCTTCTCCCTCTCCCCAGGTGCAAACTAGGTTAGCTCTTCTTTTTAAAGAGCGTCTGGCACACAGTAGGTGCTTAATAAATGCTTACTCCCTTCTCCCTCTCCCCAGGTGCAAACTAGGTTAGCTCTTCTTTTTAAAGAAGAAACTTTCTTATAACGGTCGGGATAACAAGGAGTGATGAAAGATTACTGTTGTTAATAACTAACATTTCTACGGCCCCTTTACGGCTGTGCTTAGCGCAAAGTATGTCATTTGGTCCTTACAACAACACTGTTCGGTAGCCGCTATTATTATCTTCCTTTTTACAAATGAAAAAACTAAGAGAAAAAGTAAATAACTTCACCTGGGTCACACAGCTGGTAAAGTCCCTAAGGTAGGATTTGGACTCAGGTCTTCCAGCTTCCAAATCCAACTTCCTATCCACAAAGCCACCAAGGAAGTAATAGGAAAGCTCCCACAAGTAAATTACACTTAAGGCACAAACAGCTCAGTGGGAAAAGTTGGGATAGATATCCATTCTAACCTGCGGAGAGTGACCAAAAGCCAACTTACAACCCTTTCCGACTTAGTTTACTCATCTGTAAAATGAGGGACGAAAGAGTTAGATAATCTTTCTTTCCTAATATTTATTATGCTAAAATAAAAGAGCTTTCTGTGTTTTCTGTGTTCCCACCTGTTACTGCTATATTTTTATAAATGCACAAAAATAAACGAGAGAATCGTCACAAAATTCCATTTCTCAGGGATGTTCATTAGCTAGGCTAGGTAATCCCACCCACACACCTCCATCCTGAAAGGGCATCCCATCCTGCGGTCCCCACAAGTGGTTACACTAGGCCCCCGACAGTGAAGGACGAGGCTGCAACAAGGATGCATCAGAACTTCCAGAGAGCAAAGGCCACCCCTCCGGCATCATTCATTATCACTCACTCGGTTCTCGGGGCACGGGTTTTTCCAGGAGAGGTCAAGCACCCTCCGGGCCCGCCCCCCCCCCCCCCAATCTCTCAGTCCCCTCGCAGAAGCGGGGGAAGCACCGCCCTCCCCAGCCCCGGCCTCGTTCGGGGCTGGGAGCCGGCCTGGCCTAACCCACGATTTCCATCCTTCCGTCCATCCCTCTCGGGCTGGGCGGCGCAGGCCGTGCCCTCCTCTCCTCCGCTGGTCAGCGCAGCCCCGGGCCCAGCTGGCCAGTCCTGCGGCCCGGCCCGGCCCCCCGCCCGTTCGGGAAGGGCCCAGTGGGGGTCGGCGAGGTAGAGCCGCCCGGCTCGACGCGGCTGGAGGCGGGGGGGTGCCCCTGCGGGGCCGTTGGGCCCTGCGCGGGTTCCCGGGCCTCAGCCCGGGGCGGGGGCGGGGGCGGCGGCCGAGGGGAGGAGGCGGGGAGGGGCCGGGGGCGGCGCCCGCCCGCCCCGCGCCGGCCCCACGCCCTTACCTGTCTTCTCGTGGTCATAGCCCACTACGATGAAGTAGTCCGCCAGCCGCGCCATCGCCACCGTCGGCCCCGTGCCCGGGAAGCGGGACCTAGTGCCCGTCGCCGCCCTCGCCGCCGCCGCCGCCCGCCCGGCCTGGGGGCGCTCAGCATTTTCCCTCTACCGGCGGTAGCAGCAGCGGCGGCAGCGGCGGCACTTCAGCCATGTTTGACAACCGAGGCGTGCTCTGCGCCTGCGCCGGGCGCTGAGCCGCGCGAGACTCGCTCCTCCTCCCGGCTCCTCCTTCCCCTAGGCTTCCCAGAGCTTCCCTGGAGCTACGCAGCCTCAACCCCGGCGGCCCCACCCCTTCCCCCCGCCGGCTGCGCTCCTCCCTCGCCTGCTCCCGCCTCCCCTCCCCTCCCCCGCCCGCGCCTGATATTAGAGCAGCTGGGGCTCGCGCAGGCCTTTCCTTCCCTCGGCGCACTTGTGGAGCGGGACCCGAGAGGCCTGGGGGGAGGCTCCCGAAAACTCCGCGGCCAGCGGTCTGCAATCTGCCCCGCCAGGGCTTTTGTTGCTGGTTTCCTGTTTACGTTGCGCGGTCAAGCTTTCGAAACCTCGGACTGGGATGGGGGGTTGTGCCGTGCCAGGGCTCCGGGCAGCACTGGAGAGGCCGCCTGCTTCTAGGAGGGTGACTGCAAGCCACCGGGGACGGACAGCTTCCACCTCCCACCATCCTGTTCGCCCTCCATTGAATCCTCGGTCATCCGTCTGTGGCCTCTGCTTTCAGGCAATTTTACTGTCCTGGGCACTTTCATCAGATCCCAGAGCCCCAGGAGAAAAGGGGCAGGGGGGGTCGTCAGAATCTTTGGGGTACGGTTTAGTCGGGTTGCAGATTTAAAACTCTTGGACAATCTGAGGTCTCGGATTTCGCCCGTCCTCTTTATCACCAACCAACAATTTGAGTTGCCGAGTTTAACATCAAACCGGTGTTTGCAGAGTTTGAAATGGTCAGATTGAATCTGCCCAAATGCAGGATACCATTTGATTTAATTTATTCCCCAATCAGTGAAAGCCTTTCCTTGAGTGACTTTAACGATATCACACACCAAGCTTCCACTACATGAAGAGTTTGCCTTGCAAAACGCACGGAGCTCGCTTATGCACGCTCCGCTGGTGTACGGTTTCTTCGACAGCTCACTATGGTTCTCTTCCTCATTCCACAAATTGAACTGGACTCTGCCACCGGCACCACCCCCCTCCCTGTAACTTCCACCCACAACTTCTGCTTCGGTCATTTGATGCTTACAGAGCATATCTGCTTCGTTTTCCACATAACAAATATTTGAAGATTCTCTGAGCTAGGAGTAAACGGTGGAAGCAGTAGATTTAGGCTTGTCAGGTAAAATTTCCCGACAATTAAAGCTAGCCAAAAGTGAAATGACTGCCTCAGGAGAGAGCGGGTTTCCTTTGAGTAGAGGTCTCCAAGCTAAAAAACTACAAAGCCACTTAACTTGCTGGGTGTGTATGCTATAGACGGTTTTTTATTTCAATGTGTGGATTGGACTAGATGGCCTTGTGGTGTCTTCCAACTCTTAAGATTCCGTGATGGCCTTTCTAAATCTCTTCTAAGGTTTAATTGCTTAAGAATATTTCATTTAACCTAATTATTTCTAATTCCAGTGCTTATGAATTCAAAAGTATCATTTAAAAAAGAACAACTTGTTTTTAATATGCCTCTCCCCCATTTAAGGTCCTCTGACAAGCCCTATATGGCAAGTTTACAGAATCTGGTTTCAGCATGTGGACTATATGCATAAAACACACATATGTACCTAATATGAGGGTACATTCCGGGTACATAAAAGTATTTCATATACAAATAAAGTAGCTTCGCCCTTTGCTCCCCCGCCAACAGCTGCCTGGAGGCTGAGGCTGATAAGAGTCTGACCACGCAGCCTGATTAGTGGGGTTGGCCAGAGGCCAGAAAATCCCCGGAGATCAAGAAAAACACCACCACCTTTCACTAGCTGCCTGAACAAATGCAGATTTGTTTCCCCCTGAGCCTCTGGAAGAAACTCGAGGGCCAAGCCAAGGATGAAAGAGGCAACCGTCTCCAGGATCCAAAGCATCTCCTTCCTTGTCTCAGGGTGGGAATGGCAGAGATAAAGAAAGAAGGGAGGTTTGCCAACTTCCCGCTGCTGCAGAGCTGCTGCCTTTTGTGGGTAAAGTGGCTAGTTCTCTAAAATCATTCAAAGTACTTCCTGTGGTTTGTCTCTGCTCAACAAATTAGTGAGCCGAGGTTTACACGGCAGAAAAATCACTGCAATCCTGCCTTGGTTAGCCTCACCACTAATTCATCAGATTTATGTAATAGTAAGAATATTTATATAATATAGGGCTTCCTATGTGCCTGGCACTGTGCTAAATACTTTACAATTATTGCTTCATTTGATCTTCACAACAACCCTGGGAAGTAGATGCTAAGAGCTTTACAAATATTACCTCATTTGATCCTCACAATAAGCTTGGGAGATAGGTATTTTATCATCCGAATTTGGCAGATGAGGAAACTGAGACAAACAGGTTAAGTGACTTGACTAGGGTCACACTGCTGCTAAGTGTCTGAGGCTAGATATGAACTCAGGTCTTCCTAGTTCCAGGCCTGAAGTTCTATCTATTGTGGCAGCTACCTGCTGTATACATATACACATAACACATAAATATACACCTATGTACACACATGAACATACAGAAAACATTCAGGACATGAGCAGATAAGAAAAGCCCCCCTGGGTCAAATCAATAAATCATTCAGCCCAGTGTGATATCCCTGACAGCCTATTTGGTGGAATTGTATGGCCTGATGGAAGTTGCTCTCCTTAACCTCATTCTAAGAGGTGGAGATGCACATCCCAATCGCTTTCCCTCCTTTCAATAAGCTATTTTGGTGATATCATTCACTGGATCCACCTGTTTACTATAATCCCATCTGTACTTTGTTTACCCTGTTTGGGTGAGGAGTTTCCTATGTTCATATTGACTGCCTGTCACGTCAAGAATGACCATGCTTGTACTTGTCCTAAAAAACTACAAGTCTCCTTTAAGCTTTCAGGGTAACTCCTTATCTAGTTTAATTATGAAGAAGTCTCTGTAATCCCATATGTGAGAGGCAAATAAGACAAACTTCATCCGGGTTAAGAGACTTGAGATCTCCGTTTGTCTTAGGCAGGACTTTCAGTGAACCACCCTGTGCCACTGAACTGATGGGGTGAATCAGACTTTGGAAGTAAGCTTCTCAATGGGTTTTGAGCAAGAGGGTTGTAACTATGGGGGTATAAAGTAGAATGTTTTCCTTAATCCTGAGGTTCTGGTGTGTTCATTATTATGCTTTGAAGATCCAGACTAGGAAAAGCAGGATTCAACTTGTGCTTCTGACACTTTTGCTGGCATGCCCTAAGGGAAATCACTTAAATTCTCCATGCTCTAGGCTACTCTAAAACTATGAATTACAGAGAGGTGCTGACTTGTTTTGGTGTTCAATCTCTGTCCACTATCCTATCCTTGACCATAGTGTCAGTTTTAAAATGCCCATCAGAGCTTTATATAGAACTCTTTGAATATACTACCTTTCAAACAGCCTCTTAAAAGCTAAGTATAAATCCTCCCCAGGTCATAGGGCAAGTTAAAAAGGGAGCCAGTAGACATCAAATGCTTCTTTTTCAAAGAAGCAAATGTTCAATTCTTTGCTTTTCATACGAATAGTTTAAATTTCGGATTATTTAGCCTAATTTTCTCTGCAGTGTATTCTACATGTTTAATTGGAAACCAGCATAAGGAAGTGACCAAGAACATTTTTATAATCCAGAGAAGCTTAGAAAAAATGTAGACAGTGTCATAAACAGCTGTTCAGCCTTTCACCTACTCTCCATTTAACAGTAGACAGAGGGAAACGTGCTGGCCAATTTTTTTTTCTGTGTATCTGAGAACAGAGAGAAAAGGGATAGTCCCAAGAGTTGGGAACCTGTAGCCTCAAGGCCTCACGTGACCCTCTAGGTCTTCAAGTGTGGTCCTTTCTTTGGATTCAGTCGAAGGGCCAAACTTGAGGATCTAGAGGACCATATGGGGCCTCAAGGCTGACAGTTCCCCACCCCTGGAAGCATTCAGGGCACCTGTAAAAGTTTCACAGGTGGTATGGGTGTACATATATGTGTGTATAATTATATGTATGTCTACATACATTTAGAGAGAGGTATGGATAGATATAGATGCAGTAGCTTAGATATAGGTGTCAGTATAGATATGGATAGATTTAGATCTACACGTGGCAGCCTGCTATACTGGTAGAGAGCCTGCCTCTCACCTATATCTGGGTTCAAATAATGTTGCTGATATACATTTGTCCCAGAATCATGGGCAAATCACTTCATCTCTTAATGTCCTGGACTAACTCTAATTCCAAAGTTTACAGACCTAATGAGTTTCTAATCTGCCCTTAAGGTAGGGCCTTTCTATACCTAATGTTTTTGAAATGCTTGAAATAACAGGTCTAGGCCAAATACTTATTTGTAGCTCCCCTGGATCTTTTCTTCCCTCTTCTTAGTGGGGGGGGGGAGGGTGCGGGAAGGGTGAAATATACATATTTGTTGCAACTTGTCCCCATTGATTTGTCATCTGTAGGGTTGAGCCTTTGGGGTCTTATGCTCCAAGGCTCTTTTCTTGGCTGATTAGAGTAAGTCAATTCAACAAGCATTTAATATTACCAACCAATAGGAAGTCCTTCCGTGAGGACAAAAATAACATTTAGATAAAATTCAGGGGTCTGCTCTGGGAGAACTTATTTAAACAGAAATATTTTCCCAACCCCACCCCACAGACTGGGGGTGGAGATCTACTTGGGATTTCTTCCCAAATTTGCACTGGCTCTTCACGTGAATCTGAAAAACATTCTTTAGGTTCCAATTTTTCCTTCCTTCTTACCTTTCTTCCTTCTTTGCACTTCCCAAGCCCTGGGCAGTGTCAGGTGAGCCTTTCTACTCAATCTGAATTCACACCCAGAGAAACCTGAATGGATAAAAGCAGACACACGTGAAAAAGATCTGAATTCTACCAAGGATTATTTCAGTTGGGATGTGACCAAAAAAAAAAAAAAAAAAGACTGTCATAGATTTCCTAGAACAGGAGGGATACGACGTGGTTAAACTCGTCGAATGTCCACAGAGGAATAGATCCCACATGGTGCGCCTGTTTTGCCAAGGTAAATTCCAGGGCGTTTTGGAAAACACGCGCTCGCTCCAGAAGACAGCGGGAGCTCCCGCAAACAAACCAGGCAGTGCTGGTTCGCTCTTTGGAGCAGGAAAGCGTCTGAATTAGAGGACGGGGGGCAGGACGCGGGCCGGGCGGGGAGGGTGAAGTGTTTTCCTAGCTTCAGATCTAACGTCCCAGGAGCAGCCAGGTGCACCTGGACTGATAAGAGACGTGCCAAGTTTCAGTTTTGCTGTTTGGCATTCCCGGACGGCCGACCCCCTGCTAGGGAGCGAGGCGGGAATCGAGCGTCTGCCCTCAGCCTCAACTGGAGCCTGGCTCTCTCTTGGCGGGAAAGGGAGGGGAAGCTCTCACTTAAAAGCATAATTTATCCTAAAAGGCCTCATCTTCCAACCCCGCCCCACGCACACACTCCTTCCTCTCTCGGGGGCTGGGGGCAGAGTAATGCTTACATCCTTACCTTATACCCTTCTAATTAAAAAAGCGATTTCTCCTAACTGGGTCAAGCACTGTTATCCCTATTTTATTGATGAGGAAAATTGATATCTGAAAAGGTGGAATGACTAGCCCAGGATAGCTCAGCTCGTTTCAGTGTTGGGACTCTTCTAACTCCGAGAGAGCCCACACTCCTCTGCCCCCAAAGCTTCTCCATGGCACTCACTCTAAGTCGAGGCGAGCCCGATGCTCTCGCCCACTCACTTGTATGATGGGATTGGAAGCGAGTGAAGCGCTTGGACCACTGACTGGGGGAATGGGGTTGGGAGACCGGCTTTTGACAGCTCAGGACTCCTCAGGAGCAACGCAAAGGAGCAACCTCCTTGGAACACGGGGATAAAAGCACCCTCCTTCTTGGGACAGTCAGGTTGTCCTTTGATATGACTGTGTCCAGACACCCAGTTGGCCAAAGGAAAAGTTTCCTTTCCCAAGGGTGACGGCAGAGCAGGGACGACGGAAGAGGACAAACGAAAGTAACCTGTTCTGGAGCAACGGGACAGGCAGAGGTGGAAGCAGGAAAAACACATTGAAAGGCATTTGGAGTCAATCGCTGCCCTTGGGCTCGAATCCTGGCTCGGCACCTTCACCTCTCGAGCTGCGGTTTTCTCCTCCGTAAAATAGGTGGGGGGAGGGGTGGACCAGATGATTTCTAAAGTTTTTTCCTGCTCTAACATTCTATAATTCAGTTCAATAAACATTTATTAGAAGTCTATGTGCCAGTAACTGACTGTGCTAAGCGCTGTGATGAGAAAGAGAAGTGGGGAGAGGGAGGGAGAAAGGAGAGAGAGAGAGAGAGAGAGAGAGAGAGAGAGGAAGTGAAAGATATTTTTAAAAGAGAGGAAAATGAGCAACGCTAAAGGGATGAAGCATCCTAACACATAGTAGGCAGTCAATAAATATTTGAACGGTGAGTATTGTCCTTGCCCCACCTGCACAGCTAGGCGTTTCTGAGCCAGGTCCAAGTTAATGAGTCGACAACCCAGAGAGCCCTCTCCTCGAGTGCACCGGGGAAGCCACTCTACCACAGCTGCGGCGGGAATCCGGAGGCTGCCGCTGCGCCTAGCTAGTTCGGGAGGGCAAGGGTTTGGGGGACATCCCAACCTCCCCACAGCCACCGCAAATCTTGCTCCGGACGCAAGTGACTCACTCCAAGGTGATTCCTCTGACGCAACCTTGATCCAGCCGGCCTTTCCATTCACACCTTAGAAGCAAGGGACGGGAAAGGAGGTCCGGAAAGCAGCTTCCACAAAGCTGGCTGGCCACTCTCCTGGTGAGGTCTGGAGTGGCTCAGGCTCCCAGAGCTCTGGACCACAGACACACCTCTTCAACCAGAGGGCTCGGAAGCCCTGATGGACAGGCAGCCAGAGAGAGGAGGTGAGGAGTCGGGGACTCCTATCTACAGCACCTGCAGAAGATAGAAATAAAGCCAAGTGAGGAACCAGGAGTACACAAGCATATAAATAGTACTTCAGCGTTCACAGACAAGAGGAGGATGGCGGTAATATCACCACCATTTCCTAGAAGAGGAAAGTAGGGACTCAGAGAGACGAATGACTTGCCTAAGGTCACAGGACAGAGTACTGGAGCTGGCTCTGGAGCCCGGTCTTCCTTTCCATTACATCACGAGGCAATCTTTAAAGGTTTTATAAAGCCTTACAGTGGTCTGCAAAAGTACTCAACTCCCTGGCTATGATCTTCGCTTCCTCACAAAGACCCAGCCCCAGTCCTAGCCCGCAGGGAGAGGTCCTCGCCCAGGCAACAGCGAATTCACTTTGCTGCCCATCTCACCCTTACCTGGGGGGGGGGGGGGGCGGGCCTTGGGAGTTCCAACAGAAGTCAGGAGTTTCTTGGCCAGAGGCCAATTAGTTCCTTCCTAAACTTTCAAAAAACACAACAATGGCACCACAAATTTAACACATACAAAGGCAGGGACTTTGTTCTCTCGCTCTTGGATTTACACACCGGAGTGAAATATCTGAAATTTCAACAAGCTCTCCCCTTAGAAAAATTCGCTGCCCAAGTTCTCCTGATCTCGTGCGCACTGGTCTTCTCTAGAACCTCAGTGTCAGACATTTGTTAGATAGCGTCTGACAAACCTCTCTCGCCCTCATCCCCTCCCCTCGTTACCACGCCTGAGGCTGAGTTCAAGTGCTTCCCAAGACCGCTGCTCCCTAGAGCAGGAGTCTTGCAGGTGGGAAGAAAGGGAGACCCAAGAAGAGCCCCAGTGACCTTGAACGCCTGTGGGCTAGCCCAGTCGCCTTGGCTAGGGGCTAGGATCTCGCCGGGCATCAGCGTAGGCAGGGTCTCCAAAAGGAGATGATTTGGTGGGGAGAGAGTCGGCACGCGCAGGCCCCGAAGCCATCAATGATAATTCTTACAGCCTAGGTGCTGTGGAAGCACTGGGTGAACATCCTCTTGCAGCCCACCGTATCCGAACCCAGAGAATAGCTCGTTCGCCTTACACTGGGGAGCCCTGAGGCAGGAAATGTATGAGTGTTGGCGCCCTCCACGCAGGGCGCAAAAGGAAGAGAGGGAAATGATTGCAGTAAGAAAGAGCAGCAGCAGCGCCAGCGGCGGCCGCAGAGGAACCCCCAGCAAGCCCCGCCCCCGCTGAACTCCTATAAAAGTAGGAGGCAAGCGCAGGACACTTCAGAGGTTTAACTGGGGATCTAAAGACTTTCTGCTGCTCCTGCGCCTTCTCTTCGCCTCCTACCTCCGCCTCATAATAACACTTCTGTCGCCAGGGGTGGGGATCTTTGACTCTCTCATAGGATTACCTTCAGCGGCAGGTAAGGGTGGACCTTCGGGCTTGGAGTGGTGGCAGTGAAGTTGGAGTAGGGCGAATGGGCTTTAGTGATCTCCAAAGTCACTGCTCAGAAAACTCAGGTCCCTGCACTGACTTTCCCAGTGCTTCTTCCAGACAGCTCTATTGAGGCTGTTGGAGCAGAGATCTGGGCGGGGGAGGGGGGGGAGGGAGGGGAAGGGCTGGTGAAAGGGGTTAGAATGGGCGGGGGGGGGGGGGGTTAGGGATTGAATCTTTGCCTAGTCCAAGTGAGCCATGTCTTCCAAATGAGCTCCGGGGGTTACTCAGCTCGGGCTCCCTCCCAAGGGAAAGTCTCCCTCTTCTATCCCATAAGAATAAGCTCCTAGAAAAGTTTCAAGTGAGTCCCAAGCTCAGAATTTAGGGAGTGCTGCTTGGTGGGGTGAGGGAACCTCCCCCCCTCCCTGCTCAGTCTGTCAGTTCAGCAGGCTGACGGATGCAAAGCCTGCAGGCGCCTTTATCTGTTCTGGCGCGATAAGCGATTGAGCAAACAAGAGCCCGGACTTGGTTAGGACACTTCTGGGGCCACTGGTCTGCGGCGCTCAGCCAGCTGGGGCTGAGCTAGGGCTGCGGGGTCAGGGAAGGGGCTAGGGCCGGAGCCAGGACTAGAGACAGACACTGACTTCTTTGGTTCTCTCTTTTAACCAGGGTGACCGGATCACAGCCGGAATGCAGCTGGTGCCAGTCGCCCTAATTTACCTGGGCTCCTTCGCCTTCCTGGGGGCGGACACTGCGCGGCTCGATTTGGCTTCGGAGTTTAGAAAGAAGTAAGTCCCGACAATGTTCTCTAGCCAAGTACTTGGGTTCAGGAGCTAAAAGACTCTCCGGAGGGAGGAATCCTCCGTTAACTCAGGGTACAGGAGAAAGGGGTACGGTGTTGATGCTACCACTCACCGAGGGGAGAGGGCGCTGGGATTCGTTCCATGTGGTGCTAATGGCGTCGCTGTTGGTTACTTTCCAGATGGAACAAATGGGCTCTCAGTCGAGGAAAGAGGGAATTGCGTGTGCCGGGCAATCCCCTCGGTAGCCCAGCCGAAGTGAAGACTGGTCCTGTCCAGACATTTATTCGAACCCAGGACGTGAAGGGTGCTTCTCGCAGTCCACAGCCCAGGTAACTTTGTGGGTCCCTCCCGGGGAATCCCTTTCCTCTCCGAAGGTGCTACTCCCGTCCCCCGAGGCCCCAACTCGGGTTTGGGCTAAGAAAGGTGCCTCGACGGAGCAACATAGAGTCCTTGTTCCCCGCCCAGACTCTCCTAGTTAGGCTAAGATTCCGGCCTAACTCATCCAGGTCCCAGGGACCCTTCGGGTTGTCTAACTCCTCTCCATCCCTCCTGTCTCGCAGCAGTCCGGACGCAGCCCGCATACGCGTCAAGCGCTACCGCCAGAGTATGAACAGTTTCCCGCACTTTCAGAGCCTACGCATCGGCTGCCGTTTTGGGACATGCACCCTGCAGAACCTCGCGCACCAGATCTATCAGCTTACGGACAAAGATAAGGACAATTCGGCGCCCCCCAACAAAATCAGCCCCCAGGGCTACGGGCGCCGGCGTCGGCGCTCGCTTGCAAAGGGCTCTTCTGCCCGGACACTCTCCTTTTCCTCCTCGTCCTCCTCCTCCTCCTCGTCCTCTTCCTCCTCCTCAGGACGGCTACAGCAGCAATAGCAGCAGCCGCGCCTCTGGCCCCTCAGCGAGCCAGCCTGAGTTGCGAGCCGATTGCGCCCGGCGCCACTTCGAGGGGCCGCCTTCCTCTGGACATAGGGGGCGGTAGCCGGGGCAAAACCACAGCACTGCACCCAATGGGCGCGAGCGGGGAGGGCGCCAGTCCTGCGGGATGGAGAACTCGGACGCAGGAGGCGTAAGGTCCACTAGAGGAGCTCCCGCAGGCTCCCTCATTCCTCTCCCCGGGGAGTAATGCATCCTCTCCAAGTGGGGACTGACCGCGGTCGCATTTTGCCTTCCCGCCCTTTGCTTCACCGGGACCCCAACACGCATCCAAGCTGCGGGGATCCAGGCCGAGGCTAGGCTCTCCTGAGGAATCATTCAGAGAAGGCTAGGGCTGGGAGAAAGATGCCTGGGACTTGGCGCCGTGTGAAGAACGAAGATCGAGGGAACTTGAACTTACCGAAGGGGCCCAAACTGAGAATCTGCCGGCTTCTTCTCCCCGCAGTCGGGCTGGAGTCTCGGAACTACTTGATCTTTTCATAACAGAGGGAAAGTGCAATGGTGGTTTTAAAAATGCATTTTCATAGAGAGGTAACTATCAGATATTTATCTTGCTGTCAGGTTGTGTTTTTTTGTAAATTCAGAGTTATTTTTGTACGTTATATATTGTATTGTATTATATAAGGGCATTTTAAAATAGTGTATATCTCCCTCCCCTTGTGTTAATTTTAATATGAGAATGTCACAGATTGGTCTCAGCCTGGTATAAACCTCTCACAGCCATGTTGGGGGTGTGTGTGAAACGAGTGTGTGGAGAGAGAAAGTGTGAGTGTATGGGTGGAAAAAGAAAATCCCTCATCTCTGTATATTTTATTTTCTTAAAAGGGGTGGTGATATGGCGAATAGTAAAACTAATAAACAGTTACAATACTGACGTACGTGGTTCTGGACTTGTCTTTGGAGGGAACTGGACTCTAATGGATGGTAATGGAGGGGTAAAGTGGTCATCCTCTTCCCACTCCCCCTTCCATTAAGTAGAAATATTTTTCCTGGTACACTCCTTGACTTTCTCGGGATTTGACCCTGAACTGTTACGAATGTCAAGTGACACGCTGCCTCAAAAGCCTCATTTTTCCCAACCCAGAAATCATAATGGCTTATAGGATCACAAGGTCAAGGATCCATCCGGGGCGCCCTCTCCTCTCCCTCCCCATTCCCCGGCACGTGCTCCTTCCGTGGTTTGGGTCCGGGCGCCTTAGAGACGCCCAAGGTCACAGTCCCTTGTCACAACTTGGACTGCTCGGGTGGGGTGTGCTGCTGCCCGGCAAGTCTTTTGGGGAGAGGCCAGACGCAAAGTCGACTCACCATTGCGCAACAGAGCCCGGGATTGAGGGACCTAGCCCTTCCAGGACCAAGAGAAGTGACCTAGAGAGAGGGGGCAGCGGCTTTCAAGGGTCTCTAAGTGAGGAGTTTTCCCGGGCCGGGGGGGGTCACAGGAAAAGTTAGAAGGCACCGGATCCATGCGCCCTCCCCGCGCACCTCTGAGAAAGCACACATGGAGAAGACAGAACATCCCCCACCAACCAGCTGGAGCCAAGTCCAGAGGAGGCTTGATTGGACAGGGCTGCAGCGCCCCCTGCTGGAAGCCGCAGGGCGGACACTTCAGCCCGAGCCGTCATGCGGTACGTGCGGTTTGATCCAGCCTCGTACGTGGGACTCGGCACACAACTTTAACCAGGAAAAGAAAAGAGGAAAAAAGTTTACGGATGCCAACTGGGGCCGGCTTCCCCAAGCCCTATGCGGCAGCTCCCGACGCTGGGACAGTGACTCAGTGCCCTCACGCTGTGCTAAGCAGCTGCTTCGGCTGGCCAGGGCCGGGAGGGTACAGGACAGGAAAGGACGTGCCTGAGAGCAGTGCGGGGACCCCCAGAAACACCTGGCCGTCGCTGGCCTCCCCCCCCTTCCTCATCCCTTGCATTCTCTCTCTTTGTCTATTCCACTGCCTTCCTCCTCCTCCTCTTCCTCCTCTTCTTCCTCCTCCCTTTTCCGTCTCCTCTTCCTCCCTTCTTTCCTCTTTTTATCTCCCCTCTCTCTCCCTGTTCCTTTTTTCATCTTTTCATTTTCCTTCGGATTTTAATTTCAAAGTGCTGCCTAAGTCTCCAGGCTGGAAGCAGGGCTTCCGTTCTCTACTGTGTGACCGAGGATAGGGCACCGAGGGAAAATTTAGCAAGTCTTGGAGGGGAAAGTCGCCAAGTTCCCTCCCCTACCCCTGCCCATGGTGGAGCAAGTGGTTGGATCAGGGGAACCAATGACCCCAGACCTTGGGGATCCTAGGTCCCCGGCCCATACCCAACTACCTTCACCCTCGGAGTGCTAACCTATCTCTGTCCAGAACTACCACACCGACCTTGAGAATTTTCCCTGCCTTTCTCTCGTGACCCGAAACTGAATTCGTCTTAAAAGGTCCTCAGACACCTTTCTAGGTTGGTAAAGAAAAGAAAAAAACCTCTAGGTAATTGGGGGTAAAGGAAAGTAATTTCTGGAAATAGAAACGTTTCCCTTTGGCAATTGGTTGCTCTATCCCCAGGATCTTGCTGTCTGGTTACTTGAGTGGGCTCTGCCGAGATCCCATCCCCTTTTTCTGTCTCTCTCAGGTGTCTTTCTCACCTCACTCAGGTTGATAATTGGGGAGACAAGGAACAACTAGATTCCTAGTTGGGAGGGCATGGGAGATGGGAAACAGACTGATACCTGGAAGGTACTTGATACCAGGGAACCGGCTGCCCATTTGGAATCAGAGGATCTGGATTAAAATCCCAGCTCTGCTATGTGGACCTTTGTGACCTCCGGCACATCAACCTCTATGACAGTGGTTCTCAACCTTCCTAATGCCGTGACCCTTTAATACAGTTCCTCATGTTGTGGTGACCCCCAACCATAAAATTATTTTCGTTGCTCCTTCATAACTGTAATTTTGCTACTGTTATGAATCTATCCCATATGCAGGATGTATTTTCATTGTTACAAATTGAACATAACCCACCCATTGAAAACTGCTGCTCTATGAGATTCCCTTTCCTCATCTGTAAAATGACTCCGCCTTCTGACTCTGAACTTAAGACTCTACCACAATGGAGGTAAATAAATTTAGGTCTTTTTTGCCTCAATCTCTCTTAGTCAAATTAATTTACTAGCTATTTATGGATTCCATGAAGCAAAGATGCTATTCCTAGGGTATGGTAGGGTCCTTAAAAGTCTGAATCTAAAGCAGGTAATCAATGAACCAGAGGTCAGGGTTTAGAGAATGCTGAATTTAGAGTCAGAGAACTTAGTATAATGATTCACTGAGGCCTGGGGTGGTTGTTTAGTTGCTTTCCAGTGTGCACTGGTCCAGTTACTTCATGGTGCAGTGGATAAAGCGCCAGGCCTGGAGTCAGGAAGACTCACCTTTCTATGTTCAAATCCAGCCTGATATTTACTATCTGTGTGACCCTGGGCAAGTCACTTACCCTATTTGCCTCAGTTTCCTCATGTATAAAATGAGCTGGAGAAGGAAATCTCAAACCACTCCAATATCTCTGCCAAGAAAATTCCCCAAAGGAGTCATGGACATGACTAAAAAACAGAAACATGACCCAAGGGCTTCCTCTCAAAGAACTGTCAAAGGGTCCTCCTCACTGGTTTGGCCTGATGACCTTGGCCTGGTAGGATTCCTGGTTGGACTCCTTCCTTACTACTGTCCTTTTCTTGTTGTCCCAGCTTCCATTCCAGGCCCCACCCCCAGGCATCTTAAGCATCTTTCTTTCAATGGAAGAAAATGCTCCAAATAAATTACTTATTGCTTTCAGAATTAACCAGTTCAGCTCATATTTAAGACCTGATAACATTATTTATGAGAAGGAGTCTTCCAGATGTACTTGCAGATTAAAACACACTACTGACTTACATTTAATTTATCACAATAGTAACTTATATTTCATTTATTACATTATATTTATAAAGCACTTTTGTGGGGAGGCAGTATATAATAGGATGGTAGAGAGGAAATAGCACTGAATTGATAATCAAACTTAGGTTAGTGCCACTTAACACCTTCCGGACCTTGGACAAGTCAGTACTAATGTCTGGGTCTTCCTTTTCTCATCTTTCAAATGATACGTTCAGACTAGATGATCTCTAAAGTCTTTCTAAAATCCTGTGACTTCTTTTGATTCGAACAGTGAGATTATGGTGTAAAGTTAGCTCGTGTTGCATCCTCCCATTAGGCTTTAACCCTAAAGCAAGTGATGGAGCGGTTTCTTGAGAAACAAGCAGCCTAGCTCAACTCAAAAGTCCAAATGGTCAAGGGAGGGGTGTCATTATCTTCATCCAGTCTAACTGCAGTGGCTAAAGCCTTTCCTCATCTACAAAACTTAGAGCAGCAGTTCTCAACCTGTGGGTTGTGACCCCTTTGGGGGTCAAATGACCTTTTCACAGGAGTCGCCTAAGACCATCAGAAAACACATATTTCTGATGGTCTTAGGAACCGAGACACCGCTCCTCTATCGGTCTCCAGGTGGGTCTGCCCACATGCAGATACACCCACATCAAAGTATTAAAGGGTTGCAGCATTAGGAAGGTTGAGAACCACTGACTTAGAGCCTTAGAGTAAAAAATGCCTAAAAGGTCATGTTGATATCAAGGCCACCTGGGTAAGATTTTGGAAAATGTTTTATGATTTCCCATGGGAATGAGAGAAAGCCTACTTGAAACTGTTCTTTCATTTCTTCGTTTACCTAAGGAGTATCCATTGGCTATGAGCTCAAGGCGTTGTGGTGTTCACCCTTTGCACAGCACAGTTAAACCAAAGGCAGCCAGTTGGTCCTTATTTGCAGCAGACATCATAAATCAAGAGTCATTTTATTTTCCCTCACTTGAGCACCCTGCCTGAGCTCTTACTTTGGTTCGGATGACCAAATATAGTTAGCACATACACTAAAGACTTCAAGACTTGGCATGGGAGGGAGAGGCCTCTCTCTCAGACTTCTCCTTGTTTAAGGCACAGTTCCCTGCTGCTGCTAGTGTTGGCCCTGGAGAACACCCTAAACCTACAAAGTCAACCGGACTTTGGGTGACTTTGGGAGCCACTTTATTATAAGTGTGGCTGGCCTTAGGGCAGGGATAGATTTAGAGCTGGAAGGGACTTTGACATGGGTTCAAATAACCAGAATATTAATATGATGTATAATCTAGCAAAACTCCTCATTTCCTGAATGAGGAAGGTGAGGCCCAGAGAAGTGAGATGAGTCAGCTGGGAAGAGCAGGACCTAGGTTCCCTGACCCTAGTTCCAGCACTCTCTGCTGGGCTAAGGCAGCTTCCATTCAATTTCACTTTAGAGAAGTTATTCTCTCTCCCTCATAGGCTCATTGATCACTAGGGCTGGAAGGGACCTCAGAAACCATTTTGTCTAACCCCTTTCTTTTACAGATGAGGAAACTGAGGCTTAGGGATATTAAATGACCTGTCTAAGGTCACTGAGTCTTGAACTATGCCCGAGGGAAAATCATCTGGGGATAAGGGGTGGGAAAGAAGGGCCTTGTGTCCCATACAGAGGTGGATTCATAGATTCTCAGAGCTAGAAGAGATCTCAGAAATGATAAAGTCCCATCTTGAACTCCAGGTTCACCCCAACAGGTGTTTACCTAGCCTCTACCTAAAACACACAAAGACAAGGTGTTCATTACTTTGCAAGGTAAGTCTGTTCCATTTGGGGGCAACTTTGATGGTTAGAAAATTCTTCCATGGATTAAGCTGGAATTGGTCTCCACCTGCTGGTTTCATAGAAGTAGCTCGTTGGTTATCCAGCTGGCAGCAGTGAAGAGTATATGGGCAGAGCCATAACTAAAGTCAGGTAACCAGAGCCTTGCCTCAGGACACTGAATTTGGAAGACACTGACAACACATGCAGTCCTTAAGCAGTTACAGCACCTAGTGAGAATAATTCTTTAAATTAGGAAAATACCTGTTGGCAAACTGAGATGAGTTCCTTGTCCATGGTCCTTTGCTCTCCACCTGCTTCTGTGGCAGCCTCCTGAGCAGTGAGCTTGCACTGGTGTCCTGTGATCCCAGTCTTCCCCCACTCTAAGTTGGTGTTTTGCCCCCTCCCCCTTCCAAATAAGGGTATGTTTCATACCATTTGCCCTGGGCAGGATTTATACTACTTGCCATGTGTACAAAGATTCCTACTTAGGGCTCAGTGTGAGAGACATTCTGATTGGGGAAATGTTCATAAGATCCTACATTCAGAATTAGAGGCCATCTAGTGCAACCTTCTTACTTTACAGATCTAGAAATTGAGGCCTAAAGAGATGAAGCCACACAGAGGGAGAATGTGAGCCATTTTACCCTGCCCATTCCCTTTGTAAATGAACAATATATTTATCCCTTACTTGATTGAACAGTTTACACATTTTTTCTCTAGAGTTCAGATGAATAGGCTTAGAGTTTCCACATTTCATATACACAAATCTACAGTTAGGTTTTATCTTTGCATTTGATATATGATGCTGTGCAGGGTTAAAATTCATTATTTTCTCATTTTATCTAAACTTCGATTGTCTGAAAACCAGGAAGGGATTCTGGTTGCCATCCACAGGATCCCCATGGAGCAGCCCATGGTCTGAACCACTGTAGGCAGCTGCCAGGTGAAGTTACCTAACCTCTCCTGTTCTTTATGCCTTCTGTCCCTTCAAGGAAAAAAAAATGATTAGCTTGTCAAAGAAAATGTTTTGCCTGAGTTCTTTGCCATCATCTTCCCAATTAAAAGAAAGAAAAGAAAAACTCTTTTGAAAATGCTCAATGTTAAATTTGCAAAGAGAGAACTCCATTATGTAGGAGCTATTCACCAGGGCACACTTAACCTTGAATAGATCTCAGCTCTGTTACCCACTATTGCTCTATATACCCATTATCCAGATGGACACACCCACAAGGCAAGAGCACAATTAAAGAAATTTATTGACATCATTTGTTTTGATATCAGCTTCATTCCCAAATATATTTCTACCTTTCCTCTTCCTAGCTAGCATGCTGTAACACAATGAATAAAAAATGAAAGGCAGAAAAACCAACCAGCTCATCAACCATGTCTTTTGCATATTCTCCGCTCCCCTTTTCTCAAAACAAGAGAAGAAGGTACATTTTCTCAGCTCCTCTCTGGGGCCATGCTTGCTCATTGTTAATTATGTAGCCTGGAGTTTCATCGTTCTGGTTGTTTTTTTTTTTTCCTATTTACATACATTGTTGTATTCATCTTGTACGCCATTTCCCTGCTTGTACTCACTTCACTCTTTACCATTTCTGTGCTCTGGGAGCCCTGCTGAGCCACCTGGACAGCTTTTCAGTCTCAGATGAGTATATTGTTGACATTTAATCTAATCTATACCTTCATAAGAACTGCGTACTATATCTTCCCATACTTCTCTAATTCCTCATATTGGTCATATCTTATGGCCCAATAACAATAAAGGCATAAGTCATCTTTTCTGTGTTTTGTTGCTTTTCCTTCATCAGGTATTTATTAAAACCTTTCTATGGACCAGTCATTGTGCTAGGAAGTGTCAATACAAAGACTGTACATTCTGTTAAGAGCAAAAAACATGAGCACATCTAAGTGAATACCAAATAGAAAAAGAATTCAATGGGTCTGTGATCTCAGGCATGTGGACATTCCCTCCAGTGATGCATGTCTCATCAGTTCACCACACAGGATCCACCCAGTGTGCTGGAGGAAAGGCACAACTCTTAATAGACTATGAGCAACTTCCAAGAAGTCTGCAGCCATGTTTAATTCCTATTTCTTTCCAGAAAAGAACACTGACCTATGTTGCTCTGTGATGTCTAGGGACAAGAGAGAGTTGGGGAAATCCAAATGTCCATACCTCTTCCTCAGTCTGTACTCTCAGAAAGCCAAGATGTTCACCAAGATTTCTGGTTGTTCAGGTTAAAGATGGGTGATTGGTGAAAAGGTCAGCTGTACTTGATCCTGTTTCATATGGTAATGAAAACCAGCAACCTTTAAACTTTTTTATTTTAGCACAGTCCCTGATGCATAGAAAATATTTACTAAATGCTTATTTACCTACCTAACCTAGAAACTGGAAAAAAAAATTTCTCTTTCTTCCATAGTTAGGCAATGAGAGACAAGGGCAATCTGACTTCTTCCTCCCCACAACATGCTCCTTAATTGAAAATAGAAATTGTGCACACAATCACAATTCCTGATGGATGCCTTAAAAATCTGGGGACATTGATAAGACTCTCTAGAAAAATTGCCAGGAGGGGCCAGAGTGAAACTTTTTCTTCAGAAACAGATGACCAAAAAGGGGATACTAATGAATACTTTGGCATGGAACAGCCCCTTTTCTGGCTGCTTCAGGACCCAAGAGCCACTAGGTCATAATTAAAGCCAATAATGGTAACTCCAGACAGTTAGTTATCCAAATAGTTTCCTGGTGCTGTCAATTTTCTGCTCTGACTGATTTCACATCATTTTTGAGTCGTGGGGGACATAAAATGTTGATAAGAGTTCTGGAACATCAGTCCCTAGTTGCCCAAATAGATGTTGTTTATGGCATGCAGAGGAATTCTAGAATGTTTTCCTCGTAAGATATTTTTAAAGGGCCCTTTCAGCTTAAGTAATTCTCATCATGGAAGACTTTGGTCCTTGGCATTTGCTCACAGAAGGAGAAAGAGCACGTCTCCAGGTTTGAGATGAGAATCTCCAGTTACAGAACTAGCCTTTGTTTACCTCAAAGGAGGGTTATTTTGGGTCCTGGAGCAAATACAATTGTGTTACACCCTTTCATTCTCCAAGCATCTCGGAGAAAAAGAGAAAATATCCCCTGAACCAACCAATACATTGTTCTTTTCTAACAAATGTGGGCTTTTTATCCAAGTGGGAGATCAAGTAACCTTATTGAAGTTCTGTGTCTTCTTAACATCACTGCAGAGCCATTGCTCCATAACTGGAGAAGAAAATCTTTGATCTGAAAAATTAAGCACATTTTGGTAACTGATTTTTTGATCCAGTTTATATACTTTTTTTTAAAAAAGGGAGGAAAATTGGTATATTCTATATGGTGTATTTTGCACAAACTTCCATGAGTGATTGTTGTCTTCTCTATTAGAATACAAGCTCATTGAGAGTAGGAATTGCTTGGTTCTTTGAATTTATGTCCCTAGTGCCTGTCGCACAGTAGGTACTTCAATGTTTCGTGAGTGATTGACTATTTAAATAGGTTTATGAGTTTGGGCCCACTGGGGAGGCAGCTGGCCCACTGGAATAGAGGTAACTGAGACCAGCCCAACCATGAATTATTCCTCATGGTATAAAGATGCTCTGGACAAGAAACTTGGGTTCCAGTCCTTGGAAGAAACATCCCCTTCCTGGTCCTCAGTTTCCTCATCCCTTAAAATGAAGGAGCTGGATTCCAAATGATCTCTGAGGGACCTTCCTTCTAACATTTTGTGATTCTTTTCCTGTTGGGCTGTGGATATTAAGTATAATGTGCTATTAACTTCAGTAACTTTTTGGAGAGATTATATATAGGCTTAGTTGTTGGGGTTTTTTTTTTTTTCCAAACATGGTCCTTAAATCTCATTTTATTGACAGAAAACCAGAGTCTACCTCTACAGCTCTTAATGGCTTACCTGCCCTTGTGTATGGGGAAAGATCTGTTACCCTCTTCTTCCTCTATCCCTTAAAGAACCCCAGCTTAAATGCTAAGGGCCCCCCATTCTGCTGATTTTTGTAATTAAAATTTATCATTGGTATCTTTATTTTTTATGTCAATTTTATTTATGAATATACTCTTTCCCCCTCTCCTACCCACTGAGCCATTCCTTGTACCAAAGAATGCAATAGATGATGGGGACAAACTTCAACAAAAGGAACTGACACATTGGTGAAATCTGACAGTATATACAATGCCCCACACCCATACTTCACCATCTCCAGAAAGAAGAGGAGATGCCAACTGATTTATCTAAGGTCCTGTATTTATTTTGCTAATGAACAGACTATTCCCAGTGTCCTAAAATAACTACCCTAGGAAAGGAGATAGTTGTATAATGAGTAGAGCATTGGATTTGGAGTCAGGAAGGTCTAGGTTTGAATTCTGCTTCATACACTCATTCATTGTGTGACTCTTGGCAGGTCTCTGGGCCTCTGTTTCCTCATCTGTAAAATGAGGGGATTGGAACTGATGACCTTTTGAGGTCCCTTCCAGTTCCAGACCTATGGTTCTATGACTATTAGACTTTGTGACCCAGTCTTATGGAGAGTGATAAAGGTGCTACGAAGGGCAGGGGTAAAATTCCTTCCCTCTCCAGTCATTTTTAGGTCATTGGGGACTCTTCCAGTGATGAACTCTCCCAACTTATGAACTTGGCCCGTCACTGAGGGACTTGCATACTTTCTACCAGGACCAGCTGGCAACCTCTGAGATGAGAGGATTATTCCATAACATGCATGCTTTCACTAGAATCCAAGTGGTTTTATTTTTAAAACACTGCTGCCACCTGCTGTTTTCCTGGATTTTCTTGGTTAGGTTAAATGAAAGAATCATAGTTTCAATCCAACTGAACAAATTTTTATTAAGTGCTTACTACTGTAAGGCTTTGGTCTAAGCTCTGCTGATAGAAATACAAAGATAAGACAGCCCCTGCCCTCAAGGACCTTAAATTTTTATCAAGGGAATACAACCTGTTGATGAGTAAAATGTAAGGCAATTTGAAGAAAGAAACAAAGGTGAGGAGGGAGTGGAAAGCTAAGTCCAGGGTACAACTATTTGGCTGGAAGATGAAGTACATGAAGAGGAACAGTGTGAGAAAAGGTCAGAAAGGAGTAGTAGAAGGTTGTATTTGCCAGAAGTATGAATTTATATTTTGTCACAGGGGTAACAGGGAGTACATAAGAGGTTTTGAACAAAGGAGTCACATGATCAGACTTACGCCTAAAGAAGATTATTTGGGCAGCCATGTGAAGGCAGGAAGAATGATCAGGAGACTATTTACAACTACTCAGAGGAAGTAGCTGGGTGGCACAGTGGATAGTGGATACTGGGATGGGAGTTTAGGAAGACCTGAGGTCAAATCTGACCTCAAATACTCACTGGCTATGTGACCCTGGGTAAGTCACTTAACCTCTGTTTGCCTTAATCCACCAGAGAAGGAAATGGCAAATCGGTCTAGCATCTTTCCCAAGAAAACCCATGGGCAGTATGTCCACAGGGCATGAAGAGTCAGACACGACCGAATAACAACAACAAGTCAGGTAAGAGATGAGAGAAATGGCTTAAAATAGGGTAGTGGTGTTGGGAGTGGGGAAGAGGGAATAGATGGGAGAGTTCTTTTAGGAGCTGAATTAATAAGAATTGGCAGGTAATTATGAAGGCTCAGGGAAGAGGAAGAGTCAAGGATATATCTGAGGTTATGAACCTGGAAGAAGGGTAGTACTTCTGACAAAAACAGGAAAGTTTGGAAGAGGGTGTAAGCTTAGAAGGCTGGGTGAGAGAATGAGTTCATTTTGCATGTGTTGAGATATTGGTGACGCCCCCAAGCGGATATATTTAGCAATTTCAGTCCAGAGAAGATCTGCATAGAAATTTTAACTTAAGGAACTGTTGAACTGAGAAAGAGAAGGAAAAAGGGAAGAGAAACAAGTCCAGGAGAAAAAAAACCCTTGGAGGTAATCAGTGAAAAATAACAGGGTTTCCATGCTACAGTGTGGGTCCAGATGCAATTAAATATGATTTATAGTGGATGCAATCAGCATGTGTGAATGATTTTCTCCAGTTGTGTCTAGGAATAGGAGAGAAGAGTCAGAAAAAGTAGATAGTTGGGGTTTCTCAAGGTATGAGTACTGATAAGACAAAGGGACAAGAGATTCAAGGGTAGAAGACAGTGTATAATATATACTTTATGTATCTATACAATAGGGGGACTGGGCAATGAGAGCTCAGTCCTTGGATCATGCCTTTCTTGGTGGTTTACTCATACACACAAGACTTTCTGCCTGCTGCAAATTCAACAGGTAGAATTTTGGAACCCAGTCTCAGTCACGATTAGTCAAAGTTAGTATTATATGATAACAGCTAGAGCAGTCAGCATAGCAGTCAACCCAGTGGTGGATTGGCTCAGCAGTTGAGGCACTCTTGCATCCTACAAGGAAGCCTAGATAAGTAAGTAATGAACTCCTGCCCAGGGCCAGGAGTTGAGAGGAACTTCTTGATCCCTGCATGTATTACATTATATACTTGCTATTCCTCAGGAACCTTTTGTGTAAGTGTGTGTAAGGAGACAATGTGCCTCCTAGTTTGGGGGATGTTTTGGCAGCTCTTACCTTGGTTTTATCTTTTCAGTACAAAATCATTTCTAAAAGCTATTTGATATCAGTACATTGGTCAGTATTAGAAAGCATACCAGATGAGGGTTCATGAATGATAGTCATGAGTGACAGCCCTCAAGGCTGCCCCTAGAACCCTGATGTTTTGGAGACCCAACCTGCCAATGTGACTGGGCCTTGAAGAGAGAGCCTTGAGGGTGTACTGTAATTGATCAACAGTGGAATTGAGACTGTGAAAGAATGAAAATGAAGCCACAGTAAGGGTGATGGTCTAGGAGTTCAGGGAGTAATCCAGGGGTGAGAAATCATAATGAAGATGAAAAATAAATTGAGGAAGAGTGATTCAAGAGAAGAGAAGCAACAATAGGAGAGAATGATTAGAGAGAAGAATTTTGGAGTTCATTGCTACAACACAGACACTGATATGGGTGATGGCAAACCCTATGGTATATCCATCCCTAGGATTGCTCAGGTACAATAAAGATATAAACCATGTGAGCTGAAGAGGGTGATGTATTGGGAATCCAGTACATCTGAGGGAATGTCGATGCATATATTGAAGTCTGACTTGGAGAAGAAGAATAAGCATATTAGCCAAGTACTGAACTCATTGAGAAGGGAAGGGGGATGATCTTGTGGCTAGTAACTGACAGCAACAAGAATATGAACCTGGTAAAAAAGACAAATGGGGTCAAACTCCAAGGAGGCAGGATTGCTGAGTGATGGTGGGAGAGGCAAGGTTTGGAAATGACCACAGGGAGCAAAGATTTTGTTTATTTTGCTTCTGGCTCATGAAACGGAGCCTCAGAGCAGTTCTCAATGCCAGAGGGGGTGACCAGGGATGCAGTTGCTCCTTCTGGTGGAAGCCAGGTTTCCAGGAACATAAGAAAATGGAAAGAGCATGAGAAGATGAGATTTAGGATGAAAGAAAAGTCATTAACAACAGAGCAGGTATCCAGAGGGCTGAATATAAAAGGAGGGAAGTAGAGGACATGGGTTATAATGGCATAGGACTGAGCTGGATGGTGATGAGAAAAGAGGGAATGATAGGAGGGGAGAGGAATTCTTGCCTCCTTTGACAAAGGTCCTGAATCACAGGAGAAAGGAGGACTAGGAGAAGAATTGGGACATTTCTTCTTCTGTTATACGATGAAAAGAGGAGAAAACAGATGCTGCTGCTAAGATGGTTAGAGGAAGAGGGGAGAGATGCTCACAGAGTTCCCATCAGTTGACTTCAGTCTTTCAGTGAAATAATAGGCTAGATCATTTAACATTCCTATGGGGAGATGCACTGGAGATGAGAAGAAACAATGAAAGGTTTAGAGCAATTACTCCAGGTAACAAACTAGACAGTGAATAAGAGTACAGTAGAAAGATTGTTCAGTAGGATGGGGGAGACTTGGTTAGACAATTGTTCATGTAAAAATACATATGAGGACTTACATAGAAATGTGTTTTATGTGACTACACATGTATAACCTATGTCAAATTGCTTGCCTTCTCAATGGATAGGGCAGAAGACAGAGGGAGAGAATTTGGACCTCAAAATTTGAAAAGAGAATGTTAAGGGGTGGCTAGATGGTACAGTGAATAGAGCACCAACCTTGGAGTCAGGAGGACCTGAGTTCAAATCCAGCCTCCCACACTTAACACACAAAAAACTAGCCGTGTGACCTTGGGCAAGTCACTTAACCCCAATTGCCCTACCTTCCCCTCCTCCAAAAAAAAAGAATGTTAAAATTGTTTTTACATGTAATTGGGAAAATAAATAAAATATTAAATTTAAAAGAAAAAAGAAAATACCCATAGGTTTTAGTAGACTGAAATTTTAAAATAAATCACCAGTACGGCATTACTGCCAAAATAACTGTAGCTAACATTGGCATAGCATTTTAAGGCTTGCAAAATACTTTATATTAATCTCATTTGAGCTTCAAAAAACTCTATGGGGTGAATACCATTACTATCCCCTTTTAATAGATGAGGAAACTGAGTCTAAGAGAGATTAAGGGACTTGCCCTGAGTTACCGCAGCTGCTAAGTGTCTGAGGCAGGATTCAGACTCGGATATTTCTGAGCATAAGTTCAGTACTCTACCACTCTACACTGCTATTTCATAAAATTTGTTCTTAGGTTGCATTCAGAGTGGCATACTGCCCAGAATCTAGGATGTTTGGATCCTGATGGACCCTGCTCTGGTCAGACCACATCTGGAATACTGTGTTCAAATCTGGGCATCACATTTTGGAAACAAATGGGCAGTGCATCCTTAGGGCAAACAGGATGAAGGGACTTAAGGCCAATCTAGTGGTAGATCTGTTCAAGGAATGAGGGTATTCACTCAGGAGAAGAGGAACCTCAGAAAGGACACAACAGTCTTGTCATATTTGGAAGAACGTCATTTAGGAGGGGGATTAGATTTGTTTTGTTTGGCCCAGGAGGGCACAACTGAGATTAATGAAAGATATAAAGATGTAGATTTTGACCCATTAAGGGGAAAAAATCTTTCTCATAACTGAACCTAAGCAAAATGGAATGAGCTGTTTCAGGAGGGAGTTCCCCAAGAACCAGTGGTCTTCAAGAAGGGTTGGGGCAGCTAGGTGGTGAAGTGAATAGAGCACCTGCCCTGGAGTCAGAAGGACTTGAGTTCAAATCTGACCTCAGACACTTGACATACTTAACTAGCTGTGTGACTTTGGGCAAGTCACTTAACCCCAACTTCCTTCCCTTTCCTCCCTCCAAAAAAAAGTCATAAGGTCAAAATTTTGGAGCTAGAATATCTTGTTACATACTTTAATATCTAAACTTAATTCATAAAGATACGTAGTTTAATGTCTGAAGTTAGATGTATAGTTTAACATATAATATGTATCATATATAGGCAATGTATGAAGATATATAGTTTACTATCTAAAGTAAGATATACCCAATCCAATGCCCACATTTTACAGATGAGGGGACTGAGGCCAGGGAGGTTAATTGACTTACCCAACTTCATGCAGGTAGTTAGTGGTAGAGGTAGAATTTAAGCCTGGGTCTTCTGGCTCCAAATCCATTTCATTGCTGAATGGCCACTTGTTGGGAATGTCATTAGAGAAATTCCTGCTCAGGTAAGGGCTGGATTAGATGATCTATGAGGTCCCTTCAAACTCAGATTTTATGGATTCCTTCCAAGTGGAAAATATTTTAAGTAGGGGCTACCCTAATAGGCTGAATAGAATCACATGGAGCCTGTGGTGGAGGGAATTTACTAAAGGGCAGAGCAGAGCCCACAGGAAGCTGGTCAGAGCTAGCAAAATGGTGGGGTAGAGAGGATGCTCAGGCAAGGAGTCAGGCTCATGAGTAGATATTGATCTGGTATTGGTTTGTGGGAAGGCTGAAGGATACTGTGGCTCTCAGTGTTATTATGGCTTCTGAATATCTTTGGTACTATGATGGAATCGGCTTACTGGTTTTGAGATTTGGTTTTCTGGTATCTAAATAAATGCTTCAGTTCTGTCCTCTAAAAAAAAAAATATAAAGTAGGGGCTAAAACTTCCCCTGTTGTTCAGTTACATCTGACTCTTTGTGACCCCATTTGGGGTTTTCTTGGCAAAGATGCTGGAGTGGTTTGCCATTTCCTTCTCAAGCTCATTTACAGATCATGAAACTGAGGTAAACAGAGTGAAATGACTTGCTCAGGGTCATATAGCTAGTAAATATCTGTGGCTGGATTTGAACTCAGGAAGATGAGAATTGCTGGTTCTATCTACTTTGCCACCTAGCTGCCCATTGGGCAGCCCCTCCCAACTCCTATTCCCTGCTCCCTACTCCGGTTGCACCTAAGCCCTGAGGTGGAGGAGCAGTGAGGGAGAGTAGTATGAGTGTGGGAGTCATTAGGATTCATGTACCAGCTTCAATATTTATTAGCTTATATGACCTTGGGCCAATTATTCTCCTCCTCCGAGTTTCAGTTCCTCCTCTGAAAATGGCAGCAACAATACTATCACAGATCGAAACAGAAGACTGGTATAAAGTATTTTATAATCATAAAGTCTAGAGAAAATGCAATGTGTTGGTCTCCTCTTATCTCATCCTGGTGCAGATATAATTCCCAGGTTCTCCAAGATGATGGCCATGAGGATTAAACTCTATAGTTTCTATCAAGGTGAAAAGGCTATGAGGACCAGACCAATGAGGAAATATTTGAGGATAAGCTTAGCCAGGTTTGAAGAAGCTCTCAGTCAAAAGACTGACAAAAACCAGGTGTCAAATTGAAAACTGATTTTAATTCTATTTTGCTACGACTCAGTCAAGCTACATTTAATATTCCCTTTCAGGGATTCTTCTCTGACTAAACTTCACCCACCATCCACATCCTGGAAAAACTTGCATAAATGTCAAGTGTTTGTCTTGCAATTATCTCCACCTTTGTAACCCTACCCATCACCCACTTTCCAGAGAAACTTGATTAACCTAAAAGGTTAAATCTCATCAATTTAAACGGTGGTAGCAATTCCTATCACAGAGAACCTTTGACTCGTGATTCCGATCACATGTCTTGGCTGTGGTTAAGGAAGTTTCAGAAGGAGATTGGAATGATATACTCTCAATTCTGATTATGTTACTGCTAGGCAGGCAGAGGATGCCTGTGCTGCTTGAGATTTTCCTGTCATCTTACTGACTGTTATAAAAGACCCTGCCAGCCCTCGCTCAAGGTCGTTGGTTACCAGAGGCAATAGACCTGGTTTATTTGTTATTGTTAGTCTAATAAATTGATCATCGTCAGAACTTTGTCTCTCCTTAGTTATGTCTGACTCTTCATGACCTCATTTGGGATTTTCACGGCAGAGATACTGGAGTGGTTTGTCATTTCCTTCTCCAGTCCATTTTACAGATGAGGAACTGACAGGGTTAAGTGACTTGCCCAGGGTCACACAGGTAGTAAATGCCTGTTGTAGTGGATATTGCAAAGGACTTTAAACCAAGAAAGCCTGAGTTCAAATCTTGCTTTGGGCATTACTGGCTGTGTGCCCTTATACATTCACTTTAACCTTTCTGAAGCTCAGGTTTCTCATCTGTAAAATGAGAGAGTTGAACTTGATGGTTCCTACCAGCTCTTAATCTATGCCCCTAGGAAGTTCTTTGGAAGATGAGGAAAGTGTCAGCTCCTGAAGGAGGGAAACCCTGCTTAGAAATGTTGTATGGGGAGTGTACTGTCTGCTTTGGTTTCCAAGAGGCTATGTAATATAATGGACAGAAGGCTGGACCTAAATTTAGGGAGATGGTTGTTTACATTCCCTTTATAATACATATTGGCCATGTGAATGTGGACAAATTTCTGAGCCTCGGTTCCCTTTTCTGTAAAATGGGGATTGTATTACCTGCCTCACTTATAAAAGTCCTTAGGCTAATTCTTTGAATGGCACAAATTGTTAGGTGTGGAGTTAGGAAGACATGTGTTCCAATCTCACCGGAGGTTTTTGCTAGCTACATGACCCTAGGCAGGTCCCTTAGCCATCCTTTTCTTCTATTTCCTCTATTATAAAATGAACAAGATGGATTCAATGACCTCTGAGGTCCCTTTCCGTTCTAAATCTCCACCATGTGACCTCTCCTATCCATTGGTGTTTTCTTGACCTAGTTCAATGTGAATTCCCTTCCTGATACACACCCTCTCCCGGACTCTCATTGCCCTGGCTTTGGACTTGTTGCTCCTGGACCCAGGCCACATTTCTGTTCTCTTCTGGAGCCCCTTGGATCTGCTCATAGATTTCTGACTTTGACCTTGGGGCTATTTCTTGGTTACTCTCCCAGAGCATTGCACTTCGACCACACACCCCTTTCTCCCAATCCTATTGAAGCCCTCTACTAATTCCAAGCACAGGACTCTTTACCCTACATCTTAGAGAATGAATAACAACAGTGGCTTATAGCATGTTTCAGGTTAGAATTGGAAAGCCCTGGTTTAGTAAACAGAGTATTATTAGATTTTATAGTCAGAAGAATTGGATTTGAACATGGACTTTGCCACCTGCAATCTCAACTCTGGGCAAGTGACTTCACTTTCTGGGACTCTTTAAAATGAGTTGGTTCAGCTAGATGATTTCTAAGGTTCTATTCTAGGTCTAAATCTATGATCCTATGATTCGTTTCATATAAGGCCATATTTATCCAATAGGAGGAGTTTGACATTTTTCCATTTTTGGAATAGTTTATATAGCTTATATGTTATATAAATGTTTCACAGAATTGACTTATAAATCTGTCTAGACCAGGAGGTTTTTTTCCTTTGGGAGTTAATTTATAGCTTGTTCATTTTCTCTTTGTGAGATCTACTTGCTTAGATTCTCTATTTTCTGTTTTGTTAATTTGGGAATATAATATTTTGGTAGGCAGTCATCCTTTTTGTCATATAATCAGGGATACAAGCTTCTAGTAATTTTCTAAATTTCCTCTCCATTTACTGTGAATTCCTCTGTAATTTTTATCTGGGTAATTTGGTTTTTCTATTTGTAAAAAAATGAAGTTAGCTTATTGTTTGTTGATTTTTGTCAGCTATTTAAGGAAAGGTTTTGATTTGTCAGTTTAATGGTCCTTTTCTACTTTTGTTTGTCTCTCCTTGGATTCTTCAAAATTTCTTCCTTTTTTGGAAAATTAATCTATAGTTCTAGTCATGATCGCCTTTATAACTTATTCTTTGTCACACTCTTTACTATTGTTATTTTCCAGCTTAAATCCTTGTATCCAGGAAGCTCTGGGATCAAGTCCTGTCTTTGATTTTCCTAAAATAAAAATCTGACTATCCACAATCAGTTGTTTAGTCATTTCAGTCATGTCTGGCCCTCCGTGACCCCATTTGGAGTTTTCTTGGCAGAGATACTGGAATGGTTTGCCATTTTCTTCTCCAGCTCATTTTACAGATGAGAAACCTGAGTCAAACAGAGTGAAATGACTGATGGTGTCTGAGGCTGGATTTGAATTCAGGTCTTCCTGACTCCAGGCCCTGTGCTCTATCCACTGATAACACCTAGCTGTCCCAGCTTCCTTCAAACCTTAGCTTAAATCCTACTTTCTGTAAGAGGCCTTTCCCATTCTCCCCACTCTCCTCCCCCTTTTCATAGTATATATCTTATATCTACATTTTTTTGTCTCCCCCTTTGGAAGGTGAGCTCCTCAAGGTCGTGCACTGTGTTTTTTCATTTCTTTGTATCTCCTACACTTAGTTACATTCAAGGGATACAGTAAGTGCTTAGTAAATGCTTTTAAACATACTGTCTGTTTGATCCTGGGCAAGTTCCTTTGCTTCTCAGGGTTCTCCAGAGGTGTCAAACTTGCTACATACAGGGTCTGTAAAACTCCACAGGGCCCCTGAAATGAATTAAAATGTAATTGAGAAATGCTTAACAAAACACAAATACAGTACACTACTTTTGTTGTTGTTCAGTCATGTCCAACTCTTCACGAACCCATTTGGAGTTTTCTTGGCAGAGACACTGGAGCGGTTTGCCATTTCCTTCTCCAGTTCATTTTACAGATGAAGAAATTGAGGTAAACAGGGTTAAGTGACTTTCCCAGGGTCACACAGCTAATAAGTTTCTGAGACCAGATTTGAACTCAGAGAAAGAAGTACTTCCTGACTTCACCTAGTTGCCCTCCAAAAATATAATTCAACATAGATAATGTTAATTTGTGGTTTTCCAAATCAATAAAGGGCCCACAACACTTGTCACTATTTCTCTAGGCAACTCTCTAAAGGCTAAAGTTGCAGAGGAGGTGCTGACTTGCATTGGTAAAGTGAGTTTCCTCACCTGGAAGTTTCCTATATTATTGAAATTACCAGTTTGTCCCTATACCACTAGATTTGTCCTTATTTGTACAAGGTTATTGATTCATTTAGGAAATCTACTTTAGTGGAAAAAGTCACAAGACTTGCATTCAAACCCAAGCTCTGATACTCACTAGCTGTGTGGTCCTGAACTCACCTAAACTTCACTTCCTTCTTCTATAAAACGGGAATGATAATCCTTGAAATTGCTCTAGAAAATGTAATGACAATAAGCTGATTGAGGGCAGGTATTGTTAAATGGTTCAGCACAGAAACAGAATATGTTTTTTTTGAGTGGAAACGGCAGTAGAAAAGATTCATTAGTAGCCAGTAGTCTACTGCCCCCAGGGACCAATGAGGCCTTTCCAGTTGACTTGTAGTTGAAACCTCTTCATGTTAAAACCTCTCCTCATTAAAATGAGAGTAAGCATAGTCTTGTTTTTGTACTTGTATCTTTTCACCTAGTAACTGCTTAATCAGTATTTTATGGCTTTTTTTCCCATTAATTTCATTGTCATTGCAAGGAGCGGAGTATCTAATCATAGCCATTGAAGTGTTATTCCTCTCCCATCCTCAAAGACCATCTACCAAAGTCTACTTAGGTTATGTTCTGCATCATTGTAGAGGGTACCTATACTTCAGGGACCCTAGATCCTAGAATTTGAGTGTTTTTCAAATGCACATATTTTTACAAGCTCAGCAATGGATAATATGTCAGGCCTAGACCCAGCCTAAGTGTGGAGAAACTCATGAGAAAGGATAAAATCTTTTGGCCTCAGTAACTCTTGATGTACCATTTACTAAGGTTTGGAGTGGGTTTTGTCTACATCGGTGGAGACAGGACTGACAAAATCATGGACCTTGTTTTCTGAGACTGGGTCTCCCTATTTTGCTCCCGCTGAAAGCACAAGGACCACAAATGTTGCACCAGATCCTAATGCTTATCAGCACAGATGCTTTAACTTGCTCCATTTTCCTAAGCTAGGCTAGTCCACTCCCCCTTAGGCAGCCTGGTGACCCTCCACTCCAGGGCTTATTATATTGGTACTGAATTTACTGTCCAGTAAGCTTTTGCCCAGCCCAGAACTCCCCAGCTCAAGCAATCGGCCAACCTAGCCTCCCTGGGAGCAGGAGTCACAGACGTGACCATGCCTGGCCCTTCTGAAATAAGTTTCATCTTCTCCCAAATGAAAATGGGGGTGGTCATATTCTCAATCTCTGAGGACAACTATTGGTCGTAGGGAATGGTTGTTGCCCTGACCTTTGTCTCTTCTCTCACCCAAAGGAACTTCAGGGGCAGAGACTGAAGAACACCCTGAGTGATATTTCATAGAGTTTTAAGTTTACCGTGAGTAAGAGAGGCAGGAATTACTCATAGGATGCAGGTCTATAAGGGACCCTAGCAATCACCTTGTGAGAAACAAAAGAAGGAATTCTGTTTCCATAGGATTAAAACTACTCTGGGCTTTGAGTGATAGCAGGATATAAGTCAGAGCCAGCTGGTTCTAATGGGAGCTGTGACTTAGCAGAACCAGGCTTCTGATGAAGTAAAAGGTCAGGAGCTGTTTAATATTATCCAACACCCCCCCCCCCAAGGGCAAAGCAAGCTAATTTACAAGGGAGGGGGAATCATAACAAGGCGGAGAACATAAAGTGGGCAGTCCAGGATGTTACATCTAGCCAGTGGAGAACAAGGGGGGAAAATCTGAATTGGAAACAGAGCATAAATAGCTTTGCATTTGTCTGAGCAAGCCTACTCCTTTAGGGAGTTACCCATTCATAAGTAATATAAAATAAATAAAATAAGAGCTTTTCCTGGCTTCACAACGAGTGTTGTTCTTTCTGGAGTGAGCACGTTTCTCACAACCTAGTCCCATCCCTACATATACAGATGAAGGGTCTGAGACCCAAAAAGGCTAAATGCCTTACTTAAGGTTGCAGAGAATGAAGTATCTAGGTGGCAGTCA
Source organism: Pseudochirops corinnae (assembly GCA_028646515.1). Classification (NCBI taxonomy): domain Eukaryota; kingdom Metazoa; phylum Chordata; class Mammalia; order Diprotodontia; family Pseudocheiridae; genus Pseudochirops; species Pseudochirops corinnae. Next base: position 156,788,059 of record CM053592.1, read on the forward strand.
ATAGCACATTGTAGCATAATGGCCTTGAAATGTTAGCAAAAGCTGATGGCCATTTTCTAGTAACTACCTATTGGAAGAATTCTGTTATCGTTGGTCTGGGCACATAGGATAGTGGTTTTCTGTTTTATCGTCCTACAGCAAGTGGTTGTCGACTTGTTTATGTTGGCTCTGAGATGTTTCCCCTGATTCTCACCATTTATGCCTTTAAGAAAAAGAATTCCATTGGTCTAAATCCCCACCACAAGTATTCTAAGACAGTTGCGTCCAACTCATATAGAAGTGAAGGGGTGCTAAATCCTACATAAGGATCCCTGTGGCCAGTATATTGACTTAAAAAACCACATATTAACATTATTTAAGTCTGATAGGATTTTAATTTATTTTATTAAATATTTCCCAAGT
>CM053592.1:156788960-156804378 GCA_028646515.1 Pseudochirops corinnae
AGAAGTTAAAGTTCCAAAATCATATGTTAAAAAAATATATATTTATAATTATTATTATTATCATTTACATGCAACTGGGAAATAAGATATACAGGCACTGGGATAGGGAGATCCATCTTGCGCTACCAGAAAGTCAGAAGGGTGATGGGGGAAGATATAGGAGAGAGCAGATTGGGGGAGGGAGTATACAGTGGGATCGCAGTTTTGGGGGGGTGGGTAGGGGAAAGACAGGGAGAAAATTTGTAACTCAAAATCTTGTGGAAATCAATGATGTAAACTAAAAATAAACAAAAGTTAATTACAAAAAAAAAAATAAGAGTTCCTAAGTTTTTCAGAGTTGTTTTTCTTCACAATGCTGCCATCATATAAATTGTTCTTTTAGTACTGCTCATTTCATTCTGCATCAATTCATACTACATAGAATTTTCTAAAATAATCTCTCTGGGGGACAAATTTATTCTCCTTTCTGAATGTGTTTGACCTTATGTTTATATTTCAAAGTTCCTTTTAAAAAGTTCATAAAAATGCTTGAAAGTTCTCTATTCTATTTTTAAAAAATCCATTTCCCCTCATTTAGTACTATATTCAGTTTGGCAAGGTTATTCTTGGTTGCTCACCTAGATCTTTTGAAATATTGTATTCTAATATCTCCTTTTGTTTATAGCTGAAGCTGCCAAGTCTTGTGTGATCTTGACTGGTACCTGAACTTCTTTCTGAATGGTTGTAATATAATTTCTTTGACAAAGGGACTCTGGATTTTGACTATGACCTTCTTAGAAACTTCTTAGAGTTCCTTTCAGGATGTGATGTGTTCTTTCTATTTTTACTCTGCCCTCTGGTTCTAATAACTGTGAAATTTTCAGTTATAATGTCTTTAAATATAGTGTCCAGGGTTTTTTAAATTACACTTTTCAGGGAGTCCAATGATTCTTAAATTATTTGATTTGTTTTCTAAGTAAGTTGTTTTTGAAATCAGTTTTCATGCATTTTCATCTATTTTTTTTAAAAAATCTTTTCGTTTTAGTCTAATATTTCTTTCTGTTTCATAAGGTTGTTAATTTCTGTTTGGATTATTCTATTTATTTTACTGTTCTATTTTTACCACTTTCTCTTCAGAACTATTTATTCTCCTTCCAATTCTTTCCTTGAGTACTTTTATTTCATTTTAACCCTTTCCCCGATTTCTTTTAGGTATTCATGTGGTCCGTTCAGAAAATTAATTTTTTCTTTCATTTTTTTTGCTTGCTATTGTTAAATCAGGGAAAGGAAAGAGAAAGAAAGAAAGAAACTCCACCCCAAACCCAGTCCCTGATCTCAAGAAGTTCAGTGTCTAATGGGGGGCACAACATTCAAACAACTATGTCCAAACAGCATATAAATAGGATCAACTAGAGACAATCTCCGAGGGAAGGTACTAAGATTAAGAACCAAGAAAGAGTTCTTGCAGAAGATGAGATTTTAGCAGAAACTTGAAGGAAGCCAGGTAGGAGGCAGAGATGAAGAAGCAGATAATTCAGTGGCATGAGAGACAGCCACTGAAAATGCACAGAGTCGGAAGGTGGGGTGTCTTGTTTGAGGAACAGCAGAGAGGCTGAAGGAACTGGAGCTAGTTAGAGTAAAGATGACTTGGCAGGTGTGGGGCAGCAACTGTCTCCAAGTATTTGAAGGGTTATTCCATGGAAGAGGGATAATGCATTTTCTGTTTGGTCCCAGAGGATAACACCAGGAACAATGGAGGGAAGCTACAAAGAGGTCAATTTATGGCTAACATATGAACAATTTCCCAACATTTATTGCTATCTCAAAGTGTAATGGACTCCTTCCATTAGTGGATTCCTTCTCATTGGAGCTTTTAAACTAAGGATGGGTAGATTCTTTCCATGTTGCTATAGTAGGTTTTTCTTTTGAGCATGGAACTAATTGAGCCAAACCACCAGGGTCTGAGGCAATCAATCCCTGAGGAGAGACATGGTGGCCACCCACCATGAGGATGCAGTGGTTTTCCAGTATGGAAAAGACTAACGAGTGATGAGGAGACAGGGAGGGGGGGGGTTGTCCACAACTGAAGCTCTTCAGGAGATCAAAGAATTGGGTTTAACTCCAAACACTAGGGTACAAAAACTGCAGGTTCACCACAATGAGAGAATTAGGCAGAAAACAACCTGCTTCTGACCTTCAAACTGTTTGGACACCTGGTTTCCTGGATTTTCCCTGACTATAGATCTCTCTTGCTGGCTTTGCCCTGTGGATTTCAACATTGTTCCATGGTCTAGACTTGTGAATCTTGATTTTGTCCCTCTGCCTCTGGCTCCTGCCTACTTTCTACCTTGACCCCATTACCTACAACCTTCTTGTTTTTGGCCCCTCGATGCCATCACTGTTACTACTGCAATTATCTTGCCCTACCTCCCATCTCAGGTGCCCAAGGATTCAATGAGATAATATATGTGAAAGCACTTTGGAAAGTATAAAGCATAGAGCACAGTGGAACAAGGACTTGGCAGATGAAGACTGGTATCCAAATCCCAACTGCCTTGACTTGGACAAGACACTTCATCTTTCGGGGCCTCAGTTTCCCCATCCATAAAATGGAGTAAAGAATACTTGTACTACATTCCTCTCATAGCTGTTGTGAGAAGTGTTTTGTTAACCTTAAAGTTCTATGGAAATATGTTATATTACATTATTAGTATGAATTAAATTATATTATTAGTGTTATTAAAGAAATATGTAGTGTCACAGATGTGTTGCAAAATCTCAGAGTTGGAAAGGACCTCAGTAACCATCTAGAGCAACCTGGAGCTGAACAGAAATGCCTTCTAAAAGAAATGTTTTTCTAATTTATGCCTGATAACTCCAATGAAGGGAAGCCCATCACCTCCCAAGTTAGTACATTCCACTTGTGGACAGCTGTATTTGTCAATAAGTTTTTCTTTACAATAAGACCAAATCTATCTTTCTGCCCTCATTTCTCTGCCCTCTGGGGCCAAGCAGAACAAGGCTAATCCCTCTACCATGTGACAACCCTTTAAATGCTAGAAGAAGAGTTATTATGTTTCCCCCTCCCCCCAGTCTTTTTTTCTCCAGCATAAATTTAGCAATTCCTTCGGCTGATGCCCCTCTGGCTTCAGTCACTTCTCTTATCATCTTGGTTGCCTGACTCTGGATGAACTCCTATTTTTCAGTCTCCTTCCTAAAATACGGCACCCAGAACTGAAAACTGCACCAGATAAGGTCTGACCTGAATGGGATACAGCAGGACTCTACTTTCCCTTGGTCTGGTCACCATGACCATCAATGCAGTCTGGTACTACATATCTTTTCTGTATGCCATGTTACATAGTTGGCTTATATTAACCTTGCAATCCACTAAAAAAAACAAACAAATTCCCATCTTTTCACATAAGTCTTCAAGCAATAATTATTTTTCCATCAAGTTGACTGGTTTTTTTTTTCTCCATTGGGTTTACTTTAAAAAAAAAATTGCATAGGCCCAGCCAGAGAGTACCAAGAAATAGGCTGAATCTGGGAGCCAAAGTGGAATAGAGGAAACAGCTGGATTTAGAATCAGAGGCTATGGGTTCGAATTTTCTCTTTCTCCTATTACCTCTGTAACTTTGACCAAGCCACAAAATCTCTCTAGACTCCACTTTCATTCATGGCTTCCAAAATGTAGAGGTTGGATTAGATACCTTTTGAAGTTCTTTCTAGCCCTGAATCTATAATCTTATGGGGCCTGGAGCCATCCCCAAGCAATAATTCTCCTAGTCCATGCCTCTAGAAGTGTACAACAACATACATCTGCCCAGGTACCTACCGTGCACCTACCAGGGGAACTGCCCATACCAGTGAAACCTCTCCCATTGCTTCCCTTGGTCTTTTGGTCCTCCCCTCTTGCCTTGTTCTCTTGACACCCCTGTCCTTGCCAGGTGCATAATAGATACTTAATAAATGCATCTTGCTGGCCCCATCCCCAGACTGTCATCACCCCCCTGGGCCTGCTTCAGTACCAGACTCTGTGGGGCTGCCCAGTTTTCCTGGAGTTAGAACAAGCCTGAGACTTTTGCTCCATTTCACTCTAAGCAGAGTTTCTTCATGCCAAATCCAATAGGAGCTTCACCCACTGTACACAGATTCATTATCAGAAAGCCACCCTTTGGCCTGTTTGGGAGGCTTGAGAGTTTGTTTTGATGTCATTTGTTTTCCCCAAATGCTACAGAAAGCATCTTTAGGAATGTGCTAGCCTCGAATTTGTGCAGCTGAACTTGGCCAAAGATGATGGGTTTGGAGATGAGGATGGGGGAGGGAGGAGGATAGATTTACCATCTGCCCCGCCATGGACTCCCACTTGTAACCCAGAAGCTTGGCCACAAACAACAGAATGTGACAAAGGCAAGAGAGTTGAGTGCTCAGAATAAGGCTCCAGAGGGGGAGGACACAACCCAGAGGAATCACCCCAGGGTCTGCTAAGGCCCCTGAACTAGCTGCCCAATGCTGGGGGTAATGATTCCTCCTAGGAGGGCATCACAGAGCTACACGAAAGTGCCGAATTGTTTCTGGGGTGCACTCTCGCCTGCTGCTCTAGTGTGAGCCCCAGGGCAGGACAGAGTCTTGGCTGCTTGGGCCTGTTTTTCCATGGGCTTCATCCAGAGGGCTGAATCTGCTCTGGCTATAAAAGTACATTTTTATGGGGATGGAATTCAGCTGGCTGTCAGCCCCCTGGTGTGAAATCTTCTGGGCAACTCAGCTTCATCATCAGGGCCTCCATCCTATCCTTGCTCTATTTGGTGAGAGGAGCTTTGGGGTCACAGGGTCATTTGGGGAACACCATTCGCTCCAGGCATACTGCAGGGATGGATAACCAGTCCAGTCCTGGTACAGCCACCCTGCTACATGGTCAGTTTAATACTGGCGGGTCAGGAGGGGGAGCAGCAGGCATCTCTCCCAAGGGTACATTGCAGGATCACATGATGCATTTGTGATTTCATAACCAGCTTCTGAACAGGGCAATTATTCATGAAGCTATTTTTCTTATAGGGACTGTTCCACCAGAGAAAGGTGTCCTTCAAGAGAGAGAGAATGTTATGGAGGGGAAAGAGAGAGTCAGAAAGCCTGGGCTTTCACTAACTTGCTGCATGACCTTGGGCCAGTCCCTTCCCTTTTCTGGGTCTTAATTTCTTCCTCTATTAAGTGAGGCTTGGAAAGTTTCCAATATCTCTTCCAGGTCAGTGATATCACTACAAGTAGTTTTTGTGCAAATGTGAATGTGTGTACACCCAAATGGGGGTGGGAGGTGGGGAAGAGGTTCACAACAGAGATTTCATCAGTGAGAAAGCTTCTTCTACCTGACATAGCAGCAATTCTTCCATTACTTTTAGTCTTAGAGAATTGGGGGGTTTGGGAATGGGGGCACCAAGAGCTTACATGACTGGCACAGAGTCACACAATGAATGTGTTGAGGTAGGATCTGAACCCAGGCCCTTCTGACTTGAAGGCTGTCCCTTTCTCTATTATGCCATTCTGCCTCCGAGGGCCTAGAGTTCAGGGGGAAAGTATCCTAAGGGAGTGGGATAAATGGAAAAGTTGGGACTGCAGATTAGATAGGGCAATGATTTTTTGTTTTTTTTATTTTTGCTTTTTGGAGGGCAATTGGGGCTAAGTGACTTGCCTAAGGTCACAAGGCTAGTTTTTTGTGTTAAGAGTCCGAGGCTGGATTTGAACTCAGGTCCTCCTGATTCCAAGGCCAGTGCTCTATTCACTGCTCCACCTAACCACCCTGGCAATGTTTTTTAAAATAAATTTTTATTGTGCTCTTTTGTTTTTATAATGGGCTAAATGTCACCGTGTCCCTTCCCTTCCTCTCCCTTTTCCAGAGAGCCAGCCCTTAGAACGGAGAATTAGGATAATGTTGGTTTGCACTGGAAGGACAAGACAAGAAGGATAATTGTGAATAACAGAACGATTAAATACCCCCTTCTCAGAACTAAGAGAGAAGGGGGTGGAAGAAGATCCACAGATTTGGGATGAAGGGCTGAGAGCTCAACTTTGATGATAGCCACCATGGTTTCAATAGTCTCTTGTACTGGGAAAATGAGTGATTCTTGGGCACAGAGGGGAAGAAGCCTTTTCCACCAGGGTGCTTTTCACCTAGACTTTCTCCCAGTAGAGGAGAAAATTTCATGGGGACACCTGTAGTCAGACTTTGGAATGTATATGATCTGAGAGAGCTGGAAAGGACCTAAGAGGCCATCTGACCCAGCTCCCTCATGTGACAGCTAAGTGAACTGAGGCTCAGAGGGGTTAGGGGATGTGTTCAGGGTCAGAGTAACCCCAGGATCAAAGCCCATTGGTGTGGGACCTTTTCCTTATTGGTGGAGATCAATGCCCCATGCCTGCATTAAGGGGCTGGGCCAAGCAGAATGGTGTGGGGGGAAGAAAAGGAGAGAGACAGACAGACACAGAGACAGAGACAGAGGCAGAGAGAAGGAGGAGAGGAGGGGGAGACAAAGACAGAGAGAGACAAAGACAGAGAGAGGGAGGAGAGACAGAGAGAGAGACAGAGATAGAGAGACAGACAGAGACAGAGAGAGAGAAGGAGAGAGAGAAAGAGAGAGACAGAGACAGAGGGAGGGAGGAGAGAAAGAGAGAGAAAAGAAGAGAAGAAAGAAAGAAAGTAAAAAAGAGAGATAAAGAAAGAAGAAAGCTCTTCGGGTCTTTTTGGACCTTTTTTGGGCTCAAGGCTCTTTGTACTCTGCAGTTGCTTCCAGTTTTGAGAGAGAAAATGGATGTGCAAACCCCACTTTGGATTGCTGAAGGAAAAGGCTCTGGGAAGAAACTGACATGAGAGGAGCTGGCAATCTCTGTGATGTCCCTGTCCCCATCTTGCTACACTAGAAACTTTGGGGAACTGGCTGGGATCTAGGTCTCTCTCTCTCTCTCTCTCTCTTTCTGTCTCTCTCCCCACCTTCCTCCTTCTCCCCCTATTTCTCTTTCTCTCTTCTCTCTGTCTCCCTCCTCTCTGTCTCTCCCTGTTTCCCTTTCTGTCTCTTTCTTCTCTCTGTTTCTCTGTCTCTGTCAGTCTCTCTCTCCCCTCTCTCTGTCTCTCCCTGTTTCTCTTCTCTGTCTCTCTGTCTCTGTTTCTCTGTCTCTGTCTCTCTCTCTCTCCCCTCTGTCTCTCCCTGTTTCTCTTTCTTTCTGTCCGTCTGTCAGTCTCTCTCTCCCCTCTCTCTGTCTCTCCCTGTTTCTCTTCTCTGTCTCTCTGTCTCTGTCTCTGTCTCTCTCCCCTCTGTCTCTCCCTGTTTCTCTTTCTTTCTGTCCATCTGTCTGTCTGTCTCTCCCCTCTCTCTGTCTCTCCCTGTTTCTCTTGCTCTCTGTCTCCCTTTGTCTCTCTGCAGAGGATTCCAATCTAGGTCTTCAAACTCCAAATCCATCATTCCTTCCCTTTGCTTCACTATCATCTCTATTCCTGTCCTTTCAGCCAAGCGGAAATTTTGAAACTCCAAATACCTATGAAACATTTCCACGTGGATGTTCCATTCATTGTTAGTTCAACCTCAACATTTGCTTGTAATGGAAAGAGCCGTGGCCTGAGAGTCAGGGGACTTGGGTTCCTCTTCCCACTCTGCCACTAATTCTTAGTCAGTTCACCTCTGGGGTTCGGATTCTTTTTCTGTAAATGAGGAGTCTGGACCAGCCCAAGGATTTTTCTTGATCTTCCTTGCTGTCCTCCTACTTCCTGGAAACACTACTCAGGGGAGCCAAAATTATCTGAGCATCATTCCAGGAGAGAAAGTACTTGGAGTGTAGCAAACTGACTTTCCTTTGACCACCAAATGGAAGTGATTTAGGCTCTGGCCCCTCTGCAGAATTTAATGGAAGCACAGCTCAGTTCAATTCTGGGGAATGTAGCTTAATTCTTCAGGTCAGGGCCTGGGATAGCTTGTGTCTTTGCCCAGGAGGGCCCTCTTCTCTGCCAATGGTAAAGTTGTGTTGGCCATAACCCAGCTGCTGATCACTGCTGGCCTGGCCAGCTGGGCAGAGGGGCCCAGAAACCAGGGTCAAGCATTCAGTCTGGATAAACCTGCTCTGGGCTTGTTGGCCAAGTCATGATCTGGACAGGAACAGAATGACATCCAATTCAAATAAAGCTCATCATGGAGACCTAATAGCTCACATCTGTAGGTTGGGCCTGCCAGCTTCCTGGCTTCAGCTCCCAGGAACAGTTTCCATGACCAGTCCTGGGGTCCATTGTGCTGCTTTGACTGAACCTATATACCTGGATGAGCTAGGCATCTAATTTTTGGACTTAGGCTTACATACCTTCATTGCCTCTTCTGCTGCCATCACCCAGGGACTCAAGCTCTATCTGCCCTTCTCTTTCTTCTTAATCCCTTTTCAGGATCAAGGAAACTCCTTTGCTTGACATTCAAGGCCCTTTGAGATATGGTCCTAATCTGCCTTTCGTGTCTTATCCCTGCTTTACATACCCTGTACGCGAGCCAAGCTAGACAGTTTTCTTTTTTCTGAACATGCCCGGTGATTTCCCACTTCTATGTATTTGTTTAGGTTCTTCCTGGAATGCTTCTCCTTCCACTATCTCTACCTACCTAAATATTTCTCATCCTTCAATGTCCAGCTCCAGTGCTACCTTGTCTACGAAGCGTTCCTTGTTTCCCAACCAGAAGCATTATCTCCTTTCTTTGAAGACTAAGACTTTGCACCTCTGGTCACATTCCACCTTCTATCACAATCATTTGAATGTTACTCTCTCAATTAGACTGCAAGTTAGAATTTACAATTAACTATGGACAATGCTATATTCATCTCTCTATCCCCCTCAATGCATAGCATAGGTTCCTGACCAGAGGAGCTGTCCCTAAGCTATTTTTTGAAGATGAATGAATGAATAAATAAATGAACGGTGTCTTGACCCAGGCAGACAAAACTACTTTAGTACGTAATTATCAGGCAAAATGACTTGTTTTCAAATTTTGGCTCTGAGTTGCTAGCTTGGTGACCCTGGACGTCTTTAGCTCTCTGGGCTTCAGTTTCCTCACTTGTTAGATGAGAGGCTTAGCCTAAGTGACTTCTAAGGTTCCTTCTGGCTCTGAGACTATAATCCTAGGGGCAGACAATGCTCCAAGAAGAAGTAGACAATCTTTCATTCTGGACTCCTCATGAATGGCCAAAACTCCCACCCTGCTAGGAGGCCATGGGTCTGTAGAGCAGCTACTCTAGCCCTGGGTTTTTGTATCCATGTGTCCCACGAAGAACGGGTGGTGGAGGATTCAAGGCTTGAGCAGTGATGGAGCTGATACAATAGAAATGTCTGGTATTAAAACCTCGTTTAGTATTTCACCCTTTTGTTGGATTCAGAAATCATGTACTTTGGCTCCCCTCTGTGTTCATGTGGGAGAATTGTAGGCAAGTTCCCGGCAGGACTTCTAACAGCTCCTGCCAGTGGACACAGCTTTGCCTTGAGGGAAGACAGGTAGTCACCAGAATCTTTCCCTAAACTCTGTTCCATCCAAGGCCTGGAAGGGGCAGAAGGTCAGCTGGCTTCTGGACCAGGAAAGGAGAAGCATGGATACATGGGATTTTATAGCTAAAAAATCCCGGAGAAGTCCTTCAATGTAGCATTTATTGTTATATTTATTTATTCTATTTCAGACTCTGTGCTAATAGAATGTATCCCTCCATAGGGATACAAAGAAAAAATGAAAACGGAAGCGACTGTCATTACAATGAGGGATGTATGCTAACATTAAGAACCTAGTGCTGGCCGGAGGCGCTGGGGCGGTGCACCTTCCTCCTCTGGCTCTGGCCCCATATGCTGTCCGGATGCATTTAGTCCTAGCGGAGCCACCTTGCATCTAAAGGGAAAACTGGGCCCCCTTTTCTCTGAATCTTTGGTTCATTAACCCCCATCCTGGGGCCCCTAAGAAAAAAAGCACTTAGAGCTTAGGTTTAACTCTCAACTAGGTCTCCTAAAATGTATAATATGGGAAAACTGAGCTTCAAGGATGTGAAGCGCGGGGCGGGGCTCGGGGGTGGGGTGGGGAAGGGATGCTCAAGTCTTTTATAGGGAGTGAGGCTTCTGAGGAAAAGTCTTTGAAGGTGACCCTCCCCCTCTCCTCCTCCCTGTCCCCAGCAAATGGAGCACTTCTCTCTTGGAGAAGATATATTGAGCTTGGCCTTAGGTGAGCATGAATGAGGGGTTGGGAGGGAGGAGAGGATGCAGACGGCACTTATCTTCTAAGCACTCACACTTAGTAGGGTGCTTTGTAGGGTATTGAGAGCCTGGGTAGGAAGGGCATTTGCAGAACTAACATTAGACATGTCCAGGGAGAACTGCGCAGGTCTAGGGTAGGAGTGGAGGGGACAGGGAGGGAAGGAGAGACCTGAATTGAATGAAAACCTTTTGAAGACAGGGGATGTTTCAGTTTTGTCTTGTATCTCCAAAGTAGTACAAGGCCTGGCATTTAGATGGGACTTAATAAATAACTGTTGAATAAATGAATGCTTTTGAATCATAGAAACTGCTTATACCAATGCAATGCTCATGCAGACATTGGAGGGACAGCCCTGCTGGGAGGCCATGGGTCCGTAGAGCAGCTGCTCTAGCCCTGGGTTTTTGTATCCATGTGTCCATGAGCAACTATCATGGAGGCAGATTTAGCTTAGGGATTAATGAAAAGTTCATCAGAAGCTCCTTGGGCCAGAACCTAAGGTATTCCTGATGATTCCAAGGGACAGGTGCCTTCTAGGAGTGGAGGTAGGGGAGAGCAGTTTTAACCTAAAGCCAAAAGATCCAGCCAAGAAAAGTGCCTACTTTTGTGATAACTTGGGGTGGTTGCAAGAGATTGCTTGGTCCAGGCTGGGACCCTGCAACCTAATGTTGGTATTTTTACTGATCCATTCCTAGGCTTGACGTCCTCAGTATCTGTCTTTGGTTACTTGCTTCCTCATGGCAACCTCAGTATTTATTCCTGGTCAGTGCAGTAGCTTGGTGTCCCTTGGCTTCCTTTCCTCATAATTATGTCTATAACAAAATCTCAACACTATTTCTGCTTGCATCTTTGGCTTCTGCCATTTTAGGTTATTTCCCTAATACTGAATTAGCTTGCTAGATGGTGAGGTAAATCCAATTCATAGGGTTATTATGCTTTGACTTATGTACTTAGCATAGTGCCTGACACACAGTAGGTGCTTTATAAATGGTTATTGATTAATTGATTGATTTCTCTACACCTTGTAGTGGAATGGGAGAGAAAATGAATAACACTTGATCTTGGAAAGAATCTGCATGTCTCGGTTTTGTGGCTTCCTGCTGGGGGAAGGAGCTGTGCTTGCAGCCAACAGGTAATAGCTATGTGGACCCTGAGGAGCACATTGCCCCCTTCTTTATTTTGGCAACTCCATTGAACTGAGTCTCAAGGAATATTGATCATGATATTTGATTTGATTTCTTTTGTCCTTTAGTGTTGTTTTCAATTACCTAATTTTATACCCTGTGTATATGTTTCAGCTGATCCTGCTTATTTTCTTCTGAATCAGTTAATACAAGTCTTCCCATTCATAATTTTTTAAGATTCTATGACATTGCCATATCACAATTTGTTGAGTCACTCCTCAGTGGATGAGCACATACTTTGTTTCTAGTTTTATTGGATGCTATGTATATTTTGAACACACATGGGACATTTCTTTCCGTCATTGACCTCCTTGGGGTCAATATACTCACAAGTGGAATCATTCATTGAATAGTTTAGTAATGTTTCTTGTCTACTACCCAATTGATTGCCAGAATGAGTGGACCATTTTACTACTCCACCAACAGGAAATTAGTAAGCTTGTCTTCTCACAGACCTTACAACACCAACTATTTCTGTCACTTTGACCAATTTGACAAGTGTAAGGGGATACCTCAGTATTCTTTTAATCTTAATGTCTCTAATTATTAGTGATTTAGGTTATTTTTCTCATAAAACTGTTGTTTACACCTGCTTTTGAAAATTGTTTATTGATCTCCTTTGACCACTTATCTCTTGGGGAATGACTCTTGATCTTGTGTCAATTTCCCTACAAAACTTAGGTGTAAAAGGTATTGGTAGCAAAGATTCCCTCCCCGCCCCCATATTGTAGTGTCTCTTAAGCTAGTTGCATTGGTTTAGTTTGTGTAAAAATCTTTAAGTAATTTATATGGTCTGTTTTGCCTTTTGTAATTACCTTGTCTGACTATGAATTCTCCCTCTAACCACAACTGCATCCACATCTTTCTATTCTTATCTAACTTTTTAAAATGATATTTTCAAAATTAGATTATATCCATTTGGAGTTAACTGAGATGTGGTAGAAGATTTTTAAAAATTCATTTTCTACCAAAATGCTTTCCAGGTTTTTTTTTAAACAATATTTGCCAAATAGTTTTGTTCTTGAGTTTATCAAAAACTCGACTACTGTGTCAAAACTTTTGCTTCTAGGTCTTGCTTGCTCTTTTAGTCTCTCTCCCTCTACACCCCTCAAAAGATTTTACACACATAATTCCCTGTAGCCATATCCTTGGCTATAGGCAAGTCCTACAGACACCCAGTATGCTAGAGAGGAATGGACTGTATGAGGAGGAATGTTTTTTTTGTTTTGGGGGTTTTTTTTTAGAAATCATTGAGACTATTTTAAAGATGATGAATTAAAGCCCAGAGAAAGGGCATGGTTTTCCCAAGGATACACTGTGAGCCTGTGAGAATGACTAGAACCCAAGCCTTCAAACTATGAGTGGTGTGTCCTTGCTAATAGGTCACACTACCTCCCTTCTTTCCCTTGGATTACCAAAGATGATATTCTTTAGCACTAATTTTATTATGGTACCCTCTCTGTTGGGTCAAAGGGTAGCTTCCTTGGGCTCTCTACAAGGTCTGGAGCAGCTGTGACTATCCCTGGAAAGGACTGCCATTCCAGGCCAGAAATTTTCAGGGTCAAAGAAGAGAGTGGTAGGTGGTATAGAGAAACAAGAGGAAGCTCATTTATCTCTTGTATGTTTATGTTTCAAGTTCAATACCTTGAAAAGTCCACCCCCCATTCCAACAAAATGACCCTTCTTTTAACCTCAAGTAGAAATATTTTACAGGGAATGTAGCCAGAGAATTGAACTTTCTGAAGTGTCCATGGCCATCTGAACTCTACACACACACACACACACACACACACACACACACACACACACACACATACACACACAACTTCCCCCTTCTTCTCTTTCCAATAGAAATATAAATGACTCCTGGCAGGATTAGTGTTTGCTCTGTAGTCCATCTTGTAATGTTATTCTCTACAGCAGATTCTTTTTCCTGATTGAGTTCTAACCAAGGCTATGGGCAGCATGCCACAACAGTATCCTTGATGGAGAAGAAACTTAGATGAGAGAAAATGAGGAGCTCAGATTAGATGATCTCTGGGGTCCCTTCCAGCCCTAGATCCTGAGAAACCTATGGAATGGGAAAAGAAGGGGACAGAGAATCACAGTAGGTCAGAACAGGAGGAGACTTTAAGGACCACTTATCAAAGAATCACAGAATCTTAGAGTCAGAAGAGACTGGAGAGCATCTGACATACATCTAACCCCCCAAATCTTTACAACATCCCCAACAAATGGTCAACCAGCCTTTACTAGATGGAAGGGTTCACGTAAGTCCCTTCCGACTCTGAGATTCTGTGATTCTATGAATTGAGTTGGCCAAGATTTTATGCCAAGAGTATCTACACAGGGGGCGGCTAGGTGGTGCAGTGAGAAGAGCACCAGCCCTGGAGTCAGGAGGACCTGAGTTCAAAACCAACCTCAGACACGTCACAAACACACATACACACACACACACACACACACAACTTAGCCATGTGACACCTTGGGCAAGTCACTTAACCCCAATTGCCCTCCAAAAAGAGGGGGAAAAAAAGAGTATCTACACAGGAGGGCATTACATTAGATCAGTGTCCAAGGTAATCCCAAAGGACTCATGATAAAAATCCAGAGAAAGAACTGATAGAGTCTGCATGCAGATTGAAACATACTGTTTTTTTAAAACTTTTTTCATGTTTTATTTTTCCTTTTGATCTGTTTTTTTCTTTCACAACATGATTCCATGGAAATATATTTTACATGATTGCACATATGTAACTATATCAAATTGATAACTATCTTAGGGAGGGAGGAAAAGAGGGAGGAAAGGAGAAATTTTGGAACTCAAAATTTTAAAAAATTGAATGTTAAAAATTGTCAACATATGATTTGGGGAAAAGAAAATATTATTTTTTTTAAAAAAGGTTATCAGTAGGGCTGAGTCAAGATGGCAGTGTAGAAGCAGCAAAACTCCCCAGCTCTCCCCATAACCACCTCAAATACCTATAAAATATGACTCTAAATAAATTTTAAACCTCCAGAACTCACAAAGTGATTGAGTAACAAAGCTCCTGCTGAAGGCAGCCTGGCAGGCAGACAGGAAGGGGTTCATCACAGGCACTGGGAGTCCAGACCAGCACCGTATGAACCCGCAGCTGGAGCCCTAGAGCCACCAGAATAAGCCGTGGCCAGAGCTTTCAGGAGAGTGAATCACTGGCAGCTGTGGCATTTTTCCAGAATTACCAACCCATAAGAAACAAAGACTAAGTGAAAGGTCAGTGGAACGCTGATAAATTCAGGGGAGAGGGTCTGGCCAACTGCCCCAGGGTCTGGAGGCCCTGTAGCCACCTCTACGTGGCTGCTTCAGAAGCTTCCAGCCTGCAGATTGCAGAGCAGCCAAGTGATCATTCAGAGGCTAAGTGCTCTTGCCTTGAGCTGCTTGGATTGAGATCATGGTTTGGGTGGTGGTCCTGAGGTATGTTTTCAGTGAGCCAAAGCTGGTGGAGGCTGCAGAAATGGTGGCCTCCTAATAGCTCTGGCAGCTGCGAAAACCCCAGTGATTTGGGACAGAGCTCTCCCCTCTGAAAGCAGAGTTCTACTGAACCTAAAAGTCAAGTAAATGACTGGCAACATGAGTATGCAAAGGAAGCAAAGCAAACCCAGCACTGCAACTTTAGATTTCTTTTTTGGGGACAAAAAAGATCAAAGCATGGAATGGGAGGAAGACAACACAGTCAGAATTCCTGTACCAAAAACTTCCAAGAAAAATGTAGAGTGGTTACAAGCCATAGAGCAGCTTAAGAAGGATTTTGAAAACCAAATAAGAGAAGTGGAGGAAAAATTGGGAAGAGAAATGAGAACGATGCGAGAAAATCATGAAAATACAGTTAACAACCTGACTGAAGAAAATAACACCTTAAAAAACAGATTAACTCAAATGGCAAAAGAGGTCCAAAAAGCCAATGAGGAGAAGAATGCCTTAAAAAGTGGAATTTGCCAGATGGAAAAAGAATCTCAAAAGCTTTC
>CM053592.1:156804878-156819066 GCA_028646515.1 Pseudochirops corinnae
AACCAAGAATCACCTACCCAGCAAAATTGAGCATAGTCTTCCAGGGGAAAATATGGTCATTCAATGAGGTGGAGGACTTTCAAACATTCCTGCTGAAAAAACCAGAACTGAAAAGAAAGTTTGACACTCCAGCACAAGAAGCATGAGAAGATAAAGATGGAAAAGAAATCATAAGGTACCTATCAAAGATGAACTATTTACATGACAACATGGAAAACTGACAATTGTAACTGTTGAAACTTTTTTCAGTATGAGGATAGGGCAAGGGAATACAAATGTATATATACATATACATACACATATGTTTATATAGGAGGGTATATATGCATATGAATACATGTATGAATGTGTATATATATGTGTACAAAGACAGAGGGTGTAGGATCTGTTGAATAGGATGGGATAATATTTTAAAATGTGAAATTGAGAAGTGGGAGAGGAATAATATGAGAGGAGACAGGGAGAGACAGAATGGGGTTAATCCTCTCATACAGAAGAGGCAAGGGATAACTGTTACAATGGAGGGGAAGAATAGGAAGGCAAAAGGGAATGGGTCAACCTTACTCTCACTGAAGTTGGCTTAGGGAAGGAATGACATACACTCTAAATTGGGTATCTTGGCCTATAGGAGAGTAGGGGGAAAGGAGATGAGAGGGGGAAGGATGGAGGGGATGGCAGGTTGGGGGAGAGGGTTGTTAGAAGCACACAAAGCACTCTTTACCTTTTGTAAAGAGACAGAGGCAAAGTAGAGAATAGAACAAGTGGGGGGTGGAATAGGAAGGAGGGAAATACACAGGTACTTGGGTAGGGAGATCCATCCTGCCCTACTGGAAAGTCAGAGGGGTGATGGGGAAGGATATAAGAGAGAGCTGATTGGGGTTGGGGGTATTCAGTGGGATTGCTATTTTGGGGTGGTGGGTAGGGGAAAGACGGGGAGGAAATTTGTAAATCAAAATCTCATGGAAATGAATGATGTAAACTAAAAATAAACAAAAGTTAAAAAAGAAACAAACAAAAAGGTTATCAGTGATTCTAAAACTTTTTGTTCTTAGAACCACTTTAACTCTTAAAATTTTTTGAAGGTCCCAAGAATTTTTGTTTATTTGGGCTTTATCAATATTTATTGCATTAGAAATTAAAACAGATAATTTAAAAAACAAATTAGTTCATTTAAAATGATAAAACCTATTACATGTTAAAATAAATAACATATTCTTATGAAAATAACTATATTTTCCAAAACAAATTGAGAAAAGTGCCATTGTATGACATATTTTGCTAATCTCTTTACTGTCTGCCTTAATAGAAGACAGCTGGATTCTTATATCTGCTTCTGCATTCAGTTCATTGGAATATGTTATTTTGGTTAAAGTATACAAAGAAAATTTGGCCTCACACAGATACGAAATTGGAAAAGGAAGGAGTATTTTAATAGGCAAAGAACATCTTAGTATTGTTATGAAAATAATTTTGACCTCACAGGCCCCCTGAAATAGTCTCAGGGACTCAACGGGGGCCTTAGACCACACTTTGAGAATTGCTCATCTCTGAGGCCCTTCCTAGCTAGAGCTCTTATGTTTTAAGAGGAGAGAGTTATCACTTATAACCTGAACATTAACTGACTAGAGGGAAAAACAAATATAAACTGTAACCATAGCCTGTGGTAGCCCAAGGTAGCAGAAAGATAAGTAAGACATTGGTTAGAGGGGCGGCTAGGTGGCACGGTGAATAGAGCACCAGACCTGGAGTCAGGAGGATCTGAATTCATATCCGACCTCAGACACTTGATATACTTACTAGCCATGTGACTTCGGGCAAGTGACTTAACCCCAATTACCCTCCAAAAAGCAAAAAAAAAAAGCCATTGGTTAGAAAAGTAGGAGTTTTTGTCTTTTGTTTCATCTGTTATATTTGATAAAGGATGTGTCATCTATCTAAAAGTGTTGTTTTCTATTGTGCTCTTCTATTCAGAATTCCTCATGACTTATATTAGAAAGCTAAGTCAGTCTGTTTTGTTTTTACTTCAAAAATTCAAGAATTTATAATTTTATAAGTTAGGTACTTGTCACAGTCCTGAACATTGCTATGCCTTTGTAATTTAGTAGACAGTTATTCTAGCCAAAATGTTGAAAATTTTCTTGGCAGGGCCTCAAAGCCACCGATTTCACACCCTACCTTGCTCTGGGAAGTTTGAATTCAGTCGAAAGGTACACACTTGGGGACCTAAAGGGCCACATGTGGCCTGAAGGCCGCAAGTTACCCGCCCCTAGACTGTGGCCATCAAATATTCAGTCCGTCATGGCAATCTATACTTGATATCTTTGCAATTCAATAAAAACATGCTGGAATTTGTGTTGTGTGGGATGATCTAGGAGTACCCTTTCAAAATGTAGTTGCAAATACAATAATTCCTCCCTTTACAGATGAGGAAGCTATAGCTTGGAGAATAGAGAGTGAGAGAGAGAGAGAGATGTAGAGTAAAGCTAATCTCTTGAGCAATATTGTAATCCTAGGAGTAGGAAGCTTGTGGGCAGCCACATAGGAAATAGCTATTACATTGTGTCTCTTCTGGAAAGTTGATTTTTACACTGCTGTGGAGAACATTTCATGGGTAGGTGGATATTTTTGCAATTTGTTTATCTAGGAAACCTGAGACCAGTTACAGCATCTGGTTTTCAGCAAAATCCTGAGCATCATCCAGGTTTCCAGTTGGGTTAATGGAAATAAAGCTTGCAAAGCCTTGGTCATTCTACATCACAGATCAAGTCCGTGGCTTACAGTGGGTCATGAACTTTTGAAAACAGAACAGCCCTTGAGAGCTCATTGAATCTATCCTCCAGTGGTCCAGTTGAGTCATACTTAAAGCAATGTGATCTCTTTAAATTTAAATTTTTTAAAAAAAATATTCTGTTTTAAGAATCCATGTGATGAGGTACAACCTGATAAGGTCTTTGCTCTAGTCCTAAGATGAGTTAATTTATTGTGTGATCTTTTATAAATAGCTATCTCTAGTGTGATTGTCACAGCCAATGATACTAACAACAATGTGCATTTATAGAGCACTTTATGTTTACAAAAATGGAAACAGCATGGAGTAGTGGATTAAAGTGCTGACCTTGGAGTCAGAGAGACCCACGTTCAATGTCCACTTCTGACATATACTAGCAGTCATTTGACCTCTTAGCACCCCAAGGAAAATTTCCAACTATTGCAAAATAATTGCCAGTCTGAATTGGCAGAGGGAATTGCCTTCCTGGGAATTCCCTGTATCAATGAAATAATGTCTCCACTGAAAGAAATGTTTATGATGTTGTCCTTTCCATGTGAGTCTTCTAACTTTGTGAAGTAAGTAGTGCATCAAACATTATGTCCATTTTTGCAGAGGAAGATATTGGGGTGCAGAAAGATTAAAATGATTTTCCTAAGGTTGGCCAGTCAACAAGTGGCAAAGCCAGGACTGCTTCCCAGGACTTTAGGCCCATAGCCCTTTGTTCTGTGGTGTAGTAGAAAGAGCAATAGATTCAGAGACTATGTTTAAGAATGGAAAAGAAAGGGGAATAAGAATTTATATAGTACCTACTATGTGCAGACACTGCTTTTTACAAATTTTATCTTATTTGATCTTTGCAAAAACTGCAATGAGGCAGGTGTTACTATTTTCATTTTATAGTTGAGGTAACTTTGTACCATAAATGGTTGCATTTGATAGGAGTGCCTTCTTCTTCAGGAAGTGTTAAATCACTGACATACCACCTTGGGACTGGTTATGGCAAAGGCAGAAAGAGTACTCTTTGGGCGTCTCAGCTGTTGTGGTGCAGAGGGGACTCCCAGGGGGACCCCTGCCCCCCACAAAGTGCTGGGAACAATGTGTGTGGCTTAGATGATTCACCTTCCACTATGCTTCATTTGACTTCATGGCTCCTAAACAAATCAGTTGTTCCACATCATTTTAGTGGTGATTTAAATACTTATGGGGCTTAGAGCAGGGAGGGGGGAAAGTCAAAACAGAGGAGTTTGATGCTCGTGGGAAAACGCTGCTGAAAATGAGCTAGAAGAAAATGGAAGGATTGAGTAGTGCACTGAGTGGGGCCCAGGGACCTGGGTCTGCATTGTGATTATGTGACACTGGGGCCAAATGCATAGGTCACCCAAGCCAGAGCTGCCCAAACACAACTGCTTTCTATGGGAGAAACACTCTTAAGCTATTGAGGGCAGGAGCTGTCCACAGCTGAAGCTCTTTCAGAGTATTCAGGTGGGTGGGAAACTAGACATAGAAGATAGGATCTCGTCATGGGGTTGGTTCAGGGTCCATAATGGATTAGACTGGAAATGGCTGGGCAACAGTACTGGTAAACTGCTATTGAAATTCAGAGAAAGGGAGAGAGATGATGATTCATAGGTCTAACTATCCAGGCTTGATCTCTATCCTAGTCTTTAGACTTATACCTCCTACTGCTAATAGCACATCTTGAAACAGATATATTCAGAAAAGATGAGATAAAGACAAAAGATAACACTATTTTTTAAAAAACCAAATGCTCCCAAAGCTCTGTTTTAGATCTTCTTCTCCTCCCTCTATATTATTTCACTTGGTGATCTCATCAGTTCCCATGGATTCAATGATCATTTTTGTGCAGATGATTTTCACATTTATTTAGCCTTAACCTCTCTCCTCACCTTTAGTCTTGCATTCCAGCTGCCTATTGGATATCTTTTTAAAATAGTATTTTACTTTTTCCATTTACATGTAAAGACAATTTTCAACATTCACTTTTCTATAAGATTTAAAGTTCCAAATTTTTCTCCCTCCCTCTTCTCCCCCCTTCCCAAGACAGCAATCAATCTCTTATAGATTATACGTGTGTGATCATGTAAAACATATTTGCACATTAGTCATGTTGTGAAAAAAGAGACAACAAAAGGGAAAAAATAAAGAAAGTAAAAAGAATATGCTTTGATCTGCATTCAAATTCCATCAGTTCTTTCTCTAGATGTGGATAGAATTTTCTATTGTAAGTCTTTTGAAATTGCTGAGAAAAGAGAAGTTGATCATAGTTAATCATCACACAATGTGATATATTGGTGTACAATGTTTTCCTGGTTCTGATCACTTCACTTTGTATCAGTTCATACAAGTTTTCTCAGGTTTTTCTGAAGTCTACTTATTCATCATTTCTTATAGTACAATAGTGTTCCATCACATTCATATACCACAACTTGTTCAGTCATTTCCCAACGGATGGGCATCCCCTCAGTTTCCAGCCTATTGGTTTTCTTGAACTGGATATCTCATAGACATCTTAAATTCAACAAGTTCCAAAATGAACAAATTCACCCCTTTTCTGGATTTCTCTATTATAGTAGAAGGTACCACCATCTTCCTGGTCACTCAGGTTCACATCCTAGATGCCACTCTCAATTCCCATATTCAATCACTTATATAGTCCTGTCGATTCTACCTTCATAATATCTCTCATATATGTACCTTTCTCTTCTCTGACTCTGCCAACATCCTGGTGCAGGCTCTTGTGCCCTCACACCTAGAATATTAGAATAGCCTGATGCTCTTCAAGGTCCTCCACTCTCTATTCCAACCTCCACTCAGTTGTCATATTGATCTTCCTAAAGGAAAAGGAGAGAGTTTGTCTCACCTTGTCATCCCCCTACTTAATAAATGCCAGTGGCTCCCTATTACCTGTAGGACCAAATAAAAAAAAATCTCTCCTTGGTTTTTAAAAGCTTTCATAACCTGGCCTCTTTCTAACTTTCTATCCTTAAACTTTACCCACCCCTTCCCCACCCATCCCCAATGTACTGTTATATAGGGATACTGGGCTCTTTCTCACATAAGACAATCCATCTCCAGATTTTGTCAATTTTCAATGACTTGGCCCTCTGTCAAGAACTCTCTCCCACCTTGTCTCAGTCTCCTGACTCCCTGGCATCCTTCAAACCCTAGCTAAAATCTCCCTATCTACAAGAAGTCATTTCTAGTCCTTCTTAATCTTCATACCTCCCTCTCTAGATTAATCTTGTATATATCTTGTTTGTATATATTTATTTGCATGTTGTCTCTCCCATTATACTATGAGATCCCAAGAGCAGAGTTTTTGGCTTTTTTTTGCATCTCCAGAACTTAGCACAGTACCTGATATATCATAATTGTTTAATAAATGTTTGTTGACTGACTAATCTGGGAAGATCATGAAAGAAGCTGGACTTTGAAGAATGTGGTGAATCTTGGCAGATATGACAGGTATGAATTGGTATGTTTGACATTTAGAGTCTTTCACAATCTGACTCCAATTTCTCTTTCCTATTATTCTCTCTCATCCAGTCTATGTTTCAGTCAAAGAACTTTGTTTTCTGTTCCCTTACTTGAAATGCTCTCTTTCCTCACTTCTTGGAGCCCTTAGCTCCCATCAAGATTCATCTCAAGAGTCTCCTCTATAAGAAACCTTTCCTGGTTACTCTAATTATTAAGTTCTTCCTGTCTCCTCAAATTACCTGGTACTTCTTTTCTATATATTTTAATGAATTATCTGTGTACATTTTGTCATTCCCCTCTCCTTGCACACCCAAGAGAACATAAGCTCTAAGAGAGAAAAAAGTGTTATTATTCTCTTATATCTCCAACATCTAATAGTACCTGATGCATAGTAGACATTTAACAAATTCTTGTTGAATGCAATTAACATGTCTCTAGAACTTCTGTCCCAAAGATAAATCCTTCCTAATTTTCCTTTTTGAAAACAACAAAAATAATTACAAGTAAACAAATATGGGATATGTGTTGGTGAATCAAAAAGGGACCCTTATAAAAATGATAAATTTTGAAAAGGATGTGGGAAAATTGGGACACTAATGTAGTGTTGGTGGAGTTGTGAACTGATCCAGTCATCCTGGAGAGCAATTTGGGACTATGCCCAAAGGGCTATAAGATTGTGCGTACCCTTTGATCCAGCAATACCACTACTAGGTCTGTATCCCAAAGAGGTCAAAGAAATGGGAAAATGACCCTGAATGACTGGATGGAGGTACAGATGTGCTTCTATAGATATTGGTGTTGGGGAAGAGAGAAACAGAGACAGACAGACAGACAGACACACAAACACACACACAGAGAAAGAGAGAGAGAGAGAGAGAGAGAGAGAGAGAGAGAGAGAGAGAGAGGAGAAGAATCTTCCTAGAGATTCCCTGTGAACTGTGAATAGATTCCAAAAAAAAAAACAAAACAGGGATCATTGAGGGGAGGGCATTTTGCAGGGGAGAGGATAGTCTTCAAAGTCAAGACCTCAGGAATAGTAAGAACTTTGTCTTAGCTTCTCACTTGTTTAGCAAAACAGCCTCATAATCATCACCAGAGAAGCAAAAAACTTTCACTTGTTTCAGTCTTGTTTCAGATCCAGCTAGTGTTTCTGAGCTTTCACAGAGCTCCAGAATCTTGGTGATGGAAAGGAGCCTAGAGGTCACCTTGTCCTACCCTGAGAAGATGAACAGGAAGTCTTTTCCCAAGTTTCAGTCCTCATCAATTATTAGTTTCAGTGTTATGGGCATGGTGTCCAGAGGCTGGGCTCCTTGTTCCTGGCCCAAAGGAGGAGGAGCCTTGGATCAGCTCCCCACTCTGGGAAAGAAGCCACTATCTATCTGTTTGATAGACAGGATTCTTTAGCTTCATAGCACACCTCTGGTATTTGTTGACTGTGTGACTTTGGGCAAATGATTTGACTCATGTGGGCCTCAGTTTCCTTATCTGTAAAATGGTAGTAATAATACTTGCAGTGTCCAACTCATGGGGTTGGTGCAGAGAAGGCACCATATGAATGTAAGCTTTTGTTCTGAGGACACCTAGAATAGTGAAATGAGTTCCAGATTTGTAGTCAGGGGACTTGAATGGGAGCCCTGCCTCTGCCCCTTACTATCTGTCTGTGTGGTCTGTTTCCTCATCTCCAAAGTGAGTTTGGGCTGAATGATCCCTAGGGACTTTGCTAGCTGTAAAGTTATCTTCAGGAAACTTTTCTGTCTCACTAAAACACTGAAATGTCCCAAGGACCTGTTGTTGTTTTTGCTTTTGACCAAAAATACAGGGTCAGCCAGTCTTCCCTCAAAAGGTCACACAAATATTAAACATATCTTTTATGGACTACAGTAAAATACAAGGGACCCCAGAAGGAAGGATTAAAAATGAATTGGAGATTAAGTAACTTAATCCTAGAGAAAGGGTAGGTCAAAGAATATATCATAGAACCAATATATAATTCCATTAAAATAATGAGATAAAATACCAAAAATTTTGGGATATAGCCAAAGCAGTTCTTAGGTGGAATTTGTCTCTAAACATTTTCATCAGTAAAAGAAAGAAAGGATAGACCAACAAATTAGGGTGTAATCCAAAACCTAGAAAACCAGCAAATTATACCCTCCTCAAGGAAAATTCCCCAAAAAAAGAAATCCTGAAAATCAATGAAGAACTTAACAAAATTAAATTAATAAATAAAACAAGAAGCTGATTTTTTGGGGAAAAAGTAAACCATTAGCTAACTTGATTTTTTTTAAAAGAAAGAGGTAAATTAAAATATCTATATAAAAATGAAAAACATAATGTGTAACAAAAGGAGAAATAAAGGAAATTATTAGATAATATTCTGCTCACTTATATATCAATAAAACAGATATCTAAATGAAATGTATAAATATTTGCAAAAATATAAAATGCCCAGATTATCAAAACAAGAAATAAAAGAGTTAAATAAGTCAATCTCTGATAAACCCAAAGATTCCAGCTTCTGGGATAAAAACTCACTACTTGACAAAAATGCCTAGGAACACTGGAAAACAGTACGGCAGAAACTGTGCATAGACCAGTATCTTACAATGTATACCGAAATAAAGTCAAAATCAATACATCATTTATGTAGGAAGGCTGCAAACTGGGAGAGCAAGAAATAGTTACCTGTCAGATTTATGGGCAATGGAAAAATTTATGACCAAGCAAGAGATAGAGAACATCATAAAATGCAAAATGGATAATTTTGATTACATTAAATTGAAAAGTTTTTGCACAAACAATGCCAATGCAACCAAGATTAGGAAGAAAGCAAAAAAATAGAAAAGAATTTTTACAACCAGTGTCTCTGATAAAGGCCTCATTTCTAAAATATATAGAGAACTGAGTCAAAGCTATAAGAATACAAGTCACTCCCCAATTGACAAATGGTCAAAGATTATGAACAGTTTTCAGAGGAAGAAACTAAAGCTATCTATAGTCATATGAAAAAATATTCTTAAATCACTATTGATTAGAGAAATGCAAATCAAAACAATTCTTAGGTACCACATCACATCTGTCAGATTGGCTAACATAACAAAACAGGAAAATTATAAATTCTGCAGAAGATGTGGGAAAATTGGAACACTAATGCATTGTTGGTGAAGTTGTGAACTGCTCCAACCATTTTGGAGAGCAAATTGGAACTATGCCCAAAGGCCTATAAAAATATGCATACCCTTTGACCCAGCAATACCACTCCTAGGGCTGTATCCAAAAGAGATCATAAAAACTGGAAACATGTACAAAAACACTTATAGCAGCTCTTTTTGTGGTGGCAAAGAATTGGAAATTGAGGGGATGCCCATCAATTGGGGATTGGCTGAACAAGTTGTGGTATTTGAATGTAATGGAATACTGTTGTGCTATGAGAAATGATGAGCAAGTGGACTTTAGAAAAACCTGGACTTATATGAACTGATGCAGAGTGAGGGGAGCAGAACCAGGAGAACATTATACACAGTTACAGCCACATTGCACAATGATTAACTTTGATAGATTTAGCTCTTTCAGCAATGCAAGGCTCTAAGCTAACTCCAAAAGGCTCATGATGGAAAATGCTATCCACATCCAGAGAAAGAACTTTGGAGTCTGAATGCAGATTGAAGCAAACTACTTACTCTCTCTTTTTTGCTTTATTTTGTTTTGTTTCTTCTTTCATGTGGTTCAGTCCATTGGTTATAATTCATCTTTACAACATGACTAATGTGAAAATATGTTTAATATGAATATACACTAAGAGCCTATATCAGATTTCATGCTGTCTTGGGGGGGAGGGAGTGAAGGGGAGAAAATTTAAAACTCAAAAGCTTGTGGAACTGAATGTTGAAAACTAAAAATAAATAATCAAATAAAGAAAAAAAAAAACCCAGTCTCAGAAAAAGAAATTGAACAACCCGTAAATAAACCTCTACAGTCAAACTCTCAAAAGCTTATGTTATATACTTAGAAAAAAACACAAACAAAATTCTTCTGGAGTCAAGTCAACAAATATTTATTAAGTGTTTAGCAAGTGCTAGGCACTGCACTAAGCTTTGGGGATATAAATAGAAACAAAAAGCAAAAGGGTTCCTGCCCTCAGGGAGTTTATAGTCTAATATAGAGAAGATAGTACACAAAAGGAAGCTAAAAAGCTAGGGAACATGGGTGAGAAGCATGGTAGAAAAGTACAGAGTCAGGAACAGAGCCTAGTGAACATGGTTGACCTGGGGGTCCCTTCCTTCAAGGAGGTTCTAAGAAGAAATGATCAATCAAAGGCAGGGGTCCCAGGGGCAGAGGAATCTTCCAGGTTGAGAAGACTGCTGAAGTGTGCCAGCAAAGGCAGCTTCCAAGGTGAGAAGAAATAAAGGATCAAGAATCTCAAATGAAATAGGGAAACAGTTGAAAGGAAGGGGGCAGATCTAAAACTATAAAGTAGTGTTGTTGTTATTCAGTTGTTTTCCAGTTGTGTCTTACTCTTAATGACTCTGTTGAGGGTTTTCTTGGCAAAGATACTGGCATGGTTTTCCATTTCTTTCTCCAGCTCATTTTACAGATGAGAAAACTGAGGCAAATAGGGTTAAGTGACTTGCCCAGGGTCACATAACTAGCAAGTGTCTGAGGCCAGATTTGAAATTAGGAAGATGAGCAGGGCACTCTGTTCACTGCACCACCTAGCTGCCCCATACTATCAAATGGTAATCATCTAAATTATTTGCTACTGGCAAAGAAACAGGTTGCTTAGTAGAATAGATTGGGTATACATTATTTAAAGGAAAAAAATGAGCATAGTAGCTTAGTTTTTGATAAACCCAAAAATGTCAGCTATTGGAGGGTAAGAACATGCTATCTGACAAAAACTACTGGGAAAACAAGAAAGCTGTTTGGCAGAAACTAGGTACAGTCTAGCATTTCGTACAAGATAAGCTCTAAATGGGTGTATGGCTTTGTCATGAAGGATGTCATCATAAACAGAGGAGCAAGGAAGAAAATGGTGGTGGAGATGTCCAAGAGACAAAGTTTCTGAGTAAATTATAATTGATTTTTATTAATTATGGCTAGCAAATAATCATCATAATGATATCCTGTGGAACTTTCAATACTTATAAAGCCTTTGGAAAAAGGCATACACTTGAGGGCATAAATCAAATCTGATTGGTTAACAAGTAATAAGAGAGAATAAATATTATAATGAGAGGTGGGCTTATTCTAATGAAGGTCTGGAGGTAGGAGTCTTGATCAAAGAGAGACATTTCTATATCCATACTGCCCAGTTTAGCCTAATCTAGACAAAAGAGGGAATTCAATTCTACTCATAGCTATCTGACTAAAACACAATGGTCTGGAATCCACCAATTCATCTAAACTGGAATTTCCTTGTCTTTTGATAATCTAAGTTTTCCTAGTTTTGACCAAGATTTCATCTCATTATCAGTCTGCACTTCAAAGGCTGGTTGGATAACTTACTGATTTCTGAATGAGGAAATAGGAAGGGGAAAAACCTTAGTCTAGTTTAATAATTGGTTATTAACATAAGGAAGAAATAATAATTTCTCTTGCTTTTGAATCTATTGATAGGGGAAGAATTCCAAAAGGATAGAGTCAGGATTACAGAAGATAAAATGGACAATTTTGATTATATAAGTTAAAAGTGTTTTTGCACAAACAAGACAAAAGCAAGTAAAATTAGAAGGGAAGAAGGTAACTGGGAAAACATTTTGTAGCAAGTTTCTCTGATATAGATCACATTTTCAAGATATATAGGGGACTCAATCAAATTTATAGTAAAAGCCATTCCCCAATTGATAAGTGGTTAAAGGATAAAACCAGGCAGTTTTCAAAGGAAGACATGCATGCTTATAAAGAGCCATACGAAAAATTCTTCAAATCAATAATTAGAGCAATGCTCTAATTATTAATTAATTAAATTAATAATTAATTAAGGCAACTCTGAAGTTCTACCTCATCCCCATCAGAATGGCATAACTGACAAAAAAAATGGCAAATGCTGAAGGGGCAGTACAAAAACAGGCATATTAATGCATTGTTGATAGAGCTCTGAACTGGTTCAGCCATTCCAAAAGGTGATTTGAAATTATGAAACCAGATTTATTAAGCTGTCATCCACTTGGACCTAGCAATAGCATTAATATGTCTATACCTCAAAGAGATAAAAGAGGAAAAAAAAGTCATATGTATAAACATTTATAGTGGCTCTTTTTATAATGGCAAAAAATCAGATTCTAAGAAGGTGCCCGTCAACTGGGGAATGACTGAGTGTATGGGTATATGTAGATATAATGGAATATTATTGTGATGTAAGAAATAACAAAAGTAAGTTTCAGACACAGCTGAGAAGACTTGTATGAACTCCTGTGAATGAAGTGAGAACCAGAAAAATGATTTATGTGATGACAACATTGGAAAGATAAACAACTTCGAAAGATTTTGACAACTTTGAAAGAACTCTGACTAATGCAATAACCAACCACAATTCCAGAGGATTCATGATGAAACATGCTACCTTCCCCCTAAAAGAGAGGTGATGGGTTTATATTTTTGAGATATGGTCGATGTAGGGATTAATTTTGCTTGACTATGCATAGCTATGGGCAGCTAGGTGGCACAGTAAACAGAGCAGTGAGCTTTCATCTTCCTAAGTTCAAATCTGGTCTCAGACACTTACTAGCTGTGTGACCCTGGGTAAGTCACTTAACCTTGTTTGCCTCAGTTTTCTCATCTGCAAAATGAGCTGGAGAAGGAAATGGCAAACATCTCCAGTATCTCTGCCAGGAAAACCCCCAAAGAGGTCACGAATTATTGGATGTGACCGAAATGACTGAACAACATGCATATCTATTACAAAGGTTTTGTATTCCTTCCCACGGGAGGGAGAAAAGGAAGTGGATTTTTAAAATTGAAAACATGTTTAATTTTTTAAAAAAGCTCAGACACATAGGGAAGACACATATTAGGAACTCAGGCCATGCCTATTCCCTCTGCCCTCCTGTAGCGTTAACCACACTGGCATAGCCAGGATGGCTACTAGCACAGGTTCTTAGAACCACTTTACTAGGAAAGATAGCTGTTTAAGGGGTCAACATTTTTTTAAAATCACATTCACTAGTTCAGGGGAAAAGTTAGCTCTCTGAATTTCAGAGAAAATACAAACAGAGAAAATACAAGCAGAGACATGAAGACCAATAGACAGGGCTCTGACTGCCTGAATCCACTATACACTTTACATACATCCCTGGACTGAGAGAGCCTTTACATCGGGGCAGTCAGGGAACTCTGAACATAGTCACTCAGAATCTCGACCAGGGAATCACAAGATCCTTCTCATAAGTGAGCCCCCAAAGCAAAATACCAACTCAGAGTATAGATACACTTCTCAGAGTCAGAAGACATCACAACACTCCTGACTCAGTGCCTAATTAGAAATTAGCAAAAGGTGTGAAAGTCTTCCTATGAACAAGCCTCCCCTAAGCAAGCTTCCCTTAATGGGCTCCATGTGAGGCCTTTTAATGGGCAGAGAAGATCTTATATCCCATTAACATTACACCTCCCCAGAACAAAAAATCTTATTCTCCTTGGGGAGAGCTATGCCTGTGTTCATAGGAGACTGTCTCCAGCCATCCTGTCACCAACACATCATTCCAGCTATGCATTCTTATGGAAGTCACTTGCCAGCCTCTCTTGGTCTCAGGTACTCACTTGTAAAATGAGACCATTAGACATACTTTGATTCTATGATTGTAGGTTCTGTAGGCTCCAGGCTGTATCTCACAGGCCACCTAGATATAGTATGCACTTTTTTCCTCCTGTTGTAAACATTGCCTTCTTCTGACAAATTTTTTTATAGCAGCATCCATCCATCCA
>CM053592.1:156833087-156848757 GCA_028646515.1 Pseudochirops corinnae
TCACCTTTTAAAATGTTATCCCATTCTGTTCAATTGATCTTGCACCCTCTGTCTATGTACACATATATACACACACTCACATATGTAATCATATGCATATATACCCTCCTATATAGATATATGTATATGTATACATATATATATATATATATATATAAAACATACTCTAACCCAGCTCTCCTTCCACTGCACCCTGTTTTGTTTATATATCATTTTGTGTTGTGTCACAATAACTTTGTGACTTGTCATAGGTATCCAGCTCTGAATCTATGACCCTATGATTCTCTTTCCACTGTGACAACAGAGATGGGGTTGAGGGAGGTTTGCTCATATAGAGTTTAGAAGTTTTTTCTAGTAACATCAAAAGAATTTTCTACATAAGTATTTGCTTACTATTCACATTACAATGATATTGTTCTTAAGGAAGAAAGAACTGAGGAGTGGAGAATTTAAGTAAATTTATGGTCACATAGCTAGTGAATATCAGAGCTAGGATTTGAACATAGGTCTTCTAACTCTCTCCATTACACCAGGCTACCTAAATAGACCGAATGATGCCACTGGTATTATTTTCGAATGTAACTAGTGTTCTTCTAGGCATAGTTAGTATTATTAGTGTTAGCTTCATCAAGGGAACTCCAGGCACTGTCATATTGTTGTGAGTACAGGACCAGTGATCTCATTTCTCCCTTTTAGCTTTTCCAAGTCAGAGCAGTAGGTGTTTGTGACACCTGAGGTTTAAATCTTGAGGATGTAATAATGATAAAGGAGAAATTTAAATCCACTGATATGGTTATAACAGATGTACTAAATGAGTGATCTAGTGTGTCTGTATGGTCCAAAGACCATGTAGAACCTTGAATGAAGTGATGGAACACCAACACAGCCCCATCACTCTCCCTTATCTTATCAGATCTTGCCTTATCTATCCTTGAAGCATGATTCATTCAATCTCTCTGAGCCTCTTCTCCCCTTTTCTTCCTATTATCACCTTTGATCAAAGTCATAATTGAGGGACAGTTTCAGTTAGTGAAGATAGCCCTGGGCTTAGAGATGGTGGGGGTTCTTAACCATTTTTGTGTCATAGACTGCTTGACTGTCTGGTGAAGCCTATAAACTGCTTAGAATAATGTTTTTTAATAGAGAATTACAAATGAAATAAATCATATTGAAATATAGTTATCAAAATATATTTTTAAAAAATTCATAGACCCAAGGTTAAGAAGAAGTAGCCTAGAGTCAAGAACCAAGTTCAAATCCTGCCTCTGTCATAAATGAGCTGTGTGAGTGGGCAAATCACTTCGCCTATTTCTTCATTTGTAAAATGGGGTTAAATCATACCTGAACTTTACCCCTACAGCATTGTAAGATTCAAGTGAGATAATACACAGTGCAGGAAGCACCTTGACAATGTTAAACTGCTGTGTGTCAGCTGTCTTATTATAATCCTAAACATGAACTTCAATTAGATCAGTAAAAGCCAGTAAATTATAGAGCCTTAAGCAGGTGTAGTATAAACAGCTCTTTCCTTTCCCATCTCAGGGCCAACCCTCTGAGGTTGTAAAAGCCCCGTTTCCTCTTGGCTTTGTTTTCCCCCAATCACCATTTCAAGACTTAGAGTCCTTATGTCTTTCCTGAGGCCTTTTCTTTCCTTGCAGATATGTGGGGAGGACATGCCCTGTCAGGCACTATGGCTTCTACAGAATAATCCAGATGGCTGGTTCCTGGTAGTGCCTCTGGGTCTTCCTAGGAACATTGATCCACTGAGATGGTTCATCATTCAGGACATACATAAGCTTACATACTAGGGCTTACTGAAAATGTGAACCATCACTTCTAACAAGGAAAACAACATTTGACTAAAGGAACAATCATACACAAAACCCAGGTTTATTCCCTGACCCATTTCTCTTAAGGGCACTTTTTTTGCCTTTTTTTTTTTTTTTGAAGATACAGAAAGAAATAGTGTGGGGTCATGGAAAGAACACTGGACTTTGAGACAGTGATGTGAGTTCAAAACTTGCTCCTAACACCAATGAGTCATATGTTGGAGACTTGGCTCTAATGCTAGCTCCTTAGCTGAGTTTCAATATGGGGACAAAATGAAGCACTCACAGTCATTGAACGTTTAGCAAAGGAAGATTACTTTGCTCTAACAC
Source organism: Pseudochirops corinnae (assembly GCA_028646515.1). NCBI lineage: Eukaryota > Metazoa > Chordata > Mammalia > Diprotodontia > Pseudocheiridae > Pseudochirops > Pseudochirops corinnae. The sequence continues at coordinate 156,835,247 of CM053592.1, forward strand.
AGCAAGTATGCTACAAGGATACAATGGTGGTTAACTTTTAGGGACACAGTATCTAGAAATAGATCAGGGCAGGATGTGGTAATTCAGTGGTTCTCAACTTTCCTAATGCCACGACCCTTTAATACAGGTCCTCATGTTGTGGTGACCCCCAACCATAAAATTATTTTCATTGCTACTTCATAACTGTAATTTTGCTACTGTTATGAATCGTAATGTAAATATCTGATATGCAGGATGTATTTTCATTGTTACAAATTGAACATAACCCACAGGTTGAGAACAGCTGTGGTAATTCATGTGGCCTTAAGAACCCACCAAATCTGAGGGCCCAGATTCTCATATGGCTGGTATTTTTTTTCTTTCTCTTTTTTTTTAAGTTTTTAAATCTATTTTAAACTTAAATACAAAATAAGGAAAGAAAAAAAAATTGCCATGTACAAAAAAAATTGCAGGTCATAAGACAGGATTCAATATAAAATAATACATTTCCATTTCAAGAAAACCTATATAATGAATACTGCACATTAATTTCAAAACTCTCCATCTTTTCTTTGCTTCCTTGTATGTTGTCTTTTGACCTTTACTGGGCACTTTTTACTTTATTTTTTCTCCTCTCCTCTTCTCTCTTCCTCCCAGCCTGCCTCCAGCCCCGAAGAAGGCTACAGTTAAGTGTGTGGGTGTGTGCATGTGTGTGCATATACACACACACACACATATATATATATATATATATATACATAGCACACACATATATACACATGTATATAGTTATCTATAAGCATATACATATACACTCAAACGTATACGCGTAAGAGCATATTATGCTTATTTCCACTCGTCAACTGTTTCTCTGAAGGTAGACAGCATCTTCTTTCATATGTCCAAGTCTTTTCATATTTTTCTAAATCAGGTCATCATTTCCTGCACCACAACAATATCCCAACCCAATCATGTTCTACCTGGCAAATTGTCTATGAGAGATTTTCCCCCAATTTTCTGCATTCCTTCTATTCTTGGCTACATAGGTTTTATTTATACAGAAAAATTATAGTTTAAAATAACCAAAATTATCATTTAATACTTTAACACTGCTCTCACCTTATAATATGGTCTAAGGTCTGATACTACTGAATCCAGTTCCTTTACATCTTTTTCCCCCAGTATCCTTAAAGTTCCTTTCCCTCTGCTCTCCCAAATGGACCCTATTATTATTTTTTTTCGGAGTCAGTAAGATAATTTTAGTAATTTAATTAGGGAAGCATTATATAAATAGATTAGCTAGGTAAAATGATCAATTTTTAAAAATCATATTAGCTTTACCTATCCATGCTCAATAAATACTGCTTCAATTATTTAGATCTAACTTTGTATAAAAGATGTTTTGTGTTTATATTCATATAATTCCTGTATCTGTTTTGGCAGGTATAGTCTCACTTTTAATATGGTCTAGTTATTTTATATGGTCTAAAACTATTGATTAATATGGTTGACACATAGTGTAGTCCCCGTTTGTCTCTTTTGATTAAAGCTGATTTTAGCTATAACTTTGTCTAAGATTGTGATTACTCTCCCTGCTTTTTTACATAATAAATTCTACTCCTGACTTGTATTTTATGTTTGTGTGTATCTCTCATTTTTATAGCATTTCCTGAAAGCAACATATTGTTTAATTTGAATTTTTAATTGGCTATCAGTTCCCATTTTATAGCTAAATTCATCCCATTCACATTCTAAACTAGAATTACCTGTTATATATTTTCCTCCTTCCTCAATATCCTTTCACCCTACTCTTATCCCTTCTATTCCTCTACTTTACTTCTACCTGCTACATTGCTCTTCTGTTCCTTAACCTACCCTACCTCCAAGGATCCTTCCCTTATCTTCTTCCCCCTACCTATCCCCTAACCCTCTTATTTCTTTCTGAATTTAGAAGGATTTTATGTATTGTTCCCTCTTTAACCCATTCCCAAAGAGAGTAGGGCTCCAGAACTACCATCCCTCCTCCCTCATCTAATTCCTCTGTATCTGTTCTTCCTCTCACACCTCATTAGCATGAGATAATTCTCTTTTTACCTTTTCCTGCATCATTTTACTGTTTAAAATCACCGCATATTTGGCTTTACCGCACTCCTTCTTTTGAACTACCCAATTACTAAAGACAATCTTAGACATAGGGCTAACATTTCCATGTATATAAAAAGTAAACAATTTGTCCTTTGCAATTAGTCTTTGATGTTTATTTTCTATTTCTCTTGGATCTCGTTTGGTAAATTTTCTATTAAGTTCTCGTCTTTTTGCAATAAAATCCTGAAAGTCTGTCAATTCATTGAATATCTCTTTTTTTTTTGGTTCAGGATTATACTTAACTTTGCTGGGAATGATATTTTTTGATGCAAACCCAATTCTTTTGCTTTTCAATGTATACTGTTCCAGGACCTGTGTCTTTTAGTGTAGCTGCTGCTTGATCTTGTGTGATTCTAATTGTGGCTTTGCCATATTTGAATTGTTTTATCCTTGTTGCTCATAATATTTTATCCTTAACCTGGGGGTTTTGGAGTTTGGCTATGATATTCCTTTAGCTTTTCCTCTAAGGTGACAATAGGTGGATTTTTTCTATTTCTACTTTTCTCTCTTGTTCTAACATCTTGAGACAATTTTCTTTAATTATTTATTGTATTATGTATTAAGATTCTGTTTCTGATAATACTTTTCAGGTAGTGCAATTATTCTTATGTTTGCTCTTCTTGATCTGTTTTCCAGGTCAGTTGTTTTTCTTATGAGATGTTTCGTATCCTCTTCTATTTTTTTCATTCTTTCTGTTCTGTTTTATAACTTACAACTTTGCTGGTTCCTCTGCCCAATTCTAATTTTCAAGGAGTCATTTTTTTTCTTAAGATTCTGGATCTCCTTTTCCATTTGGTTGACTTTCTTTTCATAATCTTGTTTTTTCTTGAAATACTCTTGCTTTTTATTTTTTCCCCCCCTCAATCTCTCTTGTTTTTTTTTAAAGTCTTTTGAGTTCTTCTATGAATTCTTTTTTTTTTTTTTGGCTTTTTTTGCTTCAGTATCCTCCTCTAAAGACAAATCCTGGTCTTTTCTATTCCCATGGTAACTGTCTGTGGTTGGGTTCTTTATCCTTTGCCTGCTCATTTTTTAAAAACATTTTTTAGCAACTTGTTATTATAATCACCTCTAATCCTGGGGTGTGGAGGATGCTGCCTCTAGTCCCAAGTTTTTCTTGCTGTTCTTTTTTGAGCTTTGTCTTGGGCCCAACTTCTGCACTCCTTTCCCCCTCCAAGCCACAGCTAGGGGCCCCCAGCACACTGTGCTGGAAATATTCTTGCTTCCTGAGAACCCTCCAGTGGCTATGACCTTCAGTTCTCCTCTCTGGCCTGGAACCAAGAATGAAGAACTCAGCTCTTTTTTTCCTGACCTGTGACTGAAACTCCATCCTTTGAATATTCTCCAGTTGTCTGAGGAGGACCACTGTTCTGCCCCAACTCTTGCTTATTTTTTAATGAATTAATTGATTGATTTTTAGTTTTCAACATTCATTTTTATAAGATTCTGAATTCTAAATTTTCTCCCCCTCCCTTCCCTCCTCTTTTCCCAAGACGGCATGCAATCTGATATAGGCTATACATGTATAATCATATTAGACATATTTCCACATTAGTCATGTTGTAAAGAAGAATCGGAACATTTTTTTTGCTGTTCTACATTCATGCTGAGGTGCTATTCTGTTTTCATGGAGGAAATCTGGAGAGATTGGAATTTTCTGACCTACTCCACCATCTTCCTCGAATCTTCTCTCTGACTGGGATTTTGTATGGCTGTAGAAAAATAGAAAGCTGCATCTGGAAAGCCGGAGCCAATCAGGCCTTGGGGGCAGTTTTGCTTTCTTTCTGGCAAAGCCTTCCCATGCTGTGAATGAGATAATAAGAGTACTTGTACTGCCTACCACACAGGGCTATCACAAAGATCAGATGAGCTAATGGATACAAAGCATGTTATAAATACAGGCAGCTAAGTGGTGGAAGACTCATCTCCATGAGTTCAAATCCAGCCTCAGACACTTAACTAGCTGTATGTCATTTCACCCTGTTTGCCTCAGTTTCCTCATCTGTAAAATGAGCTGAAGAAGGAAATGGTAAACCACTCCAGTATCTTTGCCAAGAAAACTCTAAATGGGGTCATGAAGAGTCAGATATACCTGAAAAGGATTGAACAACAACATTATTAAATTTCTTGTAAAACAAGGATGTAAGTTGGATTCTAGGGCTAATCATAAGGATTCCATCTCTTGAGTCAATAGTTCACTGAGTACCCTCAACAACACTGCTATTATTACACTGAGAAAATGATTCAGCCCATTGACCTCTGTTTACAAAAGCATAAAAGTGGTGAAGAAATACTTGAGCTCTCCTATAATTTTACAGCAAAGAATCTGTGCAGGACAGAATGGCTGTGGCTAGGGAGGTGAGAGACCTGGGGTCTTCTGCCCTGGCCAGGTCATATCTGGAGTGTGGTGGCCAGTTTCAGGCAGGAAGGACACCGACAGATAGTAAAGCCTTCAGTGGAGGATGGGTAATGACCTCCAAGGTCATGACATAGAAGGGTCAATTGGAGGAGGGCAGTACAAGGGGATGAATGTTCTAGAGCAGTGGTTCTCAACCTTCCTCATGCTGTGACCCTTTAATACTCATATGTGGGTGTATCTGCATGTGGGCAGACCCACCTGGAGATGGATAGATGAGTGGTGTCTCGGTTCCTAAGACCATTGGAAATACATGTTTTCCAATTGCCTTAGGAGACCCGTTGTGACCCCTGTGAAAGGGTTGTTTGACCCCCGAAGGGGTCGTGACTCACAGGTTGAGAACCGCTGCTCTAGAGTCAGGAAAGGTCCAAGTTCTGTCTCTGAAGATCACTATTTGTATGACCTCAGACAACTGCTTAACCAATTAGGCCTCAGTTTCCTCATCTGTAAAATGAGAAGGATGGACCAGAAGGTCTCAAAGGTCTATGACCACCAATTCTAACTGTTTAACCTAGTGAAGAGAACATGGATCAGGGAACGCGTCTTCAAGTATTTGAAGGGTCATGACATGGAAGGAGGATTTGGCTTGTATGGTTTGACATCAGAGGGCAGATGTAGGAACAATGGGTAGAAATCAAGAGGAAGTTGCTAACAGTGGAATTCCTATTCAGATATGGAATGGATTGCCTTAGGACAGAGGGAGCCTTCCCCTCACTGGAATTCTTCAGGCCAAGGTAGGATGGTGATGTGTCTGCTACGTTATGGAGTATGTACTTCTTTACTTCTTTGGAGCTTTGTGTGGTTCATTAGGGTGTGGGGGAAGGAGCCTGACACCTGGGCTTGAATTCCAGCTGAATGACCTTGGCCAAAATTCTTCTCTTCTCTGTTTCTCAGTTTCTTCAGCCATAAAAATAAGAGCTCTGGACTAGAGGTGGCACCACTAGAGGGGGTGGATAGGCCCCAGACCTAGAGTCAGAAAGACCTGAGTCCAACTCTGGCCTCAGATATTTACTAGCTATGTGACCTTGGCCAAGTCACTTACCCTGTTTGCCTTAGTTTCCTCATCTGTAAAATGAACTGGAGAAAGAAATGGCAAAGCACTCCAGTATCAAATGGGGTCACAAAGAGTCAGATTCAACTGAAAATGACTGAACAGCAACAAGGTCCCTTTCAGTCCTAAAAGTCTGTAGTTCCTATTCCTATGATCTGTCCCTTCATTACAAGATTGCTTTAGACCCAAGTATATCTACTCCATTTCTATTCATTTCCATAGCCTTTCTTTGGTCTTGACCCTAGTCCATTGCTACCTCATTCTCCTCATATATCACACCAGCCTCCTGACTGGTCTCCTTGACTCCAGTTCTTTTTGTATATGTATATGTATGTGTATGTGTATATGTATATGTATATATGTACATGTACATGTATATGTATATACATATATATGTTGCCAGAATTACTGACTTGAAACACAGTTTTTAATCACACAAGGTGCAGAGGTTTCTTGTTGCCTACCTATCAATCTATAAACCTCTGTCTGGTATGTATTATATAACCTTTCCAATACTCTCTCTTCCTTTCTCTCCCTACCCCTCTTCTTCTTCTTCTCCCCTCTTCTTTCTCCTCTCTTTCCCTCTCCCCTCCTTCTTCCTCCCTGTCTTTCCCCCTCCATTCCCCCTCCCTTCCCCCTCTCTTCTCTCTCTCTCTCACCCCTTCTTCTCTCTGTCTCTGTCTCTCTTGTCTTTTCTCTCCTCTTCTCTCTCTCTCTCCCCTCCCCTTCATGGTCCCTCTGTTCTCTGTTTCATGTCAATTGTCCTGCTATCCTGCTTGCCACCCCCTCATGTGACCTGTGAGTTCTTGCTTCTGTGACCAAAATATCTTCTCCCTCCCACTAACAACACATGCCCAGCTCCATTTTGCCAATCTAATCACTTCAGTTCAATCCAACGAGCATTTCTTACATGTGTAAGGTGTCATGCTAGGTGATGGGTAGGATTTTAAACCAATGTACAAGTGATTTTTAAGAGAAAGTTTAATGATTACAGACAGCTTCACATCAATGATCTCAAGAGTCCTTTTGGTGGCTGCCTCAAAAACTCTTCATTCATCTTTCCTGAACACCAATCCCACCTCCATTCTCATTCATATTCTGTCTCTGTCTGTCTGTCTCTCTCCCCTACCCCCCACCCCAGCCCTGTTGGTGACTTCCAAATTTTAAAACCAAGTATCTGCTGCTGCTGTTTCATCCTAGAACCTCCCTCAGTCCTTGGGGCCTCCCCTCCCCAGAATATCCAACCATCGCTATGGCCTTCTCAACCTGTAATATCTCTCTTTGAGGCTTGCCCCCTTCTCCCAATGGTTAGTTTATCTTAGGACCTCCATTTGGTGAAGTGGCCCAAGCAAACCTTCATTTCCCTCCTCCCTCATCTCCCCATTCCTGACTTGGGCACTTCAAAATCATGTCCCAGAGCTAGGTACCTTCATCTCCCACTCCAGCAGTTAGTACAATGTCCTGTACACAGTAAGTGCTTAATAAATGCTTGTCTCAGAACTGGCTGTGAATCCCTGGGAAAGTCATTAAGTCTCTCAGTGCTGTAGGAAACTCTCTGAGGCTAAAAGTTGCAGAGAAGGTGATGATCTTCATTGGTGGAGGGAGTTTCCAAACCTGGGAGTCCCTTATACTAATGAAATCACAGGTCCAGTCCCTATTCCCTATTTCAATTGATTTGCACTTATATCTATACATTGTCTCTCCCCTGATAGACCTAAGTTCCTTGAGGACAGGGACTCTTGTTCTGTCTTTGTATCCCATGCACCTAGCATATAGTAGGCATTTAATAAATGTTTGTTCATTGCTTGATTAATTAAAGGAATATTCTTGTTCCATAAGAAATGACAAATGTTAAGAATTCACAGAAGCCTGGGAGGACTTGTATGAACTGATGAATAAGAACTAAGAACAATTTACCCAATGACCACCATAATGTGAATGGAAAGAACAATGAAATACATCAGAACTCTGAGAAATGAGATGACTAAATGCAATTTTGATGATTGGTTCATGATACATGCTTCCCTCTTCTCATCAGAGAAGGCAAAGATGAGTTTTTCAACCTGGAATGTATGCATCAAGGGCAGAGAATATGACTTATTTCCTTAGTTACCCTACACATAGTTATAGCCTGTACTCTCCATACAGGAGAAACACTCTCTCAGTGATGACTCTTGAATGGTCACAGGGAACTCCCTTCACAGATGGTTAATAAGGTAACTTAGATTAATCAGACTCAAAAAATGCTAGGTTGTTGCTGTTTTTTTTTTTTTTTTGCATAATTGTACTTACATATTTACTATTTATACAATATCTTCCCCAATTGCATAAAAAACAATTTTTAACATTCTTTTTAAAAAAAACTGAGTCCCATATTCTCTCCTACTATCCCTCCCCTTTATTGAGAAGGCAAAAAAACCAAACCCAAACCCAAATGCTGGATTTCTTAAATTAAAAAACTGAGTACCTAGTTGATCCTATAAGTCAAGAGAATTGAGTTCTAATCCTGACTGCCCATTCAATTCAGTAATCCCTTGTGCTTGGTACAAGGGGGTGCAAAGATCAAAACAAAAAAGTCCTTGACCTCAAGGAGGCTATACTCTTACATGTACTCTGATAAATAAATATTAAGCACCTTCAAAGTTACCTCAAGTAAATTCAAAAAGGAGAAAGTGATAACTGGGTGAAATTAGCAAAAGCTTCATATAGAAGGAGGTACCCAAGTTTTGCCTTAAAGAAATCTAGGAATTCTAATAGTCAGAGGTAAGGAGGGCATGCATCTGAGACAAGGGAGGTGGCCTGGGCAAAGGCAAAGAGGTGGTAGATGGAATGTCATTAATGAATAAGAGTTAGCATGCCAATTAGTAATAATAATAATAACTAACATGTCCATACTACCTTGAAGATTTGAAAGTGTTTTACATATATTATTTATACAGATCTTCCTTTGTAACAAAGCACAGCTAAAGAAAACCAACCAACAAGTCTAACAATATATGATTCATTCTGTACCTACAGTCCACCATCTCTACAATTAGAGGGTGGAGGTGTATTTTGCTAACATTTCAGTGCGGTCACAATTAGTCACTTCATTGACCAGCATTCTGACATCTTCCAATGTTGTTTTCCTCTATTGTTTCTTGCATACATTGTTTTCCTAGGACTGCCTCCACATTAGTTCATACAAGTTCCCCTGAGTTCTTCCTATTTGCCCTTCCTTAATGTACAATAATGTTCCATTTTAATTATATATGAAAATATGTATAGCCATTCCCCAACTGACAGGCAACCACCCATCAGTTTCAGTTTGTTACTACAAAAAATGCTTCTATAGATATATAATAGGCATGGGAGGCATGCTAGAATTTGCCCTACAGAGCAGGTAAAATCTATCAGGTTCAATCTACCATGAAGAATTTAGATAGTCTACATCTTTCCACGCCTGAATGGGCCTTGTGATACATGAAGATGAAAAGTCCTCTCACTGGCTGCTGAGCCAGAAGAATGGATGACTGAGGCTGTTGAACTGGAACTTGGTAACTATATAAAAAAGGCACAATTTTTCCTTTCCAGCTAGGAGTTAATCAGGACTACTTTGAACTGCTGTTCCAGATCACAGTGAGGAAAAGGGGAATGTCCTATCTCCCACCTGGCCACAAGAACCATGAGCACATGGTTTTCACCATCTTTTTGTGTTTGCTCTTTCCTGATTTTAAGCAAACTAGTATCCCAAAAGGAAAATCTTCAGACATCAGTCTTATGAGTTTCTAAAGGGCTGGGGGTTTACATCTGCAAAGGCATTAACAGTATCTACTGGCATTGCAGAAGCAAATGACAGAATTATCCATATTAGGAGCAAAGAAAACACTAACGACAAATGGCTGCAGTAAGCATGATGCCTCCTGGTGGAGAAGTGTGCCAGCTATGAACTCTAAAAAGACAGAGACCCTCAGATAACTACCCTTAAGGGGAGTTACTTAAGGACTCTAAGAAAGGATAAAGGGTGTCTAGTTCGATGAATTGTGAATTAATCCTTTGCCACACGTGGTCTTCACTACAATTGTGTTCTAAGTTTTTATATACATAAAAATTCCCATGGATCCTTTGTGTATTTGTAGGAGAGTGTGCCCCAGGTTTTGGGGTGAAATGTTTTAGACTCATTGTTCTTACTTTCTAAATTATTCTAAATTGTTTAACACTAATTGAGGTTGCTGGCTGATTGTTGGTTATAGGCCTACCAGTGGGGGCTCGGAAACTTCAGCATTAGAAGTATAGCTAACATTTTATATAGCATTTTAATGTTGTAAAGCACTTTACATAAACCATCTCATTTGATTCTTGCAACAACCTGGTGAGGCAGGTGCTATTATTAATCTTTCGTCCTTCCAGAAAAATTTTGTCCTTATTTTGTTTAGTTTTTAGTAGTTTGATTGGTATGGTACTAAACCTGTAATTTAATATTGGGAGTAGTTCTTATTATATTAGATCTTCCTTCTAATTGTTCATCTGGAACAACGACTATCTCTTCATTTATTTGTCTTCCTTGATTGCTACAAATTTCTCGATCAACAACCATAAAATTTTAAAATTAAATTTACATCTTTATTGAATGAAAATGGATTTTCTTTTTCTACTGCCTCCCATGCCCCACTGGAAATAAAGAAAAGAGAAACAAAACTCGTCACAAATATGCATAATTAAGCAAAACAAATCCCCAAATTGGCCATGCTCAAAAAAATCTCTCTCGATTTATACCCTACATCTGGTAAGTCATTGAATGATTCTTCCTTTTATTTTTGTTCAGGATTATGGTTAAATTTCCTGGGCATAATATTTTTGGATGCTATCCTAGTTTTTTTTTCCTCTTTGATATATAGTGTTCCAAGACCTTTGGTCTTTTGGGATAGCCACTCTTAGGTCTTGTGGGATCTAATTGTGGCTTCACCATATTTGAATTTTTTTCTCTTGCTTCTCATAATATTTTCCCTTTGAACTGGGGGGTTTTGGAATTTGGCGGTGAAGTTCCTGTAGGTTTTCCTCACAGGATCTCTTCAAGGGGGACATTTTCTGTTTCTACTTTCCTCTCTTGTTCTAACACTTCAGGACAATTTTTCTTTAATTATTTCTTGTATTATTGTATCAAGAATCTTCTTTTGATCATAGCTTTCAGGTAGTCTGATTATTTTTATGTTTTCTCTTCTTTATCTGTTCTCCAGATCAGTTGTTTGTCTTATATGATGTTTCACATTCTCTTCTATTTTTTCATTCTTTACATTTTGTTTTATTATTTCTTGTTCTCTTATAACCTTACTGGCTTCCCTGTGCCCAATTCTAATTTTCAAGGAGTCATTTTCTTCTTTAAGATTCTGGATCTCCTTTTCCAGTTGGTTAACTTTCTTTTCATAATATTGTTTTTCTTGGATTGTTTTTAAAAAAATTTTTTCCTCAGTCTCTCTCATTTGATTTTTAAAGTCTTTTTAAAGTTCTTCTATGAACTCTTTTTGGGCAGGTGACCATCTGATATTACTCTTTGGGATAAGAGAGGCTTTTTTCACTTCATTATACTCCTCTGAGGAGTATAATGTACATAGTATATAATAGAGTACATAATAAACAGTCTTCTCTATTCCCACAGTAACTTTCTGTGGTTGGATTCTTTCTCTTTTGCCTACTTTTTTTTTTTTTTTAAATAGTAACCCATTGTAATCACCTCTAGTCCTGGGGTATGAGGGATGGTGCCTCTGGTTTCAGGTCCTCCTCCAGTTCTGCCCTCTGGCCTGGAAGCAAAACCAAGAACTCTGCCCTCCTCTAAGTGTCCACAGCCCTTGGTGTCTCTGACCCACTACTTCTGCACTTACTGCGTGTATGCTTGTTCCTTCTTGCCCAGGGCCCTGTCTCCATAGCACAGCTGGGCCTGGTCTCCTTTATTAGCAAAGGTCCCCTCGATCTTCCCTGCTCAGATGCCCGACTCCCCACACTGTCCAGGAGGTGAAAATTCCTGTGGCTGCGGTCAAGGTTACCTCCCAGCCCAGCTAGCCCCAGGGCTCCAGGCTTGTGATTTCAGCAGAGCAAGCCTGGAAATGTTTATTCTTCACAAGGACCAAACCTCAGTCTGGGGATTTTTCTTCAGGTTGTCCCAGGAGGACTGATGTTCTGCCCCAACTCTTGCTTATTTTTATTGTTCTACGTTTGCCCTGAGGTACTATGTTGTCTTGTTTGTGGGGGGAAGTCTAGAGAGCTTGGAATTTTCTGATCTACTCTGCCATCTTCCAAGAATTCTCTCTTATAAAGAGTTTTCTTTGCAACAACCCTGGGATGTAGGCACCACAAGGGGTACCATCCCCATTTTATTTACAAGGGATTGAAGGTTTAAAGATGTTCAATGTGGGGTAGTTAGGTGGCACAGTGAGTAGAGCACTGGCCCTGGAGTCAGGAGGACCTGAGTTCAAATCCAGCCTCAAATACTTAACACATACTAGCTGTGTGACCTTGGGCAAGTCACTTAACCCTAATTGCTCTGCCTTCTCTCCTCCAAAAAACAATAAAATAAAATAAAATTAAAATGTTCAATGAGCTACCCATGAACATATTGTCAGCAAATGCCAGAACCAGAGTCTGAACCTTTGTCTCCCGACTCTTCTTCCAGGAGTCTTTCTACCACATATGTGACACTGCTTCAATTTCATTCATATCAGTTCTATTCCTGTAAACTCGGAGTGTTTTATAATAGGCAGAATGTCTATTTCTGGGCAAGAGCAATCTTATGAATTTCATAGCCCTTCTGTTCCCAAGGAGCAGATAAACAATGTGCTGTATGTATCCATCCATCCATCCATCCATCCATCCATCCATCCATCCAGCAGATGGCAAGACCTAAGTTGAGGCCCTCTGAGCTTGGTGATAAACCTACCTATTTTTGTCTCTGCTCCTGATTATGCTTTGTAATGTGGATAAAAGATATAATTCCTTCCTTGCAGATTGGAGCACCAGATGCCAAATCCTTTAGGAATGGCTATTTCCATGAAATTATCCATTTAGCACAATTCACCCATCTTTCTATGTGCTTGGATTCCAGCTTCCTCCTCCACACCACCCCCTTCCCCAAAATAGTTTACCTTCTTTTCTGGTAGCGTTACTCTTTTCTCTTCCCCTAACCAATGGGCTTTTGTTTTTTAGGTCTTGCTATATGTTCTAGTTTTGAGGCCCCTATCTTTCCCAGCCACCCCTATTACTGAAGAGCAAACTGAGGAGCAGCCACTTATCCATTGTCAAAAAAGGGAATTTCTGCTGGGCGCCCATGGATGGAACGTGGCAGGTTTGGAGACAGAGAATCTGGATTCTGAATCTAGCACCTGCTACATACTCTAAAGGTATGATATCAGGCAAATCACTTAACCTCACTTTCCCCAACTGTTGAATTAAGTCACCTCTTAGACCCCATCCAGCTTCAAATCTATGAAGAATATGAAGTTCCAGGGAGGCATATCTTGATGCAATATGAAGAAATCAAACTGGAAAAAACAAAAACAGAAACACTGGATTAAGAGGTAGCTGGGTTAAATAATCTCTAGTCCTTTCTACCTCTGTGTAATCTGGACAGGAGCCGGTAGGTGGCGTAGTACACCTGGAGGAGTACTAGGAGTACTAGTACTAGGAGTACTAGGTGTAGTAGACCTTAGGAAGACCTAAGTCAACTCTAGCCTCAGATGCTTACTAGCTGAGTGACCTTGGGCAAGTCACTTCACCCTGTTTGCCTCAGTTTCCTCATCTGTAAAGTGAGCTGGAGAAGAAAATGGCAAGCCATTCCAGTATCTTCGCCAAGAAAACCCCAAATGGGGTCACAAAGAGTGGGACATGACTGAGAAATGACTAACAACAACAAAATCTGGGTTTGACCTCTTGTTCTGCTTCTTTCTCTTTGTA
>CM053592.1:156849257-156882587 GCA_028646515.1 Pseudochirops corinnae
TTCTCTGGGCTGGGAATCTGTCACTCTGTCTCCCAATGGGTTCTGTCACTCTTAAATCCGCTCAAATTTACTTTTTAGCTCCCAAGGATGAAATTCTTGGGGAGCTTGGAGAAGTCACTGCTTACTCTCCGCCATCTTAGCTCTGCCCCACTTATACAATTCTTGCCCATCTTTGCTGACACCTTCCTTTCAGGGATCATGGTGGACCAGACTCTGGGTTCTCAAAGTTCTACTAAACTTCTAGAAGAGTCTGTTCATTAATGGACCATGTAAATGTTGGCAGTGGACCAAGTACAGAAAGATTCCTCACCAGAAAAGTTGGCCATCAGGTAATATTTCTTATTTCCTTCACAAAACCATATAAAACTCACCTACTAAGGAATGGAAACATTGATGAAGAAATCTGTTAATGCAGAGAATACCCCTTCTTAAAAGTCAGTATAGTAATAATAATAATAGCTAGCATTTATACAGTGTTTTATCAATACTGTCATCTCATTTGATGTTCATACCAAGGTGTAAAGCAGGTGCTGCTATACCTGTTTTACAGATAAGGAAACTGAAAGAGGTTAAGCGATTTACCCAGGGTCATACAACTAGTATACAAGGGGGCATTCAAACTCAGGTCTTCCTGACTTCCAGTCTAGCACTCCATTCACTGTGGGGGCCATCTCCAGTCATCCTGATCTATATCCTGCCCTTGGACCCAGATGGCTCTGGAGAAGAAAGTGAGGCTGGTGACTGCACAGCCCTGCCTCACTTAAATCCAATCCACCAGTGAGTCATGGCATCACCATCCTGATGTCATGGTCCTCTTTGAGAATGAAGGACAAACAACAACCACCATTCACTGCTGCTTCAAGATGCATAGCAGGTAAAGCTGGAGGCAGACACCTACCAGCTTCGTGACTCTGGACAAATCGCTTAGCCTTGGCTTCCTCATCTGTAAAATGTAGATGATAATAGTGTTTCTCTCATTGAGTCATTATGAAGCAGGGAAAAGCGTTTTGTAAACCGTAAAGAATTATATAAATGCAAACTATTCTTAATACTTAACAATGAAAAGTCAAATCACATAGTCTTAAGACTGCTAAGGGAAAGTACTTTGTCAGCCCACTGAGGGCAACAGTGGTGTTGTGGCATCTCCTTCAGTGACTAGTCCGCTGGCTTGTCACACCCCAATACTTTCCACTGGAGCCTGTTGAGTTTTGAGATATTCTTACTGAGAGGAGCACTGGCTCCTTGAAACCATTTTATCCACCTTGCAAAATATAGTGATGCTCAGCCTGAAGTATCCAGTTGGACCTGAGGTTATGAGGGAGGGAAAGAAGCCACTTACCGCTGCTCTGTCATGTTCTGCCCTGGCTTCTATTTTTAGAACACCTTTTTCACCATTGCCCTAACTAGAGAAACCCATTCATTCCCCACAATCATCTCTGCTGACACTGCCTGGACCAGTGGGAAGTTCAGAGAGAGCACAGAAGATCAAGAGGGCTGCCCCTTGGTTCCATAAGCACAGCGCAGGCACTGAAGGTGGGGGCGTCCAAACACCAGCCAGGAGAGGCTGCTCTGGCCGCTTGGTGTGCAGGTCTTCCACTGTGGCTCAGTTCTCTCTCTGTGGCAGGCAGTTCTTGCCCCAGAAGTCCTCAAGTTTCCTCCTCCCCTAGGGGAGTCCCAAAATGGCTCCATCAGGATGGATGCCAATGGTGCTGGCTAGACAGGAAAAATAGCCCCTGCCATCAAGGTCTTGAACTCTGTACATGTATAGAAACAACTGAAGGTCTAGGCTCTCGATCCTCAGCCATGTTTTCCTGGTCAGATAGCCTAGAGCAGTGGTTCTCAACCTTCCTAATGCCGCGACCCTTTAATACTCATATGTGGGCATATTTGCATGTGGGCGGACCCACCTGGAGATGGATAGAGGAGCAGTGACTCGGCTCCTAAGACCATGGGAAATATGGGTTTTCCGATGGTCTTAGGCGACCCCGTTCAACCCCCAAGGGTCGTGACCCACAGGTTGAGAACCACTGGCCTAGAGATTCTCCACCATTGGAAACTCCGTAGGAGGCAGGGCCATGCAGGGGTAAAATATGGGAGTCAAAGTCCAGGGCCAGGCCTGCTACTGGCTCACTAATTAACTCCGATAAATCATCTCACCTTGAGGAGGCTCGGCTTCCTCATCCATAAAATGGGGGTATAATAATGCTTACCTCAAAGGATGGTTATAAGCACCAAACAGGATAATGCCAGCAAAACACTTGGTAAATGCACGACTTATCACTGTTGGCCTTACCAGGCGAAAAACAAGAGCAAAGACTCTTAACCTGGGATCCACAAAACCCCTAGTTTGGTTGTTTCCATTGTGATAACTGTATTTTGATATAATTGATTTTCTTTGGAATCCAATTATTTTATTTGGGGCACTTAAAAATACTATGCTGAGAACAGGTCTGTCCAAAGGCTTCCCCAGATTCCCAGAGAGGTCACAAGCAAGGTGAAGAAGCCCCAAACTAGGCAGCGTTGCAAAGACACTAGTATGTTCAGATTGCATAACAGCAGACTCTTGGCTTTTTTCTTCCTCTTTCATTATTCTTTATCACAACGAGAAATTAGACTAAGAGCTTCCCTAAGGGCAGGGATTATCTTTTACCTTTTTTTGTATCCCCAGTTTAGCACAGTGCTTGGCACATGGTAGGCCTTAGCAAAAGTTTGCTAATACTTGACTGAGTGAATTGGGAACAGAAACAGTGGGAAATGTGGGGATTGTAAAAAACAAAAAATTCCAACAAAATTTTATTTCCAAATGTGTGCCATTTGGGGGCCACAGCCAGTATGTTTTGCTTAAATAGTCATATTTATAACAAGAGTTTTGGTTTTCCCATTTCTTTTTTTCCCCCAGGAGGTGAAGGTGGAGAAAATGAACGCTACCTGAAAAAATTAAATTTAATGTTAAAACGTGTCTGAGTGTGTTCAGATCCCAGTTAGGATCACTGACAGAAGAGGATTTATACCTCTCTCCTGTGTCCCCTTCCCCTCTTCCAAGTAAAGAAAGTTGGGGACAGACCCAGTCCTGGGCCTGACTTCACCTACTTTGCTGTGGTCCCTGGTGCTACACACAATGTACAGACTAATATCCCCCAGATAGCCATTGTGGTTTCAACAAACCAAAGGGATGAAAAAGTTCAGAGCAGTTGAACAATAGTTCACTCATCATTTCAACTGGCAATAACACAAGGCCATAATCTGCTCTGAATCCACAATGTTTTTAAAAATGCATTTATTAAGCACCTACTGTGTTTGTACCAAGTACTATACTAGGTACAGGAGATAGAAAAGCAAAAATCAAGACAGTCCCTGCCCTCAAGGAGTTTACATTCCACAGTCTAAGTGAACAGCTAGCTGTGTGGGGCCTAGAGAAGTCTAGTTACCATCAGTAGACTTCAGAGTGATGGAAATAGTAATGAAGACCCTGGAGAAGATATAACACAGCATGTCTTCTGCAAGGCAGAGAGGTGGGGGCCTTCTAGGGCAGAATAGTGTATGCATAGTCAGACAAGATTTGGGGATGGAACAAGCAAGTTTGACTTCAAGAACATAATTCTTCAAGGAAAGTTGACTTCAAAAACATAATAAAATGAATTTTTATAAAATATATGTCAGATTCAATCCCCTGAGCCTACTTTGGTTCTTCCCCCAGCTACCAGAGTTCTGCTTCTTCCTTTCCACCTCCCTCTTCTCTATGTCCTTCTCCTCCTTAGTGTTCCTCTTTCCCCTCTTGTTCTTAAATCTCCTTCATTCCCCTTATAGTGTGAGGGTCACTTCTCCAAGTTTAGGAAGCTTTTGTGTTTACACTTGGAAGTGCCCATTTTGGCCCAGTCAGAGACTTTTTGGTTTCATTGCTGTTTGCTGGCTATTTCCCAGGTCAGTTAGGCTGCCAAGTGGAAACGCCTTGCCTACACAGGTCTTACTGTGCATCTGAGTCAGAGGAAGAGGTTGCTTACTGGGTCACTGTCAGTGTTTTCCTGGCTAGTCGCCCTTATCCCTGAACCAGGCACAAGTGTCTGGATGGGCCTTCCCTCAAGCCTGGAGACGGATGCATCAATAAGCACTCTCCTCCTAAGAATCTAGGAAGTTTATACTGGATCCACCATCTTCAAGCTCCTGACCCATACTTCATCATCAGTGCTGATGATTCGAGCGTGATACAGGGGCAAGCATGTGGAATTGGACCCTCATGGGGCCAATACTCACTCCATAACCACAGAAGGAGATAACGGAGAAAACTGACAGTCATACCCTTTCACCCCACTCCCCAGCACCACCCTCTTAAAAACACACACTTGAGGACTCAGGGGTCTCCCTCAGAGCCTAGCTTTTCTACCTCCTGTTTGGCCCTCATTTAAGAAATCAGTTATTTCTCAATACTAATTATGACTTGCGGCTTCCCAATGTACTTAAGAAAAAAAATGCATTGTTGCTGTTCAATCATTTACTAGAATGATCTGCCATTTCCTTCCCCAGGTTTTCTTGGCAGAGATACTGGAGTGGTTTGCCATTTCCTTCCCCAGCTCATTTTACAGATGAGGGACTGAGGCAAACAGAGTTAAGTGACTTGTCCAGGGTCACACAGCTAGAAGTGTCTGAGATGGAAATTGAACCCAGGTGTTTCTGACACCAAGCCGAGAGCACATGGAAAGAAAGCCCTGATGTAAATACCAGAGTTCCACAGAATTGTGAGAGAAAATGGTGTAGGAAAAGACTCCTCACAAACAAGTGCGAGAGGCTTAAGAACACAAGGACCACCCACAATTCCTGAGGGATGACAGACTCAACATGCAGAATGAGACCCTCATCTTTAGACATGGCCAGTTTGGAAGTGTTTGCCTTGACCTTGTCATAAATATAGGTTTTCTTTTTTTAATTTTCTCAATTAGAAGGGGCCATGTGGGAGAAAAATAAATTATTAATTTTGAAATATAATAATATAGTAACATTATAATGTATCAATGTTATTATACATTACTAGATATTACTATATAATATAGTAGTATAAGAAAGGGGTTTTTTTTAAGCCTTCTACTTTTTTTAAATGTTTAGAGTCAGGAAACCTGGGTCAATTCTATTTTATCCATCTTACTCACAAAGCCTACTTCACAGAATTGCTGAGAGGACAAAATCAGAGAACGGACTGTAAACAAAGCAGTTTACAATTATTATTTTATTTTATCCTAACAACAACTTTGGGAGGTAGGTGCTATTATTACCTCCATTTTACAGATGAGGAAACTGAGGTGGACAGAGGTTAAATGGTTTACCCAGGGTCACATGGCTAATAAGCATCAGAGGCAGAATTAGAACCCAGGTCTAACCTGACTTTAGGTTCAGCACAATGGTGTTGTACATTTTCTATAATAATCTGAGTTTGCAAAATAAAGTCTTCTATAACCAATGAAATTATAGATTCAGTCCAAAAGTATTTAAACATGTACACATATATACATATATGGATAAACATATGTATATACATACATATACACACATCCATATACTCAAAATCTTAGTGTAGTTTTAAGCCTTAATAGCTTAAGGCTTTAGAGACATCTTGTCTGGTTGTATGTGTACAGATTAATATATTTGCATATATGTATAGACTGGACTTAGTACAGAAGAAATTCCCAGTCAAGTTATGAGTACAGATAAGCACCTTTCATTCATCTTATAGTCTTAGAGAATTGCCTGGGATATGGGGTTGGTTTTTTTTGGCATATAATTTTATTTGCTTATTTATAATTTAGGTGAAAAATTTCACCATGAAATATAGTGTTTCGTAGAAGTACAGATGATTTATGAAATGCAAGCTAATATTCAACATAACTCCTTTTAGATAATTTCCCCTCTTTTAAAATGAACATGCATACTCTATTCAGTTTTGAATAACCTTAAAAAAAAAAAAAAGAATCCTAGGGGCAGCTAAGTGAGTAGAGCACTGGCTCTGGAGTCAGGAGAACCTGAGTTCAAATTTGACCTCAGACACTTAACACTTACTAGCCGTGTGACCTTGGGCAAGTCACTTAACCCCAATTGCCTTACCCTCCCCCCTTCAAAAAGCCAAAAAAAAAAAAAGAATCCTAAGACAGATTTTATACCCAAAGCAACATCTTCCTATTAACTTTATTTTAAATGAGAAAAATCTCTGATTTCCCCCATCCCAAGATATTTACTCAGTTCCAAAAGGATCGAGACAATCACTTCAGTGATTCCTCAATACAAGATGTATTTCTTCTCTTTATCTTCAAGATATCTGATCACTGTTAATGTTTTCTCTCAAGAACTGCTTTCCAAATAAGTAGTAGCTATATGGGTAGGGGTTAAAAGGAGGATTTGAATCCAGGTCACCCTGACTCCAGGGCCAACTCACTACACCATGCCTAATGCCATGACCTAAGGCTATATATGGGAAAAGAGAGAGATGAGCCTAACTAGAGGAATCTCCAGGGCTCACAGGATACAGGCTCCAGGAAGCCCCGTGGAAGTCTTGATCTGGGTTGTGTCTGAGGCCATAAGCCTTTCCTTAGTGCTTTGAGCAATTCTCTGTTACCTTTAACCTAGCCTAGCCCTCCATTGTTATCTCTGATCATGGGGCTTCGCTATTTCCCACTCTTGATCCTTGAAGCCCCCATTCTCTTGATTCCAGGCAGAACCTCTAGTCACCCCAGGCTACTGGCCACTCCCACTGAGAGCCTCCCTAGACCTCTCCTCCAATCACCTCAGACAAAGGCCAACCTTAGATCCCTCCCACAGTCTTTCTGTATAAGATCCATCTAGGCCTCCAGACTCAATCTGGTCAATACAAGTGTCACAAGTGAGTGATCAGATTCCTTAAGAAGATTCCTTAAGAGTCTGGCCAATATGGTGGATTTTTAATAAACTTTGGGGTTTTTTGGCTGAAAGAAGGCTTGAGTAGAATTCATTTGGGCAGGATCCACATGTTGCTGTTTCAGGGTCAGCACCCCTAAATCTCTTCTGACTTCAGCGTTGTATGGGTCTTTGATATGCTCAGTTTAGGTTCTGCTTTCCCAAAAGCAGCTTAGTAGTTGGGTTTCATGAATTTGCTTTTGCTAGGGAAAAAAAAGTTATTCCCTGGTGGTCAACCCTCCGGGGAAGACTCACTCACTCTCTCTGTCTCTCTCTCTGTCTCTCTCTTCCTCCCTCTCTCTCCCTCTCTGTTCTTTGTTAAGCTTGTCCTTGGGAGGAAGGGAGAGGAGGTCACCTAGCCCAAGCCCCTTATAAATGGGGAAATTGAGGCCCAGAGAAGGCAAAGAATTTGCCCAAGGTCACACAAATAGTAAGCATTTTTGTTGTTGAGTTGTTTCAGTCATGTCCAATTTTTTGTGATCCCACTTGGGGTTTTCCTGGCAAAGGTACTGGAGTGATTTTCCATTTCCTTCTCCAGTTCATTTTACAGATGAGGAAACTGAGGCAAACTGGAGTAAGTGATTCATCCAGGGTCACACGGCTAGTAAGTGTCTGAGGCCAGATTTGAACCCAGGAAGATGAGCCTTCCTGACTTCAGACCTAGCACTCTATCCACTCTGCCTCCTAGCTGTCCTAGGTCTGGATTCTAGTTCCATTCCTAATTACCACTAACCTGCTGTGTAACCTTAGGTTGAATTTAGAGTCAAAAAACCTGGGTTCAAATCTTGCATCTGGTTCTAGTTACTTATGTAACCCCTAGGGAAGTCTCTTAACTTCTCTAGCCTCAAATGCCTTATCTATAAACTGAGTGTTGGACTACATTACAGTGGTTCTCAACCTACCTAATGTGCAACCCTTTAATAATGTGGGTGTATCTGCATGTGGGCAGACCCACCTGGAGATGGATAGAAGAGTAGTCTCAGTTCCTAAGATCATCAGAAATATGTGTTTTCCAATGGTCTTAGGTGACCCTCAAAGGGGTCACAACCCACAGGTTGAGAACTGCTGGACTACAACATCTGAAGTCCCTTCAAGCTAGAAATCTATGGTCCTTCAAGCCTATAAATGCCTCTGTGGGCCTCAGTTTCCTACTCTGTAAATTAAGAATATTGCACTAAATGATTTCTGAAGTCCTGTCCAACACCAACATTCTCTGATTCTGAATACCAAGGATCCTAAAAATTAACAGACGTTTTCCCCCCAACCTCTCACTTCCCCATGTAAAATATCTTGTGCTGGGGGGAGCGTTTAAATAACAAAGCCCCCGACTCAGGATGTTTGGACACTAGGAGGCCCACGTTTTATTACTTCTGATCTGGAATGTGAAGAAGATGCCAGCCACAGAGGAGAAGCTGGGGAGAAAATGTCCTAAAGTGTTGCCTTTTGGACACCCAGACGGAGAAGCCTTCCCTTTGCTTCCACATGTAGCAAAGGTGAGAGCTGAAAAAGAGTAACTATTAAGAGTAACTGTGGTCTGAGGAATGTATACATTCATCTACACAGTGCGCCGGATGAGGGGCAGAGCAGCTTTGTACATTTCCCCCTTTGGGGAAGCAGCGCTATGGAGACAGAATGCTTCCTGCTCCGTCAGACAGCTGTCTTGTTGGTCAGTTTTGTTCAAGTTTTCTTTGTTGCAAGGAAGGATTGAATGGGGCTGGGGCTGGGGGTTCAAAGATTCTGTCTCAGTGACCCTGGGCAAGCCTCTCTGGCCCTCAGCTTCCTCATCTAGAAAATGCAACTGAATTCAATGGCCTCTACAGTCTCTTAAGGTCCAAGTCTAAGATCTTTATGACCTTGTCCTGTCTGTCTGCGTAGTCTGTGGGCTTTGTCCTGAGTGGTAATAATAGAATAAAGAAGAGAAAGAAGAAAAATAGAAACATTGTCATGTTAAGCTTCATTTATTCCTTAGGCCAGGAAACTATGACTGCTCCCTGGTTGGCAGAGCTATAGCTTTACACGGGCATCTAGGTAGCACAATGGATAGAATGCCAGTCAGGGAGACTCATCTTCCTGAGTTCAAATCTGGCCTCAGATACTTATTAGCTGTGTGACCCTGGGCAAGTCACTTAACCCTGTTTGCCTCAGTTTCCTCATCTGTAAAATGAGCTGGAGAAAGAAATGTTGAACCACTCCAGTATCTTTGCCAAGAAAACCCCCAAAACAGTCTGAAACAACTGAACAACAACTGTACAAACTAATCTGTACACCTCATGTTATTTGGTACTTGTCATAGAGGTCCCAATGATATCACGAGGGTTATGACTTGCATGTGGCTAATATTTAGGGGAGACAGATCTGTGCAAAGTCTTTCCCCCAGAGTCAGGGAAGTGCAGTGGCACAGCATGGCCTGGGATGCCGTGGG
Organism: Pseudochirops corinnae; assembly: GCA_028646515.1. Classification (NCBI taxonomy): domain Eukaryota; kingdom Metazoa; phylum Chordata; class Mammalia; order Diprotodontia; family Pseudocheiridae; genus Pseudochirops; species Pseudochirops corinnae. The sequence goes on from CM053592.1 coordinate 156,858,595, forward strand.
TGACCATGGCCTTTCTAAATGAAGGTGTTTCCCAGATCTCAGTTTGTCAGAGGCAATGGCCATTCATAGACCAGGCAAGAACTGAGACAAAAGGTGGCCTAGTTTACCATCACAGAAGTACCCCTGAGGGAGGAGCTGGAGGCCAGAACAAAAAATAACAGCTATTTACATTCATTCTAAGCCATCAAAACTAAATAATGAGGCTCAGAATCAGGCTAGGGGCTATTATTACTGGCCTCGCAACCAAAACAGAGCGATTTGGATTTAAAGTATAGCCAAGTAGCTTGATAGGAAACACAATAAACTTTTTAAGACTGTTTTCTGTATTTGTCAAGAAATCATAAATGAAAAATGCACAGGACAAAAGGGACAAAAACTATGTAGTCCTAGCTTTTTGAAAATAATAATAAAAATAAAAATTGTTAGGGTAGCCTTAAAACGATGAAAAGTCAGAGGTCAGAGGTCCTGGACCCAAATCCTACCTCTGACATTGGCTATCCATGTAACCTTAAGGAAGGCCCTTAAACTCCTCTGTTCCCGTGGATGGATGGGACCTCAGAGGCCATTTACCTAGTGATTTCCCTGGTGAGTCACAGAGGGGCTGAGTGATTTTCTCCAGAGCCCAGGGATAGTCAGTGACAAAGGCAAGGTGAGAACCCCAGCACTTTGACTCCCATGTTGTTGGAAGAAGGGTATCTTAAGCTGCACAAGGGAAGGGCCTCATATTTTATTCATACCTATAGCTATCTCAGCACCTCAGACAAAGCAAGCTAACTGTGTATGAAGTGTGGTGCTAAGTGCTTCACAACGATTGTCTCATTTGGTCCTCACAACAGCCCTAGGAGGTAAATGCTATTGTGATTCCCATTTTACAGATGCACAAACTGAGGCAAATATAGGTTAAGTGACTTGCCCAGGCTCACCGGCTACTAAGTGCCTGGGGTGGATTTGAACTCGGTCTTCGTGATTCCAGACCCAGTGCTCTAACCTGTGTCAACTTGATGGGGATGGGATCTGAACCCCTAAAAGGAAAAGACTGTCTTTGGGACCTGAACCCCAAAAGGAAAAGACTGTCTTTGGGACCTGAACCCCAAAAGGAAAAGACTGTCTTTGGGACCTGAACCCCAAAAGGAAAAGCCCCTGGACTTTCCCACAGGGCCCAGTCCCCAGCATTCACCTGAGGCATTGGGCCATCCCAGTAATCCTTTTAACTGTCCTTTCTTTGTGGCCCCACACCGGGCCCTTCATTCTTGGTTACCCCTGACCCAGCCCAACCTTAACGGTCTGTAACTTCTGGTCTTCCCCAGCCTATAGTCTACCCTTAATCCCATCTAGACCCCTACTCAGTTACCTCCCAGTCACCCCTATTATCTACTATGTTATCCTCTTATTAGCCTATATTCGCCTATTATCCACTCCTTGATCCCATCCAAACCTTCCCAGAAATCTTTTTTTGCTATAAAAAGGGGTCAGTCTTGTCTACTAATTGTACAGATTCTGGCCCACTTGTCAATACAAGGGTCACAAAGGCTCAGATTCTTAAAATCTGTGTTTTAATATATTTTCAGAGTGGATGGAAAGATGCTAGGAAGGCATGATGCAGCAGATCTGGAATGAGGGGACCTGGGTTCAAATACTGGCTCTGACACTTAACTACTTAATGTGTCACTTAATTCTTTGGGGATCTCAGTTTCCTTTTATCTGTCAAATTTCCTCATCCTTACTTAGGAAAATAGAATCCTAGATTTAGAGCCAGAAGTGACCTTTAAGATCATATAAAGCAACCCCCTCACTTTACAGTTAAAGAAAGCAAAGCTCAGAGAAATTCATCCACTCATTTATGGTCTAAAGGATGGAAAGTGGCAGAGTCAAGATTTGAACCCAGGTCTTGTGCCTCTCCACTGCACTGAGCTGCCTTATATGTGTGTACATGTTGTTTCTCTACGTTGAACGTAAGCTCCTCGTGGGCAGAGGACTATTTTCTCTTTCTCTTTGAAGCTCCAGTGCCTATCAATAGTTAGCACTTTAAAAATGCTTTCTTGGGAGAAGGGGGAAAAAAAGAACAAGATAAAAAAGTACACAACAGAGAACTAAAGAAAACTCACAAGGAAGCAAAGAAAAGATGGACAATTCTCAACACAACAAGTTATCATCTATCATACAGGTTTTCTTGAAATGAAATTTTATTGTTACATATTCAGAAACCTCTCTCATGTTCTGCTATGCACACGACATCCTTTTTTTCTTTCTTACTTTGTCTAACCCCTACATTCTCCTCCAGATTTAAATCTGTGTTCCTCCACTAAACCATAAGGAAACAGATTCAGAGAGACAGTGACCTGTTCACAGTCACCCAGAAAAGGACATGGCCAAGACTGGAATTCATTTCTCCTATTTCTAGTTCCAACTCCACCACACTACCTCCAGACAGCTATTAAAGCAGCAGGGAGAATTAAGATGTTAAATCATTTCAACTAGATTTAAAATTGGTTATTCCAAAATAAATCCAAAGCCTCGAGTCTGGGGCTGGTCTGTTTTTAAAGCTCCAGTACCTGAGATAGATAATAGGACTGAGTAGATTGGCAGACGTTTCTCTGCCAATGAGAAGAGGCCATCAGACCCACCTTTTGGCTGTCTCCACAGACTTCTGCTCGGCCAGCTCCTTCTCCAGCTCTCGCTCTTTGGCCTCCTTCTGCCCAATGGGGCAGTCCTCAGGCACAGTGAACAGAGATAAGGCATCTTTGCTGTCTTCCTCGCGGAGTACCTTGGCAAACACCTTTTCAGCCAGCAGTCGCACCTGCTCATCCACCTCCGAAATGTTCAGCTTGGGGAATTGTCGAGGCATCTCAGCTAACAAAGAGAATGAGAAATTGATCTTCGTTAGGTGGAGGGCGGCACTGGTTATTGGCTAAGGGATCCAAACAAGGCCTTGACCCCCTCCAATCTCATGCAAGCCCAGCAGGCAAGGCCCAGGCTAGACACTTGCTCCCCAAACACAAGTAACAGTTTGATGCCCAGAAACCAACCCTAGGAATAGATTGCTATGACGCATGTGACTTGGTTACACTTCTCTCATGCCAATATGTGAACCAGATTCCCCTGCATTTTACCTGACCCTTCGTTTTGTTGTACCAAACAGTACAAACACAAACTCTGGGAGTGTGAGTGGATGGCAGAAAGCTAAAATCATTTGCTTGACTTTTTTTCATGCAAAAGGAAAATGGTAATGTTCCCTGGGATTGACTAGCCAACCCCCTCCCGCCTTGGTTAGGTCAGCTATTTCCACATTCAAAATACCTGCATGTCTCTCCAATCTACCTCTCTAGCCTTGGACAGCTGTCTATCTCCACCTGAAGTTTCAAATATGCATGTTAAGCCGACTGGAAGACTCCTCCACCTGCTTTTCACTTAATTTCCACATGAGCAGGTACTATGTGTAAGATTCTATGCTATGCTAGGATACAAAAGACAAACCCAAAATAGTCCCCACCCTTAAGGAGTGTACATTCTAATGGGGAGAAAAATATATAAACACATACATAATAAGTTTCTATGTGTTTATATAGGCTTGGCTGGGAACTGGACCAGGAATCTGGGTGGTACAGTGGACAGAGTGCCAGGCCTGGAGTCAGGGAGACTCATCTTGCTGAGTGCAAATCTGGCCTCAAACACTTACCAGCTGTATGACCCTGGGCAAGTCACTTTAGTCTATTTGCTTCAGTTTCCTCATTTGTAAAAATGAGCTGGAGAAGGAAATGGCAAACCACTCTAGTATCTCTTCCAAGAAAACCCCAAAAGGGGTCATGAGGAGCTGGGCACAGCTGAACAGAAACTGAACCTGTGATTTTATTGGTGTGGGGAACTCCCTGCACTGGTGCAGGCAGACAAGCATCTACTCTGAAACTTAAGAGTCTTAAGAGAATTTCCTTAAGCCCTGAGAAGGTATCTTTCAGACATGAGACTTGTACCCAGACCATCCTGGCTCTATCCACTACACCATGAGAGCCTGTCATTAGTGGTGTGTGTGTGTGTGTGTGTGTGTGTGTGTGTGTACAATCAAATGGTCATTTACATAGGTGCCCTATAAATGTCATCTTTTATTACGTACTTAATCATACTCTAATTTGCATTATATGGATCAGCTTATCCCGCTGTGGTGATTCAGAAAAACTTCTGGGTTTTCTGGCCTTGACCTTTCTAATCACAGGCTGTCTCTGCTCTGATGTCCTCCTCCATGAGAACTCCTCCCTCTCAGGTAGCTAGGTGATGTCACAAAGTACAGGCCAGGGAATCAGGAAGATCCCAGTTCAAATTCTGCCTCAGACACTTAGACCGTGTGAACCTAAGTAAAGCATGTAACCATTCTGGTGTCAGTTTTCCCATCTGTAAACTGGGGGCAGGAATAGTACTTTCTTGATAGGGTTGTTGAGAGGGTGAAAGGAGATACCACACGTAAAGCACTTTGCAAACCTTAAAAATGCTACATAAATACTACATTGTTGTTGTTGTTTCCCGTTTTTACTGTCCTGTCCCGTTTCTGGAACTGCCCCATATTGTCCTGGTTGACACCCACTTGCCTATAACATCAGAGGTAGCAAACCAATCAGAGCCCAGGATCACAGCTCTGGAAGTAGAAGGGAAGCCAGAAGCCATCTGGTCCAACTCCTTGATTTTACAGATGAGAAGCTTGAGGTCCACAGAGACCAGAGACAGACCCCAACCTCACCCAGGTAAATGTCAGAGGGAAGATTTGAATCCAAGCCCTCTGAATCCAGAGACAGTCCTCTTTCCCACTGTACTTTGTGGCTGCCATGACAATCAAATGAGAGGATGATGATGTGAGTACCAGAGGGACCAGAGGAAGACTCCCTCCCCTCTCCCTCCAAAACTCCTGGTGCTCTGCCCCAGAGCAGAGGGACCCTATTTCATGGGACTGACCCGGGGTGCTCACAGCAAACTGGCACAAGCTGGGCATCAGGTTCAGAGGGCATCACGGGCTGGAATCCATACATGAGATTTAGTTTGCACGTCAGGGGCAAGCTCCAGTTGTCCTGATCTTGCCACTGAACCCAGATGACTCCAAAGGAAAAAGTGAGCCTGGTGACTCTGCACAGCCCTGCCTCACTTAAATCTAATTCATTTGCATATCATGGCATCGCCTCCCTGATGGCACGGTCCTCTTTGAGCACCCATAGCTTGTATAGTGTTTGTATTTGTTGCCTCGCCCAGTAGAATCTAAGTTCCTTTTGTCTTTATACATAATCTCAGTGACTAACGTAAGTCCTGGCACATAACAAGCACTGAATAAATGCTTCCTCCTCCTGCCATGGCCCCAAGGCCATCTCATCTCAAGGCCCTAAGTCCCCCAGTGAAAGAATCCAGTCCTACTGGGTGTTCAGTGGTGTCCTTGCTCCCTCATTCCTGCCCCTCTCCAGTTCTTACCAGTGCCTCAAGAAGGGCCTTCCCTTGTGGGAGATCAAACGGACCCAGAAGAAACCTGTTGCTTTTAGCATCACTAGCTGGTTTTGCTTCTTCTGGTAAAGCATCAGGTGCTCCTAAAGCAGCTCCCATAAACTGTGACACTCATCTTCCTGTAAATGCTCCTTGTAGGGCATACACCGGGCTTACTTCACTATGTGGCTCCCAGTGCCTAGCACAAAACACTGTATACAGTAGTTGAGTAATAAATATTTCTCAAACTGAAAACCCAAAAATTTCATCAATCAGAATTTTAATATGGAAGAGACCGTAAAGATCATCTGATCCAAGGGTTCTTAACCCTTTTTGCGTCCTTGACCTCTTTGGCAGACTGAGGAAACCTACAAGTCCCTGTCCCTTCTCTGAATAATGCTGGTTGCCCACATTCATAATTGAAAGGAATGCTGGGAAAAACCTTTATGGACAATCTTGCAGATAGGACATGATTTTGTTGGAATACTGCTGTGATGTAGGAAACAATGAGCTGGTTGATTTAGAAAAAACGTGGAAAGACTTGGACCTATGAAGGAAGATGCAATCCACCTCCAGACAAGCAAATGACAAGTGGAAATAAGCTTAGTATGGCTTTATATATGGGTGTATGAAGTGTATGTGCATGTGTATGTTTATAGATCTGTGTGTGGGTATACATTTAATTGTAACCTTGTGGGGAGGGGGGGAAGGGTGGCAAAGTAAAAAGCGCACAACAGAGAGCAAAAGAAAACCAACAAGAAAGCAAAGAAAAGCTGCTGCAGCTTTGAAAGCAATGTGTAGTATTTACTACATAGGTTTTCTTGAAATGGAAATGTATTGTTTTCTACTGACTCCTCTCGTATTCTGTTGTGTACATGGGAATGTTCTTTTCTCTTTTCTCATGTTGTATTTAAGTTTATGATGAATAAAAAGAGAGAAAAGAAATGCTAAATTTCACTTAGAGGCAAGTGAAGATTAAAATGCAACATTTTGCCCACGTGAGGTCATGAAATCTATCCATAGACCCTCTGGGGTCCCCAGCTCCCCAAGTTAAGAACCCCTGACATAGTCTCACCCTTTCATCTGACCAATGAGAGAAGACTAACTCAGAGATGAAATATCCTGCTAAATGGATTTTAGTGTCCCCAGACTCAAAGATTTGAAGATCCTGTGATATTTCCCAGATGCAAAACCTTCCTGATTATAGGAATGATTCTCCTGTTGCAAATCCAGATAATTTTCCACTGTCATCAGGGCACCATTGCCGAGACAGTATTAAATTAATAGAATGGGAAGGAAGAGAGGAGAGATTTCAGTACTGAGCTGGTTACTAGGAAACCTGAGTCCTAGCCTCAGTCCCATGATTAACTTGTGGTGTGACCTTTAACAAGTGGCATTGCTTCCCTGGGCCTCAGTTTCCCACACTGTTAAATGAGGGATTTGAATTAGATGATCTCTAAGCTCTAACATTCTATGATGCCTTAAAAGCCTGAGTGAGTATCAGAAGTGGGCTAATGATGCACCAACCATCAGCCCTCTAAATACAGACTCTAAAAAATGATTTCCACAGCCATTAGGTCCTGCAGAGAACAAGTGTTTGCCACCTTCACTTTAGAGAAAGGTATCCCAAAGAGCTTAAATGATTTGCTTTAGATCACAGTAGGTCTAAAGAACACCCAAACCTATGGTGATAGTTACTGCTCAAGACAACATGGTCCCCTCAGAACACAATTAGTGTGATCAGAGGAATGCCACCAAGCCCCAAGGAGGGAGCAGAAGGCAGCTGAGGATGGTGGAGGGGGTCTGGGTTCTGCTTTTAACTAACTATGTGATCTTAGGAAAGTCACTTCCTCTCTTGTGAAAGCCCCTCTTGGGCTTCAGTTTTCTTACATGTAAAAAGACAAGGGCTGGGACTAGAGTCCAGTGGAGTTAATTTCATATAGACTTTGAAAACCACAAATTAGCATTATCTGTGCTGCGCTATATTTTTTTTTATTTTGTTAAACATTTCTCAATTACATTTTAATCTCCTTTGGACAGCACTCCAGAGGCTATGCTTGATACCTCTAGGTGAGAAGATCTCAAAGGTCACTTTCCCATCCTGACAGAAACAAGAGGAAGGCAGAGGAAAACAGATAGCAAGCTAACAAAAAGATAGTAGAATGAATTCATTCTATCTCTGAATGAACAAAGCAGTCCCAATAGATGCTACTTGCAGAGAATATTTGGGGTTTGCAGATTAGTCAATTATTTATAAAAGGGGAAAGAGCCATTAAAGGCAAAGAGAAAAAGACAAGAAAAGATAGGATGGGAGGGGGTGCACCACATTGGTAATGAGGAAAGTGGACTTTGAGTGGGAAATGAGTTATCTGTCTAGAACAGCTGTTCTCAACCTGTGGGTTATGTTCAACTTGTAACAATGAAAATACATCCTGCATCAGATATTTACATTACGATTCATAACAGTAGCAAAATTACAGTTATGAAGTAACAACAGAAATAATTTTATGGTTGGGGGTCACCACAACATGAGGAACTGTATTAAAGGGTCACAGCATTAGGAAGGTTGAGAACCACTGGCCTAGAAGATCAGAAGGTTGCCTGAACACAGATCTACTCTGTTGTGGGGAACAAGAAAGAAATAAGCAAAAATTACCTAAATTTACATTCTTCACCTTCCCTTCATTTGTGAAACAAACCTATCTTATAGAATGAAGTACCCCTTCTCTCTCCTTTCCCAGGTTCCTCAGGAGCTGATTAAGCAATGGGTAGGCCTATGGGGAGGAAGCTGATGAGCAAAGGGAATCTTATGCCCGGGTTGGGCCACAGAAGCAGGGATGGGATGGGAGAGGGTGAAAAGAAAAGGTTCTCTGGGAAGTGAAAAAGACAGCTAGCTATTTGTCTTTGCATGTCTAAGGGGCATTTGGAAGCCCTAAATTCAGTTAGTTCCAAAAACAAGACAAGAAGCTAGGAATCTCAGAAAAATATCAAAAGTAGAGACAAAGTCAGAGAGGACGAGTCCAGATGCTAGAACCATTCGAGGGACAGCACTCTAGATGTGCAAAGATGGAGTGGGTCCAAAGGAAAGAGCAGGATGCTGAGGATGGGAGCTTGTGCCACAAAAGGTTTGAATAAAGGAAAGAGAGAGCTTTAGCTTGGAGAATAAAAGAGTTGGTGGAAACATCATGAATCCAGTCCCTTAACCTCCATCTGCCTCAAGTTTCCTCATCTGTAGCTGGGGATCATAATAACATTTCCCTCCCAAGGTTGTAAGGATCGAATGAGATATTTGTAAATCTCTCAGAACAATGCCTGGTGTATAATGCGTGCTATGTAAGTGTTACTATGGTTATCATCTGAAGGGCTGGCATATGGAAGGAAGATTAAAACTAGGACTAGCATAGAAGCCGTAGTAAGTAAGCACATTTTCATCTGCATATAAGGAAACACAGAACAATTAGACAGGGATAGGGGTAGACTATAAGGAACTCGCAGATGAGGAAAGTCCCTCTACCAATGCAACAGGGCACCTTCTCTACAACTTCAACCTTAGGGAGGTGTCTGAGTGGTTAAGTGACTTACCCAGTGCCACACAGCCACTATGTGTCATCAGAGGGACTTGACTGTCTCATCAGATAGTAACCTCCCAATCCCTAAATATATTCAAGGGAAGACCAGGCGACTATTTGTCAGGGACATTGCAGAGGGGTCCTTGCTGAGGTCCAGATGACTTCTGATGTACCCTTCCAATTCTGAGCCGATTCTGAGGGGTGCTGGAGCCAGCTCGAACCCAGCCTAAATCTAACTGGCACTGCTTGTTAGATTTCCAAGTATTATTTATCTCTCTGAATTAGCAAAAAATTAAAAACCCCAGGGCTTGATTTATTGTTCTGTTGATTGTCTAGACTTAAGAAAGTGATGGTTAAGATGTTAATGCAGATTCAATTTAAAAGCGTGTCTTGTGTGTATTAAGTGTTAAGCATTTCCCAGCACAGCCCTGTCTGAATTCTAGTCCCAGCTACTAATTCATCACATGACTTTCTTTCCACCAAGTCTCTCTCTGGGCCTTTTTCCTCATCTTTAAAATGAAAAGGGGCTGAATGTTTTCTGAAATCCTTTAAGGGATATTACTCAGAACATTTAAAATCTTTACTAATAAAACACAATAAACTATTTTGAAAAGAACAGATTGGTTTTCAGAGAGCTTATGATTTGAAAAAAAAATTTTTTAATATGAATATTGGAATCAAGGATCTCAATTTCTGTGACAGTCTATAATCAGAACAATGTCATTGACAAACAGATGTATTAAGAATCCTCACCTTGGTCAATCAACCAATCAGCAAGAATTTATTGTACCTTCTTTGTACGAGGCTCCACACTAGGTGCTAGACATACAAAAACCAAAATGAAATGAGGGTTTACAATGCTGCTGGGGACCACATGTATACCTATAGATAGCTACCAGATCATTGAGGGAAGGCACAAACATATTTAGGGATCAGGAAAGACCTCATGGAGAAAATGATTGTTGAGTTGAGGTCTTAAAAGGAAAGGTGGGATGGATAGATGGCACAGTCAACAGAGCACCGGCCCTGAGGAGTTAGGAGGACCTGAGTTCAAATCCAGCCTCAGACACTTAACACTTATTAGCCATGTGACTTTGGGCAAGTCATTTAACCCTGATTGCTCTGCCTTCCCCCCTCCAAAAAGCAAAAAAATAAAAAAGGAAATGGCAGACTTTAAATGGTGGGGATTTAGGAACTATGGAAACTTACTGAGGAGGAAAGTGACATGGTCAGACTTGGGCAAGATTTAGGAAAATCAATTCAGCAGCTGAGTGGATATTTAGATGGAAAAGGGAGAGCTTTGAAACAAAGAGACCACTTAATTAGGAGGCTTTTGCAAAAATCTAGACAAGTGGTGATGAAGTCTGACTTAGGGTGGTAAGGTAGCTGTTTGAGTGGAGAAAAGAGCAATGCGGAAGATGCTGTGAGCACAGAAATGCTAAGATTTGGCAGTGGAATGATTCCATGGCCGGAGGGTCTGTGAGGAGTTCATGGGGGTAACATCAAAGTGATGGCAGTGTCCTCAGCAGAAAAAGGAAGCTCCAGATAGGAGAGGGCTTGGGGGAAAAGATAATGTGGTTAGCTTTGCCATGTTGGGTTTGAGACATCTAGGGGACATCCTGTTTGAAATGGCAGTTGGTGAAGATGGAAGGGATCTCAGGAGAAAGGCTAAGGGGCATAAAAATGAGTAATTAGCATAGAGTTGGTCATTAAAACCCTGGATCTAAAGAGCTCCCAAAGAAAGTACAGAAAGAAAAGGGGGCCCAGGACAGTCTTGATACATACTCACAGCAGCCAAAGTTGATGGGCTTCCTAGGGATCATGGTGGAGGAAAGGTCAGAAAAGTGGTCAGACAGGGAGAAGCAAGGGAGGTCATAGTCCCAAAATCCCAAAACCAGCGGCAGAGAAGAAAGAGCATTCCAGAGGTGATCAAGAATGTCAAGAAGTGTCACAGAGAGGTGGAGAAGGATGAGGATTAAGAAAGGGTTATCAGATGTAGCAAGCAGATCTTTGGCAATTCTAGAGAGAGCAATTTCATCAAAGTGAGAAGGCAGAAGCCAGACTGCAAGAGTTGAAAAGTGAGTGATGAGAGAGGAAGTGTAGTCAATGAATGCAAGATAGTTTTTTCAAGGAATTTGGCTGGGAAAAGAGAGATCAGAAAGATAGCTGAGGGGGTGGTATTGTCTAGGCATGGGTTTTTAAGGATGGGTGAGAACTGGGCTTGTTTGTAAACCCTAGAAGACTTAACTGAACTCTGGCATTGGGCCAAGCTTGCCACTTATAATTCTGGATCCATGAAGAAATCCATATTGCCACTGCCCTTCAGGCTCCATTGACTATTCTTGTAACTTTACAAACCAAAATATCCTGGTCAGTGTAGCCCAGGGCTTGGCAAGCAGTGAGCACTTACTTAATACCTTTTAATTCATTCTTTCAGGGAAGGTACTGATAGAAGGACTGAAGATTAGAGAGAAGGAATAATTGTGAGGGAAAACTGGAGGGAATGGGCTCAAAGGTAGAGGTAGAGGTGATGGTCTGGACAAAGAGAAGAGCCACCTCTCTTTGAGACTAGAGTGAAGGAAGAGATGGGGGGATAATACCAAGACAAGGCTCATTGAATGAACAGCCTCTATTTTCTCAATAAAGAATGAGGTGATATCTTCATCTATGAGTGAGGGGAGAACTGATGTGAGAAGCTTGAGAAGAGAAGATATGAATCAGTCACAGTGATTCTGAGCGACCTACAGCAAGGAGGATTTGGGGATGAGTCACTGTCGTATTTGTAAGAAGTAGGTGACACTGAGGGAATCCCCAGGGACCCCAAAGGGGCCTCCTCTAAGCCCCACCTTGAGTGAGAATTGGTCCTTGTCCTATCCTGCTCACTCACTAACAATCTCTATTGAGTTTTGACATTATGCCAGTCTCAACACACTTGCTGAGCACCCGAGAGCCAACTCCAAATTTTAGATGCCAGGAAAAAAATTTTCAGCCTTCAAGGAAAGCAAACAAAAAAGAAATTGAAAAGGCAGATCATCACTGTGGTACTGGTGGAGCCTGGGGCAGCCAGGTGGTGCAGACTTGAGTTCAAATCCAGCCTTAGACACTGACTATATTAGCTGTGTGATCCAGGGCAAGTCACTTAACCTCTCTGTCTCAGTTCCCTCAACCGTAAAATGGGGATAATAATAGTGCCCACCTCACCGAATTGTTGTTGTAAGGAGGATCAAATGAGATAATATTTGTAAAGGTTTAGCAGTACACAGTACCTGGCACATAGGAGGGATTATATAAATGCTTATTCCCCTCCCTTCCCCCGAGAGGCAACCTCAAGTCCATGCAAGTCACCCTGAGGTCTCCAAGGATCCTTCTGCAAGGGGGCACATCTACCCAAGACATTTCCTGAACCAAATTATGGCTGGCAAAAACCTCCTTGGTCAGCAGCTGACCTTCCCCTAATCCTCCCTGTTTGCACTCATCTCCTCCCCCCTGGAACAGAGCCTCAGCCTGAGCTAAATCAAGGGATGTGATGTCAATGGATCCAAGAGGGGAAGTCCCCACTCCAACTGGTGCTGCCTGTGAAAGAGATATCTGCTATTCAAGTTACAGTCAACAAGCATTTATTAAGCCCTTACTGTGTGCTGGATTATGGGGATCATAGGCTTAGAGGCAGAAGGAACCCCAGAGGCCCTCTAGTCCATCCTCTTACTTTAGAGGGGGAAACCAAGTCAGTTAACAAGAGAGGTTCATTGACTTGCCCAAAGTCATGTGGGTGGCAAACAGCAAACAGGACGTAAGCCTAAGTTCTCTGGATTCAGGGCCAGTGTTCTCTCCACAGTATCACACCAAGTCGATTCCCCTCTCCCACCAACAAACATCAGCAGGAAGAATGAAGGCATTTCTTGTAGTTCCTGATACAATTCTCTAAAAGTCCAGGTACCTCAATAAAAGAGCCAGGGGCCCTGAGGATCCCTCTGGTGCCTGGGATTTCTGGAACCCTGCACTGGGCCAAACTACAGAAAGGACTTTCCATCACCAGGGGCTCTGGTTTTTGCCACCCACAGCTCATGCATCTGTCTACACTGTTCCCCCCAGGCCCATCTTCCACATCCCAGGAATAAACAACCCATTCCTCCCATTACCATGTGGCATGGCATTTTTAGCTACATTATGGATGAGGAGGTACTGTGCCAAATCCAGTTACCATGAGCTATAAAAAGATCTTATGTTTTAGCTTCCTCAAGTCAACTTCAGAAGCTAGAGCATCTTTCTCCTAATCTTGTCTCTGAGATGTACTTACGTATATGAGTTCAGACAAGCCGCTCTGGGCCTCCGTTTCCTCATCTGCAAATGAGGTGGCCTGACCAGATAGTCTGAGGTCCCTTTCAGCTCTGTATACAGTTTATGAACTGTATATAGCATAGGACTATGTATAAGCAATGAAGAATTAATTCTACAACTTGGGCAAGTATGGTGATGAGAAACAGACAATTGTATTGTCTTGTACCTTCTGTCCATAGGTCTCTACTTATAAGAATGGTGGCCAGATGTGGTGGCACACACATGTTTATCCCTGCTACTGGAAGAAGCTGAAGCTAATGGATCCCTTCAATTTGGGAGTACTGAGCTTCTGTAGGGCTACAGTTGATTGACTAGGGGTCTATGCTAAGTCTGGCACTAATACAGTGAGTCATGAGGAATGGAGGGTTACAAGGCAGTGTAAAGACAGTGAACCAGCCCAGGTCAGAAAAATAGAGTGGGTTAAAGCTTCCATGCCAATCAGTATTAGGATCAAATGAATGAGTGACTGTCTTTCCAGTCTAGGTGAGACGGGGAAATCCAGCTTCCAAAAACATAAATATTGTGCAATTATACAACGCTTTATATATCAAATATCTCATTTGATCTTAGAGAGCTAGGAAGGACTTGAGAGGCCAGATGAAACAACTGAAATCAAGGCGCAGAAACACTGTTATCGACACAGGGTCACACAGCTGGTAAACGTTTGAGGCAGGATGCAAACCAGGTGGTCCTGACTCCACATCCAGCTGCCGAGATCTCAGACTGACACCTGGAGACTTGAAGCGGGTTTTTCTAAAGTCTTAAAAAGTTAAGAGTGAAAGCCACAATTTCAGTCTCAGGCTCCTAACTGAATTCAGCAATAATAGCTAGCCTTCGTAGAATGCCTGCACCGTACTGAGGGCTTTTACACATATCATCTGACCTTCCCGAAAGTCCTTGGAGGGACGTGCTATGATTCTCATGTTACAGATAAGGAAACTGAGGCAGACAGAAATCAAGTGGGCTGGTTGGGATCACACAGACACTAAGTGTCTGAGGCTAGAACCAGTACTCTTTCCACAAAACCGCAATGCCTCTCTTCACAATATCTACAACAGGAAGATAAGGCGCATATCATTGTCCCCATTTTACAGATGAGAAAATTGAAGTTCCGAGAGGTTAAGAGACCTCTTGATGTGGCTCTTGAGGCAGGGGTCTTTTTACTCCCCATTCACCTCTCAGGAACCAGAGCATTCATAGCACCCATAGCAACTCCTTTAGAAATAAACTCAAGCATAGTAGCACTTTCCAAAACACCTGAGCTCTCCCCCAAAAGCCAGTGGCCAAAGAAGAGTACTGAGTCTGTACCCAGCTGCTGACCTCAGAGGGTTGAGTCCTAACAAGGACACCTCATTCCGTGACCCCCAGAAGTTAAATCCTTCCCTATTTGCTCACTCCTATCTCTTGATGACTTATTAGCCAGCAATCAGGAAGGAGGTTTCAGTTAACTGTTGATGCAACTTTATCTCAGCTTTACATATGACACAGGCCATTCTTTGGGTGCCGATGTCCCCAAGAAAAGACTAGAGTGAACCTCATTTCCTTCGGTTCTTCATTTTAAACTACAGTGTGGCAGCTCAGTTTATTACAAAGAAAGGTAGAGCCTGGGTCAAGAGGATCTGGGTTTGAACCCTCCCTGTGAGACCCTAGGGGGGGGGGGGAAAAAATCACTATTTTTCTGTACCTCAATATGCTTGTAAAATGGGGGGGGCTAAATGAAATGATCCCTAGCCAAGCTGCCACAAAGCTATGATCTCTGAGGTCCCCCATTCTAGCAAACTCTGTCCCAAGGACCTCTTTACAAAAAGTCTCTAATGCCAATATTGGACAATTACACAGAATCCTCCCCACCCATCCAACATTGTAACTAAATTGAACAAACCTGAAGAGTGAGCACTGCCTGATGGCCAGGAATCCATGACCAATCAATCCCAGCAAAGCAGCCCAGAGAGATGTGTTGCTATGTCCCACTGCTGCTGGTCAGAAAACCAGAGGCAAGCTGAGCCTGGGCAAGGCAGAGCAGACCCTGGGAGAGAGGATGCCTGGACACAAAGCACCCTATTGGACTGGTTCAGTGGGAGGCCCCTGCTTTGTATGTTTGTGTAAGAATGAGCGACGGCAGGAAGAGTCCTGTCTGGAAATTCTCCAATTAAATTCGAATGAGATATCTGCAGGGCTCCTCAGCTCCTAGGTGCTCTGACCAAAGGCTGTGACCAGGAAGAAAACTTCCCCAACCACTCACTCTCCAGACTTCTTTTTTTATTTCCAGTCCCACCCCACAGCACCGCACCGCACCCTCCCCCTTGTCCCCAGCCTCCAATAAAGCATGTTAGTAATGTCCCAGCCCAGCCAACCCTATAATAAAATGTGCCTACCAAGCCGGAGGGGAGAAAAGTGCCCAAGTGCCTCTAAGGCCTAAGCACCTCCTGGAAGCTTTTGAAAGCACAGAACAGACCAACAGCTCAGTTTTCTCTAGTGATTTAACACTGGAGTCTTTAGGCTGAAATACAGAGCCTGACACAGATGGTGGGAGGAGGAGGATCTCTGGAAGAATTTGTCCACCATATTCAAGAGTTTGGGCCTCATAAAACCCATTTCCTTGGCCCCCCTCCCTAACTGCCATGCCAGTAAGTCCTAGAGCATAGCGATAGTTAAAGACTGTGACACCTCCCTCAAAGGCACTGGGGGTGCTGTGGCTTCCCTTTCAAAAAGGGAATTCAGAGACACTGAACTCATCTCTCCTCTTGCGCCACACTGTAAGGGAGGTGTGGGTTCCTCATTGCCCAATCAACTGAAAGCCAGAGAGAGCCAGGCAGAAAGTGGGCCTTGGTGAGCCCTGGTGCCACTCTCCATACCCCATACCAGTGTGCCCCTATTCCTCCTTCACTATGGCCACACAGGAGGTCTGCCCCAACTCCTCTTCTCTGTTGGGATCTGAGTAGCTCAGAGGTTCCCGACTTCCATAGTGAGGCCCCCTCCCTATCTCTGAGGCTCCCACCAGCTCTTCCTGGTCTCTCAGAGCCTTTCCCTGAACGCTTCTTTAAAACCTTATATACACAGTAATGAGCTAATGCTTCCAACCCTCTTAGGCCTCCAGGTCTTCAGCAGCTCAAGGCAGAGGCACCAATTGCCTTCCCAGAAGCAGAAGTCAGACTATTCCCTCTGGTCTATCCAGCAGCACAGGCTGTCAGTGGCAAAATCCAGCCTATTTCTTCCCTTTATTTTCTTGAACTGGAGCAGGACAGCCAGAATGGCGTCATGGATAAGGCATTGGACTTATATTCAGAAAGGCCTGGGTTCAAATCATACCTTAATACTTCCTAGCTATATGACCCTGAGCAAGTCATATTACCCCTCTGCATCAGTTTCTTTATCTGTAAAATGAGGGGATTGAAATAAACAGTCTCTAAGATACCTCCTAACCTTAAATTTATGATCTCATGACCTGTGATTTTATTGGTATGGGGAATTCCCAGTGAGGAAATTCCCTCTCTCAATGCTGATCAACCACCCCTCTCCAATTTAGTCATACATGTTTGCCCCTACTAACTGAAAGTTTCTGTCCCAGGCTCACTTTCCTTTTCACTTTATACTATCTCCCTTCTTGATCTCATCTGCTCTCATGGGAAGAGAAGATGCATTTATATAATACCTTCCATGTGCCAGACACTGTGCTAAGAACTTTATAATATCTCATCAATTATTATCTCTATACAGATGACTTCCAAATCTATATATCCAAGACAATTGTGTCTCCTGACCTACCATTCTGATCATCTCAAAATGAATGTCCTGTAAGCATCTCAAACTCAAACATGGACAAAACATAACTTAGTCTCTTTCCCCCAAAACCTTCCCCTTTCAGAACTCAGTTTACTGCCAAGGCTACCACCATCAATATACCTAGTTACTCAGGTTTGGAACCTCCATGTCAACCCCAACTTCACACACACTTCAAATATTCAATCTTATTTTTACCTTCACGACACGAATCTTATACATGCCTTCTCTCCACTCAGCCATATGATCTTAGTATGGGTCCTCATCACTTGCTGGTTAGGCTCCTTGCCACAAATCTCTCCCCACTTCAATCTATCCTCCACTCAGCTGCCAAAGTGCTTTTCCTAAAGCAAAACCCCAAGTCTGACCATGTCACCACCTCCTCCCCTCAGTAAACTCCAATCGTTCCCTAATATCTCCAAGATCAAATATAAAGTCTTTTATTTGACAATTTAAAGCTCCTGTTATCACGGCCCCTGGCTACCTTTGCAATTTTCCTACACTTTACTTTCCTCCATGTATTCAGTTGATCCAGGGACCCTAGCCTCCTTCAGGTTTCTCAAACAAAATATTCCATCTCTGAACTGCTGACATTTTCACTGGCTGTCCCCCATGCCTGGAATGTTCTCCCTTCTTGTCCCCAACTCTTGGCTTCCTTCAAGACTCAGCTTAAATGATACCTTCTTCAAAACACCCTTCCCATCCCTCTCCATTGGTAACATCTTTCCTCTAAGATTACCTCCCATTTACATTGCATATTTCTTGGATGTATGCAGTTATTTGGATGGGGTCTCCTCATTAGAATGTGAATTCTTTGAGGGAAAGGACTTTCTTTTAGCCTTTATTTGTATCCCCTATCCTTAAGACAGAGCCTAGCACACAGCACTTAATAAACATTTGTTGACTGACTAAATTATTTGCTCAGGGTCAATCAACCGGCAAAAATGTGTCAAAGGTGGAACTCAAACCTGGGTCTTCCTGACTTGGTGACAAGCTCTCTATCCACTACACCACACTGCCTCCCATTTTTCCTTAATATAACTCAGCAATCTGATTCAAATCACCCTCTTTGTGCTTAAACTCCAATCTTTGCCTGCCTTTGAAGCAGAGAACTGGCCTGAAAGAGCAAAGGGGAAGCACTGTACTGAACCTTGTTGACATAAATGACTCCAGGGTCTTTGTTAAAACAAGCTAGTGGCCAGCTGGTTCTGTGGTGTGCAGCTGTCATCCAAGGGAGCAACCATTGGGGAAGGGGAGGAAACACAGGAATGGGAAGAAAGGGAGGTGTCAGGTGTTTACTAAGGAAGCCCCAGCCTCAGCACTGCCTGTAGCCTGAGTCACCTCCAATCAAGAGGCCTCTGTTCAGAGCTCACATAATCATTTTTGAAAACATGCAGCAGGATTAGAGGGCGTATATGTGATCCTCATGCCTCTGCCTTGCTTCATCCACCAAGAGATTACTGTCATAGGGCTCTCCCAGCTGTTTCAGAAACAGTTGGATTGGAAGACAACAAGCAACTGGGAAGTGGGGGAGGGGGAGGTGTTCTGTTTATTCACATAATAATTTAGATGATGCAGCGTCATTGAAAGAGGCCATTCAGTTCAACCCCCTCATTTTACAGATAAGAAAAATAAGGCTCAGGAAAGTTAAATGACTTATCTAAGATCAGAGTAAGTGGCAGAGCCAGGATTTGATTCTAGGTCCTGTGGCTCCAAGTGAAGCACTCTCTCTACTGCTTAGTAAACATTTATCAAGTACCACCATATGCCAGGCCACACAAAGGTACTTTTTGGTAATTGAATTCAATTCAATAACTATTAAGTGCCAATTATGTGCCTGGCACAATGGGAATCATTAAAGATGCAAAAAACAGGCCAGAGACAGTACTTGCCCTCAAGGAGTTTACAATCTAATGAAACAAGTAAACAAATCTATACAAAACAGGCTGTAGACAATAATTAACCAAGAGAAGGCACTGGAATTAAATGGGATTGGGGCTTTCTGTAGGTGAGATTTTAGGTGGGACTTAAAAGAAGCCAGAGAATTCAGCTGTCAGAGTGGATGAGTGAGAGCATTCCAGGCACAGGAGACAGCCAGAGAAAATGCCCTAAGCCAAGAGATGGAGTCTTGTTTGTGGAACTGCCTGGAGGCCAGTATCATTGGATCAAAGAATATGCGTTGGGGGAATAGGTGTCAGAAGACTGGAAAGGGGCTAAATAATCATTGGTATAGACAAAAGGTCTGGGAGAGGAATTCATTCTCGATTTTCCTGCTGTTGGGATTGCTAGAGGGAACCCAAGATCAGGCAATAATCCTGATACCTTTTGCTGTTGTTGAGTTGTTTTAGTCATATCCAACTCTTCATGACCCCATTTGGAGTCTTCTTGGCAGAGATACTGGAGTGGTTTGCCATTTCCTTCTCCAGCTCATTTTACAAATGAGGAAACTGAGGCAAACAGGGTTAAGTGACTAGCCCATGGTCACATAGCTAGTAAGTGTCTGAGGCTAGATCTGAACTCAGGTCTTCCTGACTCTAAGCCCTGTGCTCTATCCGCTGAGTCACCTATCAGCCTCTCCTGATACTTAGAAACCTAAGAAACTTTTCAAGTTATCAGTGCAGGAAATAAAGCCCTGGATTTGGAGTCAGAGAACATGGCTTTTCATTTTGGCTCTAACACTTTTTATGTGACCTTGGTCAAGTCACTTAACCATTTCTAGGTCTCAATTTCCTCTGCTATAACATGAAGGGGTCCCTTCCAGCTATAAATTGGATTCTCTCATCCTCAATACCCACTGTATAGCTTTAGTCTAGCCTCTAGAGTCTAGACCTTTCCCCTCTCTGGGTCTCCATTTCTAGGAAGTTTCCTAGAGTGCAGTCCACGGAGTTAGCAATCAGCAGATAAGCCTTTATTCTAATTAACATGTTTATGAAGAAGAAAAATTCACAGCTAACGTGACAGCCACAGAAATGTAAGAGCCTTCGGGTGTAGCTGTCAGGCAGCAAGCAGCAACATTGAAAAAAAAATACAGTATTAGAATCATGCCCACATGTCTGATTTTAAAAGGCAAACATCTCTAACTGTGGTCCTGGATTCTTTTTCTGCCCCTAAAGAGAGCACAGAAAGCTAGGAGCTACAAAATGCAGAAAAAGTTATCCCAGAGACCTGCTTTCCATCTTTCCTTTTTAAAGCGCCCACCCGCCCTCCTCAGTTTCAGAAACTTATTTATGACAGGGGTGCCCAAATAATCACAGCACTTACAGGTTTGCCAAGCATTTTTCCGTCTGCTATCTCACCCACTAAGTCAGATACTGCCATTTTACAGGCAAGAAAATTGAGGCTAGGAGAAGATAAGTATCTTGCCCAAGGTCACTCCATTATTAAATGTCTGAAGAAGGATTTGAACTTAGCTCTTCCGAGATTCCAAATCCAACACTCTATCCATCATCCTTGAGAACTGGCTGGCTGTCCCCCAAGCCCTCCTTCCTCTTCATTGACATCTCTTGACTTTCCTGGTTTCCTTCAAGTACCAAGTAAAATCCCATCTTTACAGCTGTAATGTCAAACTCAAATATAAACGGATCCTTGCAATCCTTGCAGGCAACACAATGACTTAGAAAACTACAAATGCACATCATCTGTATCATATTGCATTTTTATTTATTTTCTTAAACATTTCCCAATTAAATTTTAATCTGGTTCTGCCACACTTGGGAGTCTTGCTGGGTGAGTCTGACACCTTTGTAGAGTCTACAGGAAGGCTTTCCCCATTCCCCCCTAATTGGGGGGCTTTTCCTCTGTTGATCATCTCCAGTTAATCCCATAGAGGGCTAGTTTGTACATAGGTATTTCATGTGGCCTGTCCCCATTAGACTGTGAGCTCCTCGAAGGCAGGTTTTGCATTTTTTTTTGTACTCCCAGTACTTGCCACAAAATAGGTCCTTAATAGTTATTTGACTGAGAAGGAGCAGCACCAAAGTTGTGCATCTTCATTCATTCATTCATTCATTCATTTATCCTATCCATTCATTCATTCACTCATTCATTGAACAATGATTTACTAAATTCCTACTATTGTGCCAAGTGATAGGAACACAAAGACTGTCCCTTGAAGAAGCTTCTGTGTAGACAGAGAATTAAAAACAAATATGCCCAAGCAAATCCAAAACCATTTGGGGGAAAGGGGCCCTGATAACAATGGGGAGAATCAGGATCCATTTCCAGCTGAGTCTATGATTTCCTGTTTTGATAAGAAATCTACCTATTAAAGGACCATAGGTTTAAAGCTTGAAGAGATCTTAGAGATCACTTTATTTCACAGAGGAAGAAACAGATCCAGGGAGGTTAGGTGTCTTAATTGGGTGATTCAGTGGATCATCAGGAAGACCTGAGTTCAAATCCAGCCTCACTTACTAGCTGTGTGATCCTGGGCAAGTCACTCTACCTATCTGCCTCAGTTTCTTCCATTATAAAATGGGTATTATAATAGCAAGTATCTTCCAAGGTTGTTGCTATGAGACAAAATATGTGAAGCACTTGGCACATCGTAGGTCCAGTAAATAACCTACAGGGTTGGGATTCAAACCTAAGGGCTTCTGACTCAGATCCCTCTTTATACTGTGCCACCTTTCAGGCCCTGGACACGGGCTAATCTGCACCTCACACTTCGTCACTCTAGTAAGGCCATTCTGATGGGGGGGGGAGGTAAGGAGAAGGATGTTAGAGACGGAAGTTACAGTAAGCAATAGCTACCTTACTGCTTCCATATGCTGTTGTTGCTTCAGTTGTGCCTGACTCTTCATTACCCCATTTAGGGTTTTCTTGGCAGAGATACTGGAGTGGTTTGCCGTTTCCTTCTCCAGCTCATTTTACAGGCTAGGAAACTGAGGCAGACAGGTTAAGCGACTTGCCCAGGGTCACACAGCTAGTAAGTGTCTGAGGCTGGATTTAAACTCAGGTCAGTCTTCCTGACTCCAGGCCTGGCACTGAGTCACAGCTAAAGGAAGAAATATACCTCGAATATGTCCCAAGTGACACCTTGATTGCACCGTCCTCCAAAAGGCAGTTAAGAGATATATTGACATCCTAGTCCCCTAACCTACTCTCCCTCTAGGGGTGAATAGGGTTCATGTATAACCTCTCCTAGAAAAAAAAGAGGAAGCTTCTCACCCCTCCCATAGTCCATATCACATGGATCACGGGCTTAGGTACACTATGCTATGTCACTCTGGCCTCTGAAGCCCTAGAATGCCCAGGCAAGAGGACAAAGAAACAGATTTTAAATACGAAGCAAAAAATAAACAGAAGCTGTTTGTTCCTTTCCTGAAATTGCCCCTCCTGGGACCATACTTCTGGATCCAGGAATTTCACTAAAAAGCAAAGAGCCATGTTTCTATTAGCCATCAGGTAAAGGAAGAAGGGAGAGGGGGAAGGGATAGGAGCCATCCTTCCCTCCATCACATCCCAGTAGAAAAATGGGGGAGGAATAAGAATAACTGTAGTAGCTCCTTTTCTGGCTATTTGGAAATAGGCAAAACATATAACCTATCTGAGCTCCATCTCAGTAGGGGAGGGAATAATACACACATTCAGTTGAGTGTAGAAATATATCTTATTGTACAGGAAAGAGGAAGGGAAGGGAATAAGAGGAAGGGGAGGGGGCAGGATAGAAGGGAGGGCAGTTTGGGGGAAGTAAAAGTCACAAGCAAAACACTTTTGAGAATGGATAGGGTAAAAGGAGAGAAAGAGTAGGATAAATAGGGAAAACAGGATGGAGGGAAATACATAGCTGGTAACCATTACTGTGAAAAAAAATTTTACAGTGGGTTTCTCTGATAAAGACTTCATTTCTCAAATATATAGAAAACTGAGTCAAATTTAGAGAAATAAGAACCAATCTTCAACTGATTAATGGTCAAAGGATATGAACGAGCAGTTTTCAGACAAAGTAATCAAAGCTATCTAGAGTCACATAAAAAAATGCTCTACATCACTATTGGTGAGAGAAATGCGAATTAAAACAACTTTGAGCTACTACCTCACACCTGTCAGACTGGCTGATCTAACCAAAAAGGAAAATGACAAATGTTGGAGGGGATATGGGAAAATTAAAACACTAATGTACTGTTGGTGAAGTTGTATGCTGATTCAACCATTCTGGAGGGCAATTTGTAACTATGCCCAAAGGGATATAAAAACCACACATACCCTTTGGCCAAGCAATACCATGACTAGGTCCATATCCCAAAAAGATTTTTTAAAAAAGGAAAAAGATCTGTGTGTAAAAATATATTTATAGCAACACTTTTCTGAGGGCAAAGAATTGGAAATTGAGGGAATAATTATCAGTTGGGGAATGGCTGAACAAGTTATGTGATTGTGATGGAATACTACTGGGCTTTAAGAAATCATAAGCAGGATGCTCTCAGAAAAACATGAATAGATTTATATGAACTGATGCAAAGTGAAAGGACCAGAACCACGAGAACACTGCACACAGTAACAGCAACATTGTATGATGATCTACTATGAATAACTTAACCATTCTCAGCAATAACAATGATCCAAGACAGTTCTGTAGGACTTATGATGAAAGGTGCTGTCCAACTCCAGAGAAAGCCTGAATGCAGACTTTACTTTCTTTTTTTCTTGAACTTTTTTGTCTGTCTTCTTTCACAGAATGACTTACATGGAAATGTGTTTTGCATGAAGACACATGTATAATCTATGTCAAATTGCTTCCCTTCTCACTGGCTGGGGGCGGAGAGAATCTGGAACTCAAAGTTTGAAAAAAACGTTAAAATTGTTTTTACACATAATTGGGGGAAAAATAAAATATGTAATAAGAAAAAAAAA
>CM053592.1:156883087-156898650 GCA_028646515.1 Pseudochirops corinnae
CTGGTGCCCTTTTCCCTTCTCTTTTCTGTGAACAGGTTCTTCCCTCCGAAAAGAATGTAAAGTCTTTGAGGGTTTTGTTTGATGTTTGTTGTTTTCGCCTTTGTATGAAGCCTGGTATATCAGAAGTGCTTAATTAAATATTTGTCGAATGACTGAATGAGTCTCAGCCCTTAAGTTTTGCCCAATAGAATCTTGTACTGTATCATTAGGAACTTTCCTTGCCCCAAGGAGGAAGGAACAGTAGAGCAAAAAGATGTGGGGAGCTTGCCACATGGAGAGGTAGTTATTGAAACAAAGTGAGTTAAATGCTAGACTTGGAATAGAGAAGTCTGAGCTTCAAAATCTGACTGGCCTTTTCTAGCTAAGTGGAAATGGCAAAGCCCATCCTATCTGAGCCTCAATTCATCTGTAAAACAGGAATGATGAGTATAACTGGAGTAGTTCCTTTTCTGGTTATTTGGAAATAGGCAAAATATATACATAACCTATCTGAACCTCCATGTATTTATCTGTACTTTGGGGGTGATGGGGGCAGCTAGGTGGTACAGTAGATAGAGCACCAGCCTCAAACTCTTACTAGCTTTGTGATCCTGGGCAAGTTGCTTCACCCTGTTTGCCTCAGTTTCTTAATCTGTAAAGTGAGCTGGAGAAGGAAATGGCAAAGCCCTCTAGTATCTCTGCCACCCAAATGGGGTCACAATGAGTGGAACATGACTAAAAAAAGGACCAGAACAAAAAATTGGGGATGCTAACTAGTACCTACATACCTCTTGGGGCTGTAGAGGTACAGGCTCTGGGAACCCCCTTGAGCTCTGATTGAATCTTCCCAATGGATGAGGCATTTGCCTGAGGCCATAAGCTTTTCATTATGGCTAGGCCCAAATCTCTTACTAGCCTAGCCTTCCATTGTCTGTCATCTCCAGGTAGCCTTCAGCTATTTCCCACCCTTAATCACTCATTACTGGAGTCTGACCTCATTAACTCCTCCTGAAGACCCTCCCCAAGTTCCTCCCCTAGACCACCCCTAGATTCCTTCCACAACCTTTCTGTATATAAGACCCCATCTTGCCTCCATGTGGTGTGAGAGGGCCACAGAATTTTCTAGCACAGACTTGCTGTGTCCAATACAAGCCTTACAGATACCCAGGCTCCTTAAGAGTCTACGCATTATGGTCAGCTTTTAATAAACTTTTCTTTGGCTGAGAGAAGACTTGAGTCAAATTCATTCAGCTGTGTTGGTATTTTGAGGTCTAGGGTTAGGGTTAGATTCCAAAGGCAAGATGGGGTCTTATATGCAGAAATGTTGTGGGAGGAATCTAGGAGTGCTCTAGAGGAGGGGTTGGGGAGGGTCTTCAGGAGGAGTCAATGAGGTCAGACTCCAGTAATGAGTGATTAAGGGTGGGAAATAGCTGAAGGCTCCCCGGAGATGACAGACAATGGAGGGCTAGGCTAGTTCAAGATAACAGATTTGGGTATAGATATTTTGATAGGTTCAAGGGTGGGAAGTAGATGGACAAAGCAGGGCCAGTAATTCAATCAGAGTTCAAGGGGTTTTCCCAGAGCCTGTACCTCAAAGATTCAAGGAGAGCTCAAGGAGGTTCCCAGAGCCTGTACCTATCAGTGTTGTTGTGAGGCTGATGTAGTGATGATGAATGTAAAGAATTTTACAAACATTAATGTTATAAAAATGTCAGTTGTTGATAGCACCTAAGGGATTAATCTCACCTAAACCAACAAGTATGTTTAAGGATCTTCCCTGTTTTAGGCACTGGGGATGCAAAGACAAAAATGAGGCTCCCCCCTGCCCAGAAGAAGCTTACACAATACGGAAGCATGCAAATATCTCCAGTGTTAGAGAACTCAGTATCTAACAAGGAAGCTCATTCCACTGTTGGACAGCTCTTACTTGTTATGAACTTGGAAATTGAGATCTTGCAGACCAGGCAGCCAATTCATTTTACAGAAGAGACAGAGAAGGAAAGAGTTTTGATTGAGAGGGGCAGAAAAGCCAGATGTTGGGAGAAGCACAGCTGCCAGGAACCCAAGAGGTAACAGGGAGAAATTTAGTCTAAAGGGGAAGAAGGAGAGTGGGAAATCAGTTTCAAAGGAATAGGAATGACCTCTTAAAGCTCTAAAGGTTGGATTTCCCCTTCCATTACAAAGAATTAGTAAGTAACCTTTAACAGGGATCTAGTAAACTTGGATAGATTGAGAAAACAGACAGTGGTTAAGTCACAGGAAGTGACTTAACTACTGTCCCCCTTCCTTATCTATGGAAGCTGCTGCTTGGGAATGAGGCAGAAAGGCCCTGCCTAACATTATTCAGGTCCTGAAAGCTGGGTGTCAGAGTGACCCAGACACCCCACCATTTTTAGAAAGGCACCCTGGCTAGCCTCACCAACACCATGCTGGTCTCACCCAGGGTCAAGCCCCTTCCTCACTGTCCTTTCTAGCCTGAGTATGTCAGTTATGCTCAGTCCCATGCACTCCACAGGGTGACTCCTGACAAAGGCACTCAGCAGCACATTTTAATAACTTAATTACCTCCCAGCATTAACACTTGGAGGGCAAGGGAGGAATTTATCCTCCAGTGAACTCAACTGCTTCATCTGTTTCAAATGAATACCACACATTTATTAAGGGTGTATTATGTGTAAGGAAGCCTGCCAGCTCACAGGAGAGAGTACTGAATTTGGAGTCTGAGTATTTGGGTTCCAATCCCGCTTTGGTCAGTCACTGCCTAAGTAACCCTGGGCAAATCCCACCAAGCATCTGGCTGGAACTCAAACTCAGTAAAAGGGGGTAGGGGGAGGGAGGCCAGGCAGATAAAGGTGGACCAACTGGCCCTTAAGAGATCTAGGATCCATCACATGGAGATAACCCTAAGCTAGTCATCTTAGTGTCAAACAAGATCCACGAAGACTCTCAGTAGTTCTGAAAACCCTCCCAAGGCCTCCGTTTCTCTTCAATTCCTCAGACTTGTTTAATGGTAAGCAGAGGCCAGGCTTCCAAATCGCACCAGGGGTTCTGAGCTTGTAAAAAGCAAGACTTAGTCAACAACAGCTCAGGGCCAGCTTCCTTAGGATCTCAGGGCCAGCTTCCTCTGAACTCAACTATGTCCAGGGCAGGAGTCAAGGTGCTATGGAGGGTTGTGGACAAAAAACGCCAACGAGATATTCAAAACTGTGAATCTGTGACTGTCCAGGGGAGAGATGAAGGACTCTACCCACACCCAAACGCAAGTAAAGAAGAAGCCATTTGGTCCATGACCCGGCCTCTGAGTTAAGCTTACATCTACACCATCTCAATCTGGCCTCTTCTAAGACAACTCCAAACTTGAGCTTACTTAAACCAGATCAAGATCTCACAGCGTTTACACAAGGCATGGATGAGTGCCTGGCAACCGTGGTTTCCCTGCACCTAGCAGACCTCTCAGGGGGCCTACATATTACTTAGCCCCAGACCCCGCAGGTGCAGCGGCCTGCGGAGGGAAAGGGGCGGGGCGCGTCTAGCCGCAGGATCCCGGCTAAAACCGCCTAGGCTGTGGGAAGGGCCTGGGGAGCGGACGGGAAGGGGATGGAAGCTCCACTTTGTGGAGCCGCCCCGCACCCAAACCCTGACCTCAGGCAGTTCCAACCCGGGTAACTCCTACTGCCACCCCACTCACTCCCAGTCGGGACTATGGGACTAGCCAAGAGAGATACGACAGCAGTGCGTTCTTCAGCCCTCTCTCGGTCCGGCAGAGCTGCTCCACCTCAAGGTCGGCCTCCCATCCCGAGCCTCCTTCCTTCCTCCGTCCTACCCCCCAGCCTCGCCACCATCACTTACCGGGCTCCAGCGATTGGGCCATGCCGTCTGATCAGAGGAAGGCGGGAGGCAGTGAGGGCCGAAGGAGGAGGAAAACCAGAAAGGGGAGGAGAGCAAGGAGGACGAGAAGAAAAAGGAGGAGGGGGGAGGGGAGGAGGAGGAGGAGCGGAGCCGCCCTGGCCGGAGGCAAGGACTCCAGCCGCTGCCCCAGCCCTGGACCCCGCCCCCCCCAATCCAGCGCCCCCCACCCGACCCGAGGCTCCTCGGTCCGAAGCCCCCTGCCCCCAACCAGTGCGTGCCACCCTCCCCAGCCTGGTCTCGGAGCCGCACCTTGCCCCACGGCTCCCCGGCCACCCTGCGCCGCGCATCTCCCATCAAACAGCTGAGTGTGGGCAACATGGAGGAACCCCCCCCCCCCCGGGGACCAGATGCCTCGCGGGCTCTGGGGCGCCCAGCCTGGCAGCGCGCCAGTTCAGCGGCGAGGGCGCGGAGGAGTAGAGGGGCCCTGAGCTGCTGCCCTTGCCGGTGTCTGGAGAGCCCGGCCGCACCTCTGGCACTCTGACTCTGCGCGCCATTCCCCCCCCCCCTCAGCCCCCGCTTCGAGCCTGGGCCTCAGAAGCGCACCCCCACTTTTAGCCCACTCCCTCCTCCGTCCCTCTCGCGGCCGGATAGGCCCAGGGCACCCTACCTGCGCCTCGAAGGGTAAGGACTCCGCGCTGCGCAAAGCTGGCTTGGCTTTGTGGCCCTTCCCTCCCTTGCAGCCGCTACCTGGGCTGGGAACCCGGCCCTGCCAACAGGAAATATGAGAGGGTGCCCAGGGCTCCTCCTGTCCCTCTGCTGGAAAGAGGCTCTCACTGCGTCCCGGAGCCACCGTCCCGGACCCCTGGCTCCCCTACCTCCGCGCCCCTGAGTTCCTAAGAGCCCTACCGGGTCGGGAAAGCTCAGGGCTATAGAAGTGAGGTCATACCCCTTCCTTCTATATACTACCCTCCCCACTTTTCACCTTTACCCACTTCGATCCTTCTCCTGCAGATTTTTCCCAAGGGATGACTCCTGGGAAGATCCCAGACAGGGCATGTTGAAAGCACTCTGGGCAGAAGTCGAGCTACTACTGCCTTCTGGGTCGGTGCCACAAAGCTGCAATTGTCTTATAAAAACAAGATGAACCTGTAAAGGAGAGAGTTCATGAAACTGGCTTTCAGTACAGTTGGATGAATTAAGAACCAAAAAAAGGTTATTGATTTGACCAGTCCAGGGATCCCAACCTCCCTCTGGAAAGGAAGAGCCCTTTTGCAGGTAGCTTTCAGATTTCTCTTCTAGATCCTTAAGGACAGGCTTCCCACAAAACTACACTTAGCCCACTTCCATAATCCCTCTACATTCTCCCTGGGAAAATTCATCCATCCCATTGCTTCATCTTCAATCACTGACTTCCAAATGTCTCTCCACCCTTATCTATCCAGTCTTCCATCTCCAGACCCTGGTCTCCAACTGCCTGTTGCACATAAATTGAGCATGAGCCATCTGTCACTGCTTCACCTGGATTCAGCATGTTCAAACTGACCTCACAACTTCCCTTTATACCCCCAAACCTATCCTTCCTCCAAAGATCCCTGTTGCTGTTAATGATGCCAGGCTTGAAACCTCCAAGAATCTAACCCCAATATTCATCATCACCACTCACTTCTAATCACTGACCAAAGCCTAACTTGGCAGTTCACTCTCCTCACTTTCTTCCATTCCTCATTTTAACCTACAGTATACTGACTTATAGTCTATAAGAAAGAACTGGATTTGGAATCAGATGTGTGGATTTGAATCCAAAGTCTTCCACTATGTGACCTTGGATGAATCAATTAATCTCTAGGGACTTCAGTTTCCTCACCTATAAAATGAGAAGGGTTGGTAAGTGATCTGTAAAAAGCTCCCTTTCAACATATTTTCAACCCATTATCCTACAATCTAGGGTTTGAAAGTCTAAGAGGAAATAAATTCCTGGGGGTAAAAACTGGAGAGAAGAAAGAAACCTGAATCATCTGGTTAATGAGAAAATTTAATTTTGTTTCAGTCCTTTTGGCTAAAAATTCTTCTACAATATCTCAGGCCACATTTCTGCCTTCTTTCAATGGGCATTTAGTAAAGGTGTACCGTATACAATAGAAACCTGTACTTGATGAAGTAATAGGGGATGAAGATAGGACACCATTTGGGCTTGCTCAACAGCTCAGCCATAAGAGACTGTCCCTCTGTCTAACCCAAGAGGAAATTCCGTTAAGTCTCTAGAATGGTAATTGGTGCCAGAGATGTGAAACTCTTTAAATGATCCCAAGTTTTCCATAAAAGAACTGTCTTTGAAATAACATTCCACTGTTGTATGGCAGTGAAGCATAGAACACAACAGTCTTTGAAGAATTAAAAATGACTGTCACACAGAAGGCTCACAATATGAACAGGTTGCAATATGCCTCATCTTCTGTAAGTCTTAGAGCTAGTGAGAGAAATAATTCTCGCTCTCATATTAATAATCAATTATTTGAATTAGGACCAGGATTTTTTCTGAAGCCAGTAGTCTCTGAAGAGCATTGCTGATAATGAGACCAAATTAACTTTCTCCCCAGTCTGGTTCAGACCCCACCCAGGTGGAGAAGCTCATTGTGCTCTACCCAACTTAAATTCTTTGATTAGATTGCCCAAGCCTGGACAATTTAGAAGCAAATGACTTAATCAAAGTCACATCCCTCAGTCCCTCATTAGAATAGGTCTACTTCATTGTAATATTCACTCTTCTTATTAATTGTTAACCAATCAAAATTCATTGCGATCCTCAATAACACCCACTTTTCCAAAGGCATATTGGCATTGGAGAGTATCACTGATCCATTTTATTAGTAATGTGCTAGCACTGTTAATAAAATGACTAATTACCCAGAAATTACACTTGGACTTTTTAAATGTCACATTACTTAAGCTTAGAACTGTCCTAAGATATTTGGAATACCCTGTGGATACTTCAAAGATGAAGAGGAATAAAAGGGGCCATCAAGGAAATTGTGTGATAGGGAAGAAAGATAAGCTAGCTATGTGTGTCAAG
This sequence comes from Pseudochirops corinnae, assembly GCA_028646515.1. NCBI lineage: Eukaryota > Metazoa > Chordata > Mammalia > Diprotodontia > Pseudocheiridae > Pseudochirops > Pseudochirops corinnae. The sequence continues at coordinate 156,889,986 of CM053592.1, forward strand.
GACCTAGGGGATGTCGAGTGAATACATATTCTGCTCCCCTCCAAGGAGAAAGTGAGGAAGGTCTTCCCGAATAGTGAGTAGACCCTCTGTGGCAAAACTGATGCAGAACATGGACAGTTCCACCAGATGGGCAGGCAGAAATGGTGTGTGATCTGCATTATGGGAAAGATACTGTAAGTTTTGTATCTATTTAGCTATGAATGTACCATATCCCCTAAATAGGATGTAAGTTTCCTGAGGGAAGAAATGTCTCTCTTTGTCTTTGTCTCCCCAGGGACTTGCCCAGTTCCTGGTGCATAGAAGGTGATTAATAATTACTTGCTGATTGCTGAATCTACATCTAAGAGTACAATGTAAGTCATTCAAGCATATTTATTCAGCTCCTACTATATGCAGAATTCTAAGCCATGGTCTAAATCTAAGCTAATGGAGCTTATAATGGGAGCTGATGTTCAGAATGATGATCAGGTGGCTTGAAAGTTCATTGACCACAAATTTCACAGCTCTGCCAACAGCACATTAATGTACCTGTTTTCCCACAACCTCTCCAGCATTTATCATTTTTCTTTTTTGAAAACTTTACCTATTTAATGGTTGTGAAGTAGAACCTCAGAGTAGTTTTAATTTTCATTTTTTCTAATTATTAGTGATTTAAAAGTGTTTTTTCATATGGCTTGCATTTCTTCCTCTGAAAACTGCCAATTCATACCCTTTGACCATCTGTCAATTAGAGAATGGCTCTTAAAACTCCTTATCCATCAAAGAAACATTAAGTTATGCTCTAACTAAAGTCTGTTGACATCCTCCAGGTGTGGGGAACCAGAATCCAGACTTCACAGAACAAATCCCCTTAATAAAAGGATTTGTTCTGTAAAACTTGAACTCAGTCAAAAGGCTACACCCAAGGACTTACAAGGCCACAGGTTCCCCACCCCTGTAACCCACCCCCAAAGTCTAGATCAAATACTCCCTCCCCCAAGAAGCTTTCCAAAGCCCTGAATTTGGGTCAGATTCTCTCTTAGCCACTTATTGCCTTTGTCTTTGTGTCTCCATAAAGATACGGTTGATACCAGCTACATAGCATAGTACTAGGTACCAGCTAACTTTGGGGGAAGGGGCCCTTGATTTCCCCAGTTGTAAAATGAGAAGATTGGCTAGATGATCTCCAGGATTGAAATCCTACATGATCCTTCCTTGAGACCCTTTCCCTTCTCCCCTCACCACACAGCTGTAAATGGTCTCATCCTCATTTGGCACTGGGTTTTCTCCTTATACTTCACAACTTAAAGGATCCACAATTTTTACAGGGTAGAATTCAATTTGGTAGTTCTTCCAGAGTTGCTGAGAATGGGAAATATGTCTTCCTAATGAGGAATCTCTCCTAATTTAGCCAGGCAAGTCCTAGGACCATAAATAAGAGCCAGTCACTGGGTCCCCTTCCTGCTTTCCTTGCAGAGAATGTTAAAACAGCTTAAGGATCAGTGATCTTGCTAGTGTGGGAATTCTCTCCACCATAGCATTTCTGAGTTCTAGGGAATTGACTGGAGCACTGAGAAGTGACTTGCCCCAGGTTACCCAGTATCTTAGGTGTCTCTTGAACCTAGTTCTTCCAAAATACAAATCCAGTACATGTTGCTGCTGCTTCTCCTCCTTCTTCTACTACTACTACCACCACTTCTACTACCACCACCACCAGTAGTACTACCACCATCATTACTGCTACTGCTACTACTATTACTACTACTACTACTACTACTACTACTATCACTACTACTATCACTATCACTTCTACCACCACCACCATCACTACCACTACTGCTGCTACTATTACTACTACTACTACTACTACTACTACTACTACTATCACTATCACTTCTACCACCACCACTACTGCTGCTACTATTACCCCTTCTACTACTATTCCTAATAATAATAATAACGAACATTTGCAGGTTGGGTTGCCTTCTGAAAATTTCAAGATTCTTTTAATAATCCCAAGCTTCCCATGAAAGCATTTTAAGATTCAAAAAATGCTTTACAAACATTATCTCATTTCATCCTCCCAACAACCCTAGGATACAACCCTAGGGTATGGGTCACACCCATACACCCCTTACACTAATATAAACTTGGATCTGGTGTCAGGTAAACCTGGGTTCCAAACCAGCCTTAGATATTTCCTACTCATTTGACCCTGGCCAAGTCACTTACCCTCAGCTTGCCTCAGTTTCCTCATCTGTAAAATGGAAATAGCAATAATAGCACCTACCTCTCAGCGTTGTTGTGAAGATCAAATGAGATGATAATTGTGAAGCGCTTAGCACAGTGACTGGCTCGGTATTAGCTATGATCATTATTGCTAGTCAGATGATCCTGGCCAAGTCTTAACCTCCGAGAACCTCAGTTTCTTCGTCATAAAAGGCAGAACAATTATTTCACCCCCCTCACAGATTTGTTCTGAGGATAAAGTGAGATAATGAACCCTTGTTTTCATTGTTATTGTCATCTTCTCATTCTTACTTCTTTGATAGAGGTCAAATAGAAATGGTCCTGGGACAAGGTGGGATTGTGCTTTTATTCCTTTATATTTAATTTTCTACCTGCTATTGCACAGGTGAATACAAGTGTTAGGACATGAGCTAATCTTTTGGAGGCTCACTGAAAGCTTCCTCAGCAGCAGAGAGGCCAGCATCAATAGGATGCTCCTCGTCCTGTTCTCCCATGCTTTAGATCTCCTTGGCTGAGTCTCTATATTTCTAAAGCTTTGGGTTCCATGTAGATTGGAGAATATGACCATTCGAGATGGCGACAGCGATCCAAAACATTGCTTTTGAATTTTTATGGATCTATATTATGATGGGGCAATTGTGAGCAACTGTTCTGTCTGTGAAGATGATTTGATTCCAGTACAATTTATTGGTTGTCCTCCAGGATATTTTTCACAGAGATTTAGAGCTGGAAGGAACCTTACAAGCCAGTGAATCCAATTCCCTTATTTTATAGATGAAGAAACTGAAACCCAAAGAGGTGAAGTGACTTGTCCAGGGTCACATAGCCTATAAGTGTGAGATAGGATTTGAACTTGGGTCTTCTTGACTCCAGTCCTAGTGGGCTATGTGCTGCCACTAGAGCAGGGATTCTGAAACTCTTATCACTGTCCCCTTGGCAGTCTGGTGAAGCTTAATACTGCTTGCATTTGTTGCCTACATTCCTAACTGAGGGAAATGCTAAATTTCAGTTAGAGGTTAGTAAAAGTAAAGATGTAACTTTTTTTTCCCATCAAGTTCATGTATCCCCTGAAATCTAGCCAGGATCTCTAGGTTCCTAGCACCTGCTTTAGGAGTTATTATATTTGTAGTAATAATACTACTATTGATAAAACCAACTCTCTCTCTCTCTCTCTATATATATATACATACATACACATACACACACATATATATGTACACACACACACATCACACACACACACACACACATATATATGTACACACACACACACATATATGTACACACACACTCATACATATACATATACATATCTTCCAGAGCCTAACACAGGGTTTGGCACACAATAGGTACTTAATCTGGAAGGCTAAATTGGATTTGTTTTCTGTTGTAACAATAGAGGGTGAAATTGGTGGATGGAGGAAATGTTCTCAGCTCCTCCTCTTCCATCCTAAATATGAATCTCCAGTTTTCCCCTCAGTACAAACACTGAACACCACCACCACCACCACCACCACTCCCCCCTCCCCCCCCACACACACACTGTCAATTATGAATAACGTTGACATTCCCACTGAAGAAAAGAGGTCAAGCTGAAGTACATTCAGGTCCTGAAACCTGACCATCCGTCTGTTCCCTAAGCCTGTTCTCCCTCAAGGTCAGTATTTGGCAGCCAATGAGTCCCACCATTCACCCCCACCCCCATTTTCTCCTTTTCCCTCATTTACACCCTGCTCACTCAGTGGTACACAATTCCACTGCCCTTTTCTCTTTCTTCTGAAATTCCTAGGGTGACGTAGAGCCTGCCCTGATAACACAACTGGGCAATAGCCTAGGGGCCTGCAGAGAGGGAGGACTGCTTGGAAGGCCAGCTGCTTCCTCGATTCTGGCAGTCCAATTTAAGACTGAGAACAAACTACGGGATATAAGGCAGCCTGCAGTTAGGAACCAGAGAGGGAGGGCAGAGAGATGAATGAAATCCTTATTTCTGCCTTATGTTTCAAATTTAGACTCATAGGACCTTAGCCCTAGAAAGGGTGTTGGACAAATTGCCGAGTCCAACTCCCTCATTTTATGGATGAGGAAACTGAAGCAGGGAGATGGAAGGGACTTAGCCAGGGTTACACTGTAAGGTCCATCACTGATCCAGACTGTCACTGTCACTTCCATCTCTTTTGATTCTCCCCTTGATAAGCAGCAAAGTGATCAAGAGGCAGGGGGCAGGAGGACCTGGTCACTCAAAGTAGCCTGGCCTTTGGGGCCCATTAGAGGCATCTCTAGGAGGTTTTTTCCACTTAGGGTAAAACTTGTGGAGGGTGCTGATGGTGGCCACGGAGAAAAGTGATTAGGGTTTTGTAGGGCTGACAATCTAAAAGAACAGTCCTAGTATAAGTGCAATGGGAGGGGAGCAATCCATCCCCCATGCCCCTCCACTCCTGTCCTTCCATAGTCCGTGACTCATTCTTTCATCCTTTCCTGTGGCCCACCTTCCCTTCCATGGTTGTGGGGGCAAAGGCTAATGGATCATCAGGGGCTTAAGTGATCTTTGTGGTCTCTAAACTGCTGAAGGGAGGAAACGTCATCTAGTGATGCCCCTGAAGTCCTCAGTGCCCTTCACTCATCTTTCAGGCCCCTCCCGGCTCTAACATTCTAAGATCAAGGAATGGGGGAGCAAAACACTGTGGGGAGAGAGATTACAGCCCAATTCCCAGGGTGTGTAAAGAAAGTGTTGTCAGATCACGAGATCTGGAATCATTTCTTCACTGTTATTTTGACCTGTGTGACCTTAGACGTCTTCTGTCCTCCCAAAGCATCACTGATTCTGTGAATTGGAGTGGAACTGGTTTCAATCAAAACAATTCTCTTCAAGGTTACCAGCAAGCTCTTAACTGCTAATTCTTTTTTTATTAAAAAAAAAAAAAAGATTTCTTTCATCATGTATTTATTTATTTATTTGATTGTTTGTTTATTTTTAGTTTATAACATTCAGTTCCATGAGCTTTTGAGTTCCAAATTTTCTCCCCCTCCCCTCCTCACCAAGATGGCATGCAGTCTGATATAGACTCTACAGAGACATTCACCTTAAACGTATTTTCACATTAGTCATGTTGCAAAGAAGCATTATAACCAGTGGAATGAACCACGAGAAAAGAAACAAAACAAAACAGAGAGATAGCAAATAGTATACTTCTATCTGCATTCAGACTCAGTAATTCTTTCTCTGGATGTGGAGAACAATTTCCATCATGAGCCTTTGGAAGTTGTCTTAGATCCTTACATTGCCGAGAAGAGCCCAGTCTATCAAAGCTAGTCATGGCACAATGTGGCTGTCACTGTATGTGATGATCTCCTGGTTCTGCTCCCCTCAGCATCAGTTCATATAAGTCTTTCCAGGTTTTTCTGAAGTCTGCCTGCTCATCATTTAACTGCTAATTCTAATAGCCTTTTCTAAGTCCTCATCCTGCTTGATCTTTCTACAAGCTTGTCTCTTCTCTTGGTTTCCATAATAATGCCCTCTCCTAGTTCCCCTCCTACCTATCTGACTGATCTATTGAAGTCTTTGTTGTTGTTGTTCAGTCATTCAGTCATGTCTGATTCTCTGTGACTCCTTGGACCATGCCACACCCTTCTATCCTCCAATATCTCTCAAAAAGCTGTCTAAGTGCACATTCATTGTTTCCATGATAATACTTAATCCATCTCATCCTCTGTCATCCCCTTTTCCTTTTTGCCTTCAATCTTTCCCAACATCTTTTCCAATGAGTACCTTCCTCTCATCATGTGGCCAAAGTATTTAAGGTTCAGCGTTTGACTTTCCAGTGAATTGCCTGAATTAATTTCTTTAAGAATTGACTGGTTTGGGTTAGGTAGGTTGCACTGTGGATAGTGCACCAACCTTGGAGTCAGGAGGACCGGAGTTCAGATGTGGCTTCAGACATTTTCTGATTGCACCTTACTAAGTGCATGACCATAGGCAAGTCACTTAACCCTGATTGCCTAAAAAAAATGAATTGGCTGATTTTACCTCCTTGCTCTTCGAGGGACATTTAAAAGTCTTCTCCAGCACAATTCAAAAGCATCAATTCTGACAGCTTTCCTTATAATTCAACTCCCCTAGTCACACATTGCTACTAGAAAAACCATAGCTTTGACTATATGGACCTTTGCCAGCAAGGGGATGTCTCTGCTTTTTAAGTACGCTGTACAGATTTGCCGTGGCTTTCCTTCCAAGGAGCAACATCTTTTAATTTCATGGCTGCAGTCACCTTCTGTAGTGATCTTTGAGCCCAAGACCATAAAATTGGACTTTCTGGAACAGTTATCTCCTCCTGGCTAATGGTGGATGACTCCTGGGCTTTGGCCTGGGCCATTTTGCCTCTCTCAACACTCTGTCTTGGTCATCTTAACTATAAGTGAAGAAGGCTCCAAAATCTGTGTATCTGTGGAGCCCTAACTTCTGTCCTCAACTATTGTCTTGAACCCCCAGTGGATGAGCATGTCTACTGTGACAGATCTACAGTTCAAACTCAGTAAACTCAAAACAAAACTCATTATTTTCCATGATAACTACTTAACTTTTTTGAAGGCTCAACTAAGATACTCTGTCTCATTTTTAAAATTTCCTGATCTCCTAGCTGTCTTCCTTTCTTTATTCTCAAATTACCTTGTATTTATTTATTGGGATACATTGTTCTTCCCTTTCCCTTCTCTTTCCCTTCCCTCCCTTCCCTTCCTTTCCTCTCCCTTCCCTTCCCATGTCTTGTACATACCAAGCTTTTAATAAATATTTATTGATTTGTAGTGAATTTCATTGAACGGGAACCCAAGTACAAAGGGTCACAAAGAGTGAATGACTTAATAAAAAGTCATTAGATTTGAAGTTTGAGAACTTGGGTTTGTATCCTGGCTATGCTACTTAATAATTAATAAGTACCATGTAGGTGGTAGCCAGTATTAAGTAGTAAGTCACTTGGACTAGTTAACCTCTCTGGGCCTCATTTTCCAATTGTATATAAAAAAAGAGGGAGCTGAACAGAATTATCTTTATGGCCCCTTCCAACTCAAAATCCAGTGGTGCTATGATTAGGAGCCAAAGGACAGAGGGAGACATTTCAACCCAGGTGCTCGGGTTAAAATATGAGTACATAGGAAGAGGCAAACAGAAGCAGGAAACCTTGTGAAGAAATGAATCAGGAAAGGTGATCTATGGGAAATTTGAAAGGAAGGGGGAAATGTCTCACTAGTGAGCTTTTGGGGAAAAAAAAAGACATATATAAATTTTTATGCATTTGTCGAATCTACAAGGTGGTGGCAGAATGTTGGAGCCAGGAGAGACCTCCAAGGTTACCTAATTCATTCTTTCATCTTACAGTAGAGTAGCCCAGTTTCCTCTCTTGTAAAATGAAAGAGTTGGATGGACTAAATGATGGTTCAGAGTCTCTTTGGGATGTAACATTCTAGGATTCCATGAAAACTGAAGCTCAGGCTGGGGAAGGGACTTGCCTGAGTCTACCTGAAAGGTTTCCCAAGGAAAGAGGGTGGGTGAGCAGCAGCCAAATGAATCTGTAGCATGGCCAAGACTAGAACCCAACTTTCTTAACTCACAGTCCACAGCTCTTTCATAATAGTCAGAAGATGTCTGACCCAACGATGAATGCCACTACCGGGTCTATGACCAAGTATGGGCTCAAGCCAGCTCCTACTCACCAATGGGAACCAATATTAACTTTACAGTATGGGAATTTCCATGTCATAAATCAGCAACCCGATACAAATTGGTGATTGCTTTACTGTTTTATTTGTCTATTCTCAAGAGGGTGAAGGGGAACATATTAATAATGCAGATCAAACTTAAAAGTGGGAGTATTTTGCAAGGGAGACACCCCTCTATATCTCAAAGAGAACAAAGAAAGGAAGAGGACTAATATGTACAAAAATATGTATAGCAGCCCTTCTTGTGATGGAAAAGAATTAGAAACTAAGAGGGTATCCATCAATTAGGGAACAAATTATCGTATGTGAATGAAATGAGGAAGAAGATGGTTTCAGAGAGGCCTGAGAAGACTTGTATGAACTGATGCAAGGAAGAGAATGAAAAGAACAATTTTCACAATAACGCACACTGTAATAACAAACTTCTTTGAAAGACTTAAGGACCGTGAGCAACCACAGTTCCACAGAACTCATGGTGAAGCATGCTCCCTCATATCCAGCGGAGACGTACATTTTTGCAACATGAGTGTAACAGCAAGCACCCTAGCATGCCTAGGGCGGCTACTAGCACAGGTTCTTAGATCTGCTTTTCTAAAGGAAAGCAACTCAAAATGGGTTAACAATCTTACTTTAATCAAACATATCATTTACCTAGTTCAGGGGGAAAAGTCAGCACCCTGAACTTCAGAGAATACAAACAGAAGTTACAAACAAACAGAAAAAC